>OX608078.1:91571880-92001897 GCA_951509765.1 Sphenella marginata
AATAGGATGTTAACTACGTGCCCGTAAATCTTGCTTGTTATACCCAGCGTACTAGTACTAGTACAAGGGTATATTAATTTTGTCCACATAACGGTACTATGTAACGGCACAAAATAATCGAGTTAGATATAGAGTTCCATATATGAAAGTTCTTAGGTTGAAAAGAGGAATTGATTAAGGCATGTCCGTCCGTCTGTCCGTCTGTCCGTCCGTGTACACGATAACTTGAGTAAAAATTGAGATATTTGCATGAAATTTTGCATACAGGTTACTTTCTGGCCAAGGTAGGTTGCTATTGAAAATGGGCGAAATCGGATGAACCACGCCCCCCTTTTTCGATATCGAAAATTTCGAAAAACGTATAAAACGGGTTAATTCAATATCAGAAGCAGCTACAATGATAAAATTTGCAATATGTATTGATTTATATGTTCTTAGGCGGATTTTACCAAATTTTTTGAAAAGGGGCGTGGCACCGCCCCCATATATTTGAAGAAATTTTAAAATTTTGACTCCTAATAACTTGAGAACAGTTTATGCTAGTATAACGAAATTTTGTAGAGGGCATACTATTGTTGTGTTAAATTCAGATATAGAAAATAAACGAAATCGCTTGGCGACCACGCCTACTTTTTTATAAAAGTTATATTGAAAGGAGGTGGAAATATTGAAAAGTCCATATCTAATTAACTGATACCGCTATAATAATATAATTTTGTACATACATCAATTTTCATATTCTTTACATTATTTTTGCAAAATTTTGGAAAGTGGGCATGGCACCGCCCACTTATGAGTCAAGCAATTTTCAAATTCGACTGCTAATAACTTCAGAACGATCTGAGATAGGTTTACGAAACTAGGTTCCAGGTATGTTATGTTTATGTAGAGTACTACCACAGAAAATAAGAAAAATCGGTGAACGACCACGCCCCTTTTTGGACTAAAGTTCTCTAAACGAGAGTTAGGAAACCGGAATATGCAATATCTGTTTAACTGATACAGATATAATGCTAAAATTTAGTACACTCATTCACCTGATGATGTTATTTGTGATGTTTAAAGGTTTTTTGGTAATATTTTGGAAAATGGGCGTGGCACCGCCCACAAGTGAATAAACAAAATATCAACATTTCACTATTAACAAGCCACTGTGAAAGTATCATAAAGATCTGCAATGAAAACTGATCTTCAATAGGGACAAACAACATAATAAAATCCGTGGGCGTGCCACCACCCACTTTTTTAAAATTATGTAAATATTGATTAATGGACACATATATCCGTACATCGAAAAATTTCACAAAATACGTTAAAAGTTATGGGCATGGCACGCCTTCTTTTCCAAAGTTATATATAGGACATGGTATAACCCTTGAAAAGATCGATTCAGTACTTTTGGCTCATGTAAGCGGTTAAAGCTTTATAAGCAAGGAGCGTGGCCGCTCCCACCAAATTCGCTATTGTTTAGGCTCGGCATAGATTGGTTTTTAAAATGGGCGAAATCGGATGAAAACCACGCCCCCTTTTTCTAAAAACTAACGCTGGGTATTTAATGTTCGGTTCACCCGAACTTAGACTTCCTTACTTGTTTGTTATTCGCTTTGCGTAATTTTTGGCAGGAGTATACTAAATACTATTGGGAAGCATCTCACCAACTTCCATTGAAATACCTTCTTGGAATTTCAAGCAATCGCTTTTGAAAATAGCTGAACTTTTTTGCCACAAAATTTGTTCACCATTTTAATTTTGCTTAAAAAGCTTATTATGTGTATAAAATCTTATTTATATAACTTATACAATTATGGAAATATCGCGATTTTAATTTTACAAAGAAATTTTTCAGAACTGTGTTCAAAAGGTGGGCGTGTCCGTTTACCAGCAAAGAGTTAGCTTTATATGTTAAACACTTTCTCCAAATATCGTTTCAATAAATCAATTTTTACGGGAGTTATGGCATGGAAAGTTTTGTGGAATAATCCACAATAAAGGGGAGGGGCCACGCCCATTTTCCAAAAATTTTGTGCATTCGACTTTCTTTGCCCACGAACACTTTAGAGGTAAAATAGAAATGATATACAGCTAGTTTAAGCAAAGTTATTGCATATTCAATATATCTATGATCCTTTTCAAAATCTTTCGTATGAAATTTTTTTTCGGAATATTGCCTGTATTAATATAAATATGTGTGCTGAATTTTATTTTGCTATCTTGAGCGGTTTTTGATTTATGATTAATTATATTTCCAAAATTGACTTAATAAAAAGTGGGCGGTACCAAGCCCCTTTTTATTATCTTTTACAGAAATGTATTTGCTGCCTTAACGCTAAAGTGCACACCAAATATTATCCTTATAGGTGTATTATGTACTAAATAATTACTCTTTTTGTATTTTCGAAAATATTATATGTCTAGAAAGTGGGCGTGGCTTTTAACCGATTTTGCCTATTTTCAATAGCGCTCCGAGATAAGTGAAAAAGAACCTGCATACCAAATTTCATTGAGATATCTTAAGATTTACTCAAGTTATCGTGTTCACAGACGGACGGACGGACAGACGGACGGTTTTTGTAATCCGCCTAGTACATCATGATTGCGGACATAGAACAAGGCATTCAAGCAATAGAAGATGATAAAGAAAAAGACATACTAAGATGTAACGTGGCTACCAAAATAAACACTTTCAAAAACAAAATTAACAATAATTCAAAAGAGAAACTAATATTAAAAATCTACGAAGATACGAAAGACTTAATTAAAAAACATAAAGATGAAATCATTATAACGAACGCCGACAAGGGAAACAACACGGTCATGATGTACCAGGCGGATTACAAAAACAAAATGAATCAATTGTTACAAGACAAGCAGTACCCAAGTACCCTTAACGTGAAAAATTCGTTACAACTAAAACAAAATCTAAAAGATATAACTATTGAAAAGGATGAATTGCTCATATCATTTGATGTGGTATCTCTCTTCACGAATATTCCGATACATTTCGCGATGCAAACGATTTTGAAACAATGGAATAATTTGGAGATACACACGACACTAACTAAGAAACAATTTCAAACCTGTTTACGGGACAACAATTATTTCACTTATGAAGGCACATTTTACCAACAAGTGTACGGGATGCCTATGGGAAATCCCCTTTCACCCACTGTTGCTGATATAGTTTTAGATAAAATAATTGACGACAGCATTGAGGAGCTCAAATTGAAAGACATAAATATCAAATCCATAATTAAATATGTAGACGATATTTTCGTAGTTAGAAAGACCAAAGATGCGGAAGAGGTACTTAAAATATTAAACAACCAGCATACTAAAATTAAATTTACTATAGAAAAAGAGGAAAATCACAAGCTACCCTTCCTAGATATGGAGATCATCAAATCAAACAACAAAATAAAAACGAGTTGGTATGCTAAGGCCGTAGCGTCATCCAGAATGATAAACTATCATTCGAACCACCCATTGATGCAAAAGAAGAACACGGCATTGAACTTTATAAAGAAAATTTTCGACCTCAGCGAACAGGAGTTCATAACACCAAACACCAAAAAAATACAAAACATCTTGTATAAGAATGGCTACCCTAATAAGTTAATAAACGAATGGATTACAATAATAATTAACAAAACTAACTGAGCGCCAACCAAAGCAGAAAATAGAAAAGAAAACGAAAAAAAAATATACACAGGTGTTACATACATACCAGGTTTGACGGATAGCAAAACACTTGGGAGCATCACAAGAAACAACAATATTAAATTTGCACATAAACCAAATAAAACCTTAAACACAATATTTACACAAACAAAAGATAAAATAGACAAAGAACAACAACACAATGTAGTGTATGAGATTAAATGTAATGGGAATGCAAAAGAGAATTGCAACAAGGTATATGTGGGAACTACCAAACGCCCTCTTAATGTTAGAATAAATGAACACCGGTTAGACGCGAAAAACAAAAAAAACCACCAATAACCGGTCGGTCAATAGCCTTATAGGTGACCAGCAACGTTTCTTTGTCTTTGCCCCAAGTACTGCCGGCCAGTGACTTGAGGATCTTGTTGCGGCTTTGTTCCTTTGAAGCTATTGCGGTGGCATGATTAGCGAAGGTGAGGCTGTTGTCGAATGTAACCCCTAGAATTTTGAGGTGGTTGACTGTAGGTAGTGGGACACCATCTGCGTGGACATTCAACTCCTGCCCCATCTGCGCATTCCACGTGGTAAATAGCGTCGCCGTAGATTTATTCGGGGACAGAGTCAGGTTCCGCTCTGTGAAGAAGCTGGAACGATCGCGCAGGTAGTCGTTTAGTCTAGTACAGAGTTCGTCCGTGGAAGGTCCTTTGCCCGTGGCCATCACAACACAGTCGTCAGCGTACGAAACGATGGAGACCCCTCTGGTGGGTTAGGGAGGCTCGAGATGTAGAAGTTAAACAGAAGGGGTGAAAGGACACCACTCTGCGGAACCCCTTGTCTAATTCTTCTAGGTCTACATCTCTCGTGACCGAGGTGTTTCAGCATCTTCATGGCAATTCCGTCGGGTCCGAGTGATCTTGAAGGTTTAGCCTTCCTTATAGCTTCCTTAACCTCTGCAGCGGAGACGACAATGGGCGCGGCTGTGTGTTTGTGTTTGTGCGCGCGTCGGATGGTTTTTCTCTTAGCCCTATCCGCAGGAGAATGCAGTATAAATTGCCGGCAGAATGCGCTCGCGCACTTCCTGGGGTCCCACTTGACGTTATCGCCGAAAGCAATGGTGACCTTGTCATTGTATTTGGTCGGGTTGGATAGGGCCTTGACTGTCTACCATAGTTTGCCGACACCGCCGGAGAGGTTGCATCACTCTAGGTGTTCTTTCCACTTTTTCAATTTATGATCATTGAGAGTCCGACGGATTTCTGCGTTGAGATCCTTTATTCTTGGATCTGCGGGGTTCAAGAGTCTCACTTGGTCACGTTCTCTTGCCATTGCCGCTGCTTCCGCAGGGAAATTCGGCCGAATTTCCGGGATTCTGCCAGCAGGGATGAAGCGGTCAGAGGCTGAATCGTGTGGGTGGGTCAGCGAAGGAGTGCTCTGTAAAGTCCGTGAAGCGGTTCCAGTCCGCTTTACTGTAGTTGATGTACGTTCGTTTTCCTGTCGTTATGAAGTTGGACGGTCGTTCGATGTCTAGTAGGATGGGTAGGTGGTCTGATGCCAGTGTAAGCATAGGTTGCCAGTTAACGTGGTTGATAAGGCCCGCACTTGAAATGGAGATGTCGATGGGCGATAATCACGGGACAGCACGTAACAGGGGGAATGTATATATTTAACACTCGCAGGTTGACGTCGCCTGTCCGGACTGCTATGCCCTGGCATTCAAGGGTAGAGTCCCTGGGGTCAACGTCGGGGGCAAATAGGTTATACTGACCGCTGGGACGGTCTTTCCTATGTACATTGTACCCATCTCGAGTACGTAAGTCCGAGTTAGCATTCAGTTTGGTCTCCTGAATGGCGGCCAGTTTAATGTTGTTCGACTAATGTCTGTTATCTCCGCGATCTTTCCAGCTAATCCGTTGCAGTTCAGCTGTTGGTTTTTGAAGTGTGTCGGGAGGGAGGGTGGAGGCATGTTGGGGGTAAGGGACGGATGCGGTTGCCTAGATGGAGGTAGGCTTAGTCCCAAGCTGTGACGCAGTTTAGGGTTCAGCGCGCCTTGGCCGATGTTGTGTGGCGTGGAGGGCGGCTGAGTACTGCAGCAAGGCGCAATGAATGCATCCGTCCAAAGGTTCCCGTTTGCGAGCCCAGAGCACATATGGATGTGGCACAGGCCAAGGCAGTTATTGCACTTAACCGATGCCGCAGGCGTATATAGTCTTTGCCGACAAACAGTGCACGTGGTGAAAGGTACGAGGAGGTTATGTTCCTGACCCACGTGCATGCTGGAAGTAGGGGGGGACGAGAGTGGAGACTGAGGTGAGGCGGGAGCAGCAAGGCTGCAGGTCGTGGAGACCGGGCCACTGTTGTGGCCATTTGATGATGGTAGGTGCCGTGTGTGTGCGCCGGAGCGACGAGAACCGCGGGACGCGCTTGTGATCGAACAGCATTGTGCCTCAAAAGTACGGGTTCTGGGGATGGCAGGGCTAAGCCCTGAGCATCCAGATCTATGCAACCATCTCTTGCATTTACTGCATTGAACGTTTTACATATACTTTCTTCCAGCAGACGCAGCAGATCCAGTCTCTTGGTCCAGGGTTGGATTCGATACCAGCCCGTAGCAAGAGACATTGGAGCAACCCTGCTGCAAGGGATTGCTCCGAGGATGACAATTTAAGAGTGGGACTGGACAAATTGGACAGGGTTACACTGAAATAACAGCCCTTGGCCGGGTAAAACCCGGGTCATTCCGGTACGTAGAACCGGCTGTTGTGGGAATGACTTGAGCAGCATTGTGTACATTAGCCATTACTTATGATTTCGTGGAATATTTCCATTGAAGGGTGGTAGACGTCTTCTGGTAAAGCCAATGGATCACAACGATTTACAGAAAATTTGTTTTTATCATCAACATAAATTAAATCTAAGATTTTGCCAAACTTCTTAGCGGTAACATTTATTTGACTAAGGCAGAGATCGGAAATTCCATCCAAAAAGTCATTGAAGCCCAGTTTGGATGGATTTGGAATAATGTTTCCATCAGACTCTAAAGGCACCTCCAAGTACTCCAAAAATCACATTGAAATAGATGATGAGGTCAAAAATCTCTTTTACATATAAATGACCCACCTGACGGCAGTAATTCTGAGAGTTCCGACTCTGAATAATTTTATTTTTTCTAATAAAACATAAGAACATATAAATAAATAATTAAAACATATTTTTAGAATAAAGTAATGCATTTTTTCATTGTATTTAAGGAGCTATTAAGAAAGCGCCGCTAGATTGACCATTTCTCCCACTGTGCGGTTAGGCGAATGAAGTTAATGTAATTAGTGTGTGTACACGGGTTCGAAGTTTTTTTAAATTTTACGCTTCCGATTGGAATGCTTTCTAATGCCCGTATAAAACTACATACGTATTTTTCTTGTATTTTTCCTGTATTTATTGTCTGAAATACTGACGAAAACTAAAAAAAAATCGACGAAAACTAATCGAAAATCGTTCTAACGGTTGTACAAGGAAACAGGTTGGACCAAAGCGAAATTGGTGTTAGGAGGGAAAATTCTGTTTGAATAAAGCTGCAAAATTCATTTCAGGGATCAAAAGGACGCCTAAGTATTTGCAAACTTTTTGAAAGGTTAAGGGTGAAACTATATTAATCCCTAACACCTGCATGAAAGATGGGAATAAAATAAGGGGGCGTTACATCTCCCATACGAATGTAACATTTGGTTATGGGTTATATGAGCATCTGATCTTTCAATCTACATGCATCATGTTTCTCTGCTCAAAACTGTTAACTTATTGACTAAAGCTTCTGACTTGATGATTGTTTTAGGTGATTTCAACCTACCGCATATATCGTGGAACATATCTGATGAAAACCTTATTCCCAATCCATCCAAACTGGGCTTCAATGACTTTTTGGATGGAATTTCCGATCTCTACCTTAGTCAAATAAATGTTACCGCTAAGAAGTTTGGCAAAATCTTAGATTTAATTTATGTTGATGATAAAAACAAATTTTCTGTAAATTATTGGATCCATTGGCTTTACCAGAAAAATTGCATCAGTTGTTAACGAAACACCTAACCAAGAGTTAATGGTAGCGGCAAGCGTAAGTCTTTACAAAGCTGGAAAAAGAAATGCTTCACAAGTTGTTTCAAAATTGTTTGAAGAAAGTTCGACTGCTCCGATAATGCTTAAGTCTGTAAGCTCTGAACAGAAAACCCCAATTCCGTATACAGCTGAGGAAGCTTTATCGTTTTATATAGACGGCGGATACTCAAAAAGGTCGTACAAAATAATGCAATATGGTGCCAAAGAACGGAACTGCAATATTTACCCAAGCTACGATATTTTACTTAAGGCTAAAACAGAGTGTTACCCCAGTGGCATACACGTACATCGATATATAAAAATTGCAGCAACGCTTTCAGTTTCGGTTGCTCCTAGCGAACGGTCTTCCCTTCGTCTAAGAAGTACAATGGGGCAGGCTGCCTCTACTCAACATCCACTCTACTTCTGAAGTAAATCCTGAAGAAATCGTAAACAAAACTTCAAAACAAACAAGAAAAATAAACATTGTTTTGTACACGGCTAAAAGTTTAAGCATAGATTTAAAACTTTTTGAGGCTACATACACACCTAGACCAGTATGTCTGCGTTCAAAGTGTTGTTTGGAATTTCCAGTAAGATTAACTTCCTTTGACTAATTTCATTATTTTTGTATGAAAGTATGAGTAAAAAAGCAATAAAAATACTGCAACTGAAAGTTAAGAACTTTGTGGAAAATTCAAGAAAACTCTAAAAAATTTCATCAATATTTTTAATTTTTTAGTAAAATTATTTAGATTTTTTCGAGTATGCAGTTTTGTAGCCCGTTCAATTGAAGTGAACGAAGATACCAATTGTTGAGGAATACTTGCCAAAAAATGTTGCGGTATACTTGCTCTTCAATTGTGCGGTTGTGGACTGTATTTCTTGTAGATAGTTGCGGCTTACCAATTTTGGTTCCAAAATGAATAAAACAAGCGTTTAATTCCTTAACTTCAAATGTTTAATTTATCACTTTTAAATTACAAAGTACTTGGGTTTAGCGAGTAAAAAGGCGGGCGGTTGTATCAGCAAGCAAAAGAAAAGACAAATAAAAAGGCCAAGTCGCAATAATATACAAAAGTCAAACTCAAGATGCTTGACTATGCTTGTGCATTAACCCTTGCGCTATGCTAATACCTTTATGGTGCAATATGTTTATTCGAACCCAACATACCGCCGCCCTTGAACTATCTAATTTATATAAGATATGTTCAACTAAAGCTTATAATTATTTACAAAAGCGTTTGAGACTATTAAGTATCAAAAAATTTATAAATTTTAATTTCATTAGATGTTAAAAATTTACTTTGATTTTACATTAAGTCAATCTTCGAATCCTTTAGTTTACTTAACATTATTCAAATACAACCATCTCAAATTTCCAATTTACAAAATTCAATGTTCAAATGTGTTGATTTCAAAGAAATAATTTAGCTTAATTACAGTTAATTAAATGCGAGAGTAAAATTTATTTACAAATTATTTTAAGTTTATATTTTCGAAATACATATATACATATGCAGGAAAACTCTTGATTATGCTGACGCACACGTAGTAAATGAAATTGTTCAACCCACTATCAGTCACAGAACATATCTCCTTTGGTCGGTAGAAGGCACATTCTTGTTACTGGTCGCACGAATTCACCACTAGCTGTTCTCACAGTTACGACCCGCACCTTTCCATCTGCCCCGGGTTGACAACGAATCACCCGTGCGAGTATCCACTTTGTATGTGGCGTTCGTTCGTCGAACAGGGCTACAACGTCGCCCTCCTCATGATTGCGTGAAGGTCTAAACCACTTGGTTCGACGTTGTAAAGTTACCAAATATTCGTCCCCCCATCGGCGCCAAAAATGTTGTCGTATTTCGCAGATCAGTTGCCATCGCTGCAGTAGATTTCCACAGAACCCTTGACCCTCAGGTTCTGGGATCGACTTCAGTGGCTCGCCAATGAGGAAATGACCGGGCGTTAAGGTTTCAAGGTCGGTTGCGCTATTTGGATCAGCACAAAGAGGACGCGAGTTTACGCAAGCTTCAACTTCAGCCAGCAACGTGCTGAACTCTTCAAACGATAATAAGCTCCCGTCAAGAGCGCGCTTAATGTGGTATTTTACGCGTTTTACGCCGACTTCCCAATATCCACCCATATGTGGTGCGGTTGGTGCGTTGAAGTGTCACTTGATGTTGGAATCGGCGAAAAACGATCGGAGTTTATCATTTGCCATACATTTCTGATACCTTTTGCGAAGTTCTCTGTCAGCGTCAACGAAGTTTGTACCATTATCCGAATACATGTCCTTACAATATCCTCGACGACTGATGAAGCGTTTGAACTCATTGAGGAAGGCAACCGTTGATAAATCGCCTACAAATTCCAGATGCTATTAAGAAAGCGCCGCTAGATTGACCATTTCTCCCACTGTGCGGTTAGGCGAATGAAATTAATGTAATTAGTGTGTGTACACGGGTTCGAAGTTTTTTTAAATTTTACGCTTCCGATTGGAATGCTTTCTAATGCCCGTATAAAACTACATACGTATTTTTCTTGTATTTTTCCTGTATTTATTGTCTGAAATACTGACGAAAACTAATAAAAAATCGACGAAAACTAATCGAAAATCGTTCTAACGGTTGTACAAGGAAACAGGTTGGACCAAAGCGAAATTGGTGTTAGGAGGGAAAATTTTGTTTGAATAAAGCTGCAAAATTCATTTCAGGGATCAAAAGGACGCCTAAGTATTTGCAAACTTTTTGAAAGGTTAAGGGTGAAACTATATTAATCCCTAACACCTGCATGAAAGATGGGAATAAAATAAGGGGGCGTTACATCTCCCATACGAATGTAACATTTGGTTATGGGTTATATGAGCATCTGATCTTTCAATCTACATGCATCATGTTTCTCTGCTCAAAACTGTTAACTTATTGACTAAAGCTTCTGACTTGATGATTGTTTTAGGTGATTTCAACCTACCGCATATATCGTGGAACATATCTGATGAAAACCTTATTCCCAATCCATCCAAACTGGGCTTCAATGACTTTTGGGATGGAATTTCCGATCTCTACCTTAGTCAAATAAATGTTACCGCTAAGAAGTTTGGCAAAATCTTAGATTTAATTTATGTTGATGATAAAAACAAATTTTCTGTAAATTATTGGATCCATTGGCTTTACCAGAAAAATTGCATCAGTTGTTAACGAAACACCTAACCAAGAGTTAATAGTAGCGGCAAGCGTAAGTCTTTACAAAGCTGGAAAAAGAAATGCTTCACAAGTTGTTTCAAAATTGTTTGAAGAAAGTTCGACTGCTCCGATAATGCTTAAGTCTGTAAGCTCTGAACAGAAAACCCCAATTCCGTATACAGCTGAGGAAGCTTTATCGTTTTATATAGACGGCGGATACTCAAAAAGGTCGTACAAAATAATGCAATATGGTGCCAAAGAACGGAACTGCAATATTTACCCAAGCTACGATATTTTACTTAAGGCTAAAACAGAGTGTTACCCCAGTGGCATACATGTACATCGATATATAAAAATTGCAGCAACGCTTTCAGTTTCGGTTGCTCCTAGCGAACGGTCTTCCCTTCGTCTAAGAAGTACAATGGGGCAGGCTGCCTCTACTCAACATCCACTCTACTTCTGAAGTAAATCCTGAAGAAATCGTAAACAAAACTTCAAAACAAACAAGAAAAATAAACATTGTTTTGTACACGGCTAAAAGTTTAAGCATAGATTTAAAACTTTTTGAGGCTACATACACACCTAGACCAGTATGTCTGCGTTCAAAGTGTTGTTTGGAATTTCCAGTAAGATTAACTTCCTTTGACTAATTTCATTATTTTTGTATGAAAGTATGAGTAAAAAAGCAATAAAAATACTGCAACTGAAAGTTAAGAACTTTGTGGAAAATTCAAGAAAACTCTAAAAAATTTCATCAATATTTTTAACTTTTTAGTAAAATTATTTAGATTTTTTCGAGTATGCAGTTTTGTAGCCCGTTCAATTGAAGTGAACGAAGATACCAATTGTTGAGGAATACTTGCCAAAAAATGTTGCGGTATACTTGCTCTTCAATTGTGCGGTTGTGGACTGTATTTCTTGTAGATAGTTGCGGCTTACCAATTTTGGTTCCAAAATGAATAAAACAAGCGTTTAATTCCTTAACTTCAAATGTTTAATTTATCACTTTTAAATTACAAAGTACTTGGGTTTAGCGAGTAAAAAGGCGGGCGGTTGTATCAGCAAGCAAAAGAAAAGACAAATAAAAAGGCCAAGTCGCAATAATATACAAAAGTCAAACTCAAGATGCTTGACTATGCTTGTGCATTAACCCTTGCGCTATGCTAATACCTTTATGGTGCAATATGTTTATTCGAACCCAACATACCGCCGCCCTTGAACTATCTAATTTATATAAGATATGTTCAACTAAAGCTTATAATTATTTACAAAAGCGTTTGAGACTATTAAGTATCAAAAAATTTATAAATTTTAATTTCATTAAATGTTCAAAATTTACTTTGATTTTACATTAAGTCAATCTTCGAATCCTTTAGTTTACTTAACATTATTCAAATACAACCATCTCAAATTTCCAATTTACAAAATTCAATGTTCAAATGTGTTGATTTCAAAGAAATAATTTAGCTTAATTACAGTTAATTAAATGCGAGAGTAAAATTTATTTACAAATTATTTTAAGTTCATATTTTCGAAATACATATATACATATGCAGGAAAACTCTTGATTATGCTGACGCACACGTAGTAAATGAAATTGTTCAAACCACTATCAGTCACAGAAAATATCTCCTTTGGTCGGTAGAAGGCACATTCTTGTTACTGGTCGCCCAAATTCACCACTAGCTGTTCTCACAGTTACGACCCGCACCTTTCCATCTGCCCCGGGGTGACAACGAATCACCCGTGCGAGTATCCACTTTGTATGTGGCGTTCGTTCGTCGAACAGGGCTACAACGTCGCCCTCCTCATGATTGCGTGAAGGTCTAAACCACTTGGTTCGACGTTGTAAAGTTACCAAATATTCGTCCCCCCATCGGCGCCAAAAATGTTGTCGTATTTCGCAGATCAGTTGCCATCGTTGCAGTAGATTTCCACAGAACCCTTGACCCTCAGGTTCTGGGATCGACTTCAGTGGCTCGCCAATGAGGAAATGACCGGGCGTTAAGGTTTCAAGGTCGGTTGCGCTATTTGGATCAGCACAAAGAGGACGCGAGTTTACGCAAGCTTCAACTTCAGCCAGCAACGTGCTGAACTCTTCAAACGATAATAAGCTCCCGTCAAGAGCGCGCTTAATGTGGTATTTTACGCGTTTTACGCCGACTTCCCAATATCCACCCATATGTGGTGCGGTTGGTGCGTTGAAGTGCCACTTGATGTTGGAATCGGCGAAAAACGATCGGAGTTTATCATTTGCCATACATTTCTGATACCTTTCGCGAAGTTCTCTGTCAGCGCCAACGAAGTTTGTACCATTATCCGAATACATGTCCTTACAATATTCTCGACGACTGATGAAGCGTTTGAACACATTGAGGAAGGCAACCGTTGATAAATCGCCTACAAATTCCAGATGCATTGCGCCAGTACACATACAAATAAACGAGCAAATGTAACCTTTCGTTGACTTGGACCCTCTGCCATGCGAAAATTTATACATATACGGACCAGCAAAATCAACAGCAGTTCATGCAAAACAGCGCGCACTTGTGATACACGCTTCTCACTAAATTGCGGGCGCCAATCACCCAATACCGGTGCTGTAGAACTACCGTCATTATGCGTGGTCCAGCATGTAAAGTGTAGCGATGAATGTCTGAGAGTATCAATTTCGACAGCGGTGAATTTTTAGGTAAGATGATGGGATGCTTCGCATCAAGCGCAACATCTGTCGATCCTAGCCGACCTCCAACCCTCAATACACCCGAAAGATCCAGATACGATTGCAAGCGCAACAAGCTACTTCGCAGGGGAATCGGCTTATTCTCCCTGCAATGACAAATTTCATTATTAAAGGCGATAACTTGAGCGTATTTGATCAGTCGCAGTTCGGCCTCAGCCAACTCCTGACAGTCAGGAGTATTATTCTTTACTTTGATCATATTATTCGTTCTAGAACGCGTATTGTGGATAAACCTTAAAGCGTAAGCAATAACCCTTCGCAATTTTGAATACGAGGAGTATCTAGTCACGACCGGCCAGCAGTCTTCGGATACCGTGAAATGAACGACAACCTTTTTACGTAGTCCCAAGTCAGTTGAATGCGGTTCTTGCCTAGCTTGCTTCCAAAGCCGCTCATCACCATATAAAAAATCAGGGCCACTCCACCACTACCGATGATGTAGAAGTTCCCGAGGCGTTATGCCTCTTGATGCGCCGTCTGCCGGGTTATCTTCGGAGCGTACATGTTGCCAGCACTCAGGCGGTAAAACTCCTTGGATATCGGCCACTCGTTTTGCGAAGAACGTTTCCCATCTGCTGGGGTGAGCTTGCAGCCACGCCAAAGTAATCGTCGAATCGGTCCAAGCGTGCAACGGATAGCGGGGCTCGTTCCAGCTTTGATATATGCTTCGTACTAGCTTAGAAGTGAGATGTGCGGCGCATAGCTCTAAACGAGGTAAGGTTGTTGACTTGATCGGTGCTACCTTGGTCTTGGCAGAAATCAAAGCCACTGTGACTTGACCGTCGCTGTGGACTGTCCGTCCGTAGATAACCGCGGCGTAAGCTCGCTCTGAAGCATCCGAAAAAACGTGCAGTTCAGTTGATGACTCAAAAGCGTTACAGCCTACCCAACGAGGCACCTTCAAATCGTTCAAACTTTGCAAATCAGAGCGATGTTCGGACCAACGTGTTGCGACTATTTCCGGTACGAGCTCATCCCAGCCAACCTCGGCGAGCCAGATGTCCTGAAAGCATATTTTAGACCTAATCGTAGTGGGGGCCAGCAAGTCCAGCGGGTCGAAAAGCGTGCTAGCGTCCGACAGAAATGAAATTTTCACAGTATATTCTTGGGATCATGGGTTAAAGCATAGGCTATATTAATTTTTGGAAAAGTGGGCGGTGCCACGCCCCCAGGCTATATAAAACTACAATTCTTCATAACTCTGAACATATTTGGTCTAAATAAATGATTTTTGGATATTTGTGTCCTTTGGTCAAGATTTAAGTAATTTTGGAAAAGTGGGCGGTGCCACGCCCACATTTTTTGTGTTTTGTTTGTACTTCAATAATGTCCAAAGTTTATGGTCGATCTCTTTTAAACTTTCAAGATTGGTTTAGAAGATTGTTGTGTACGATTTAGGCTATATCAATTTTTGGAAAAGTAGGCGGTGTCACGCCCCCAGGCTATATAAAATTTAAATTCTTCATAGCTCTGAACATATGTGGACTAAATTAATGATTTCTGGATATGTGTGTCCTTTGGTCAAGATTTATGTAATTTTAGAAAAGTGGGCGGTGCCACGCCCACATTTTTTGTTTGTACTTCAATAATGTCCAAAGTTTATGGTCGATCTCTTTTAAACTTTTAAGATTGGTTCAGAAGATTGTTGTGTACGTTTTAGGCTATATCAATTTTTGGAAAAGAAGGCGGTGCCAGGCCCCCAGGCCTAATTAATGATTTCTGGATATGTGTGTCCTTTAGTCAAGGTTTATGTAATTTTCAAAAAGTGGGCGGTGCCACGCCCACATTTTTTGTGAACATATTTGGTCTAAATTAATGATTTCGGGATATGTGTGTCCTTTGGTCAAGATTTATGTAATTTTGGAAAAGTGGGCGGTGCCACGCCCACATTTTTTACTTCAATAATGTCCAAAGTTTATGGTCGATCTCTTTTAAACTTTCAAGATTGGTTAAGAAAATTGTTGTGTACGATTCAGGCTACATCAATTTTTGGAAAAGTAGCCAGTGCCACGCCCCCAGGCTATAGAAAATTTAAATTCTTCATAACTTTGAATATTTTTGGTCTAAACTAATAATTTTTGATATGTGTGTCCCTTGGTCAAGAATTATATAATTTGGGAAATGTCGGCGGTGCCACGCCCACATTTTTTGTATTCAAAGCTTTGTTTGTACTTCAATAATGTCCAAAGTTTATGGTTGATCTGTTTTAAACTTTTCCAATACGTTAAAATCTTCGTTGGGTACGACATACATAGGCTGCATTTGTAAATTCTTTGGAAAAGTGGGCAGTTCCAAGACCACAAGCTAAGTAATATATCAATTCGTTATATCCCTGAATGTATTTGCTTTAGTGACATTTTAACGTTCTTAAATCTTAATCAAAGCACTTAATTTTTTTTGTTTGTTATTGCCGTTCATACATATCCAGAGTATTATAGGTAGATATAGGATATAATTAAATAAGTACTAACTATACATCTGCTCAGCAGCGCATAATGGTTTTTGTCATACCCATTGAGTTCAAAAGATCCGTTTTTTGAGTTGGACATCCAAAAAATTTATTTGTTTATACCAAAGACTTTAAAGCCAGAAACATTGTATATCCTAAAGCACTGCAATAAATGCAATGTTAAAAGTTAAAGAAAAATATTTGAAAATGTATTTCTAGGGAAGTCACTGGTCAGGCAGAACAACGTCTGCCGGGTCTGCTAGTATGTATATAAAAATGAAATGGTGTTCAGTTGTCACGCTAAAACTCGAAAACGGCTGAGCCAAATTATATACTTCCTTTGGAGGGTTTCTTTGTTATTACCACGCGCACGTCATGTATTAAAATCAAAACAAAATATTAGGGGGGCGTGGTACCTCCCATACAATTTTATTAATTTGGCTGTTATTCCACCATATATTTATATCTCATATCTCATATCATAATTTTGGCGGTTTTTGTTGCTATGTATGATAAAATTGGATCTATTTATGCGAATATTGGTTGTTGTCTTTGTTGTCTATGTTTATCTTCACTACTGCGCTGTAGATGGCCAGAACGGATGACGCTAGATGGTGCACACCAACACACACACACACGCTGTACATAATTGACTCTGTTGCTGTTTAGATTAGTACAGTAATCTATATCTATTCTATATCTATTCTTATTATGTATATAGAAATGAAATGGTGTTCAGGTGTAAGCTCGAAAACGGCTGAACCAAATTATATACTTCCTTTGGGGGGTTTCTTTGTTATTACCACGCGCAGGTCATGTATTAAAATCAAAACAAAATATTAGGGGGTCGGTGCACCTTCGTGTGTGTGAATATTTAGCCAAAAATGTCGGGGCAGGTATTAGGAGATGCGTTATGGTCCCAGGAGCATGAATGTACCTCCAATGAACCAATATATTGAGGAGGTACGGAATCTTTTCAATCAAAGTTGACAATTTTCTGTGGGTTATTTATTTGAAGCGTGGCCAAAGGCTGCCTACGCGGAAAGGTGTTCTGCACATATGTAAATATGTATAATGGATTACACGCCTAATTTGGGATTTGACCTAGGTCATGTTTTATTTTGCAAACATTTCCGAAACGCGGTTTTTGATACCTCGACACTTTTGGTTAAATATTCACACTCAGCAGCGGACGTAAACGATTACCAAAGTGATATACCTTTGACGGATATGCAACCGGTGCGATCTGGCACTTCATTGTGGTATATTCCCGACTATTGCAGGAGCGGTCATAACCAGTGTAACCTTATAGGTAATGTCACCGTTAGTGAGTTTTAGTGTCCTACCCCTTGGCAATATGTTTTTTAATTAAATATTTTAATGGCTACTTGCAATCCTTTCACGCCTCGGTATCAATAATTAAATTGATCGGAATTTAGATTTTTTTGTTTCTGTGAAGAGATATTGGCAATTGATTTTCAAAATTTTATGATATTTTTTTGTGGTTGTTGTGTAATAGTGTTCAAAAAAGGGTACTTGTTTCCTTTGGTACTCAACTACTAATAAATTAGCTAAAAATATGATAGGGGTATCAAAAGACGCGTTTTGACCTATATCAATGATAACCACGCCCCCTTTTTCGATATCGAAAATTTCGAAAATCACATAAATTAACATAACTTCAGTAAAAATGTAGATATTTACATGGAATTTGTTATGTAGGCTACTTTCTGACCAAGGTAGGTTGCTATTGAACATGCACGAAATCGGATGATAACCACGCCCGCTTTTTAGATATCGAAAATTTTGAAAATTACATAAACTAACATAACTTGAGTAAAAATGTAGATCTTTGCATGAAATTTGTTATGCAGGCTACTTTCTGACCAAGGTAGGTTGCTATTGAAAATGGACGAAATCGGACGATAACCACGCCCCCTTTTGCGATATCGAAAACTTCGAAAATCACATAAATTGACATAACTTGAGTAAAAATGTAGATATTTGCATGGAATTTGTTATGCAGGCTACTTTCTGGCCAAGGTGAGCTGCTGTGAAAATTTTCGAAATCGGATGATAACCACGCCCACTTTTTCGATATCGAAAATCACATAAGTTGAGTAAAAGTTGAGATATTCGCATGAAATTTGGTACACAGGTTACTTTCTGGCCAAGGCAGGTTGGTGTTTAAAATAGGCGAAATCGGATGATAACCACGCCCCCTTTTTTTGATATAGAAAGTTTCAAATGAGATTCTAGGGCCTATATCATTGCCATGTCATGGTATTTGTATCTCGTTCTGAAAACTAACGCTGGGTATTTAATGTTCGGTTCACCCGAACTTAGACCTCCTTACTTGTTAAATGCGTATATACATAAATATGCCATTATAATATATTTTACCGGTTTCAGTTAATAAAATTCGTAAGCGGAAATTTGCGACACAATGTCCATATGAGGAGCGATCCACCACAAGCGAGCCACCTCTTCAACTAGATGTGTCATCCCCCACTACGAGCAGCGCAGAGCTGGCTCCCAAGCTAGACGCTATCCACAAGCAACTCGATGAGTTGTACTCAAAACTGGATCGCGTCGAGACTCAGCTGGTGGAAGTTGGGGACACCGTCAAAGCAATGCTATTGCCCTTTCTGAAAAAGTAACAACTCACATGTACACAAACAAACAACATAGTAACTTTATTTCTTATTTCAGTTACCCGAACGAGCTGAGGTGCAGGCACAAGGCAAGCTGCTCCGAGAGTGCAAGGTTTTAACAGTCCGTTAGCCGCATTACCGGCGACATGGAGAGTGAGGAGTAAATAGAACTCGCTGGTATGCTCCCCATGTTGTCGGTGGAGCAGGTAGAGGCTGCTGAATCCAAGCTAAAATAAGCCGTACTCGGACGAAATGGTAACATAGGTTATTATAAATCATAGTTCATGTAATTACATTTAAATTTTTTCTAAATACAGATAAGTCTTTTAGCCAGGGCAAAGGGCACCAGAGGAACAGTTGACGGGGTCATGCGTCAGCTTTTTCAAGACTGCGTAATGAGGGAGTACAATTTAGTTGGAAGGGCTGGCAAGAACTCGCTAGTGGACTTGAAAGTGATCAACCTGCTGTATGGTTAGTATATATAAAACAATTAACCCAGCTTTTTAATAAGTATTTTGTATTTCCAGATATTTTTCCAGAAAACCCAAAGGAATTAGTTACGCTAGATTTAAGAAAATATATTAGTTGTAGTCATAATAGAAATTATCAAAAACAATATCTTAGTAAAATAAAAGTATTTAAGGGTTAGGATAGTTGTAAATATTAGCTTTAGTTGGAATACACCTTTTTCAGTTCAAAAAGTTAAGATTGAAGTTCAGAATTTCCATTTTAAGGTCAGAAAGTTGTAATTTTTGAACAATAATTGTAATTTTCGAACTTTAATTGTAACTTTCTAAATTTGAATTGTAATTTTTGAATTTGATAATTTTTGTTGAGCTTTAGGCCAGAATTTGAATAAAACTTCTTTTTTATAGTACTATTCAAATATTTATTTGTTCGATATTTCGACTTCAACCTGAAGTCATCATCAGGAAACTACGAAAAAGAAGGTGCAGTGAAATAACGCCCATGGGCGTTATTTCCTTGGGCGTTATTTCACTGCACCGAAAAAGAAACACATTAACATATAAGTCCGTAGCAAAACTCTAACTTACACATATGGATATGTATGATCGACTAAACAGAAAGATAACTTTGGTAAAGGCAACAGAGCGACAAAATATAACTACATATAAATTGAAAATCCTGTAAATATAAACAATTTTCATGTACCGGAAGTGTAAACAAAAAACATATGTATACAAAAATTTACATATCAACAAGATTTAAAAATTATACATATATATGTATATGTACGTATGTATGTTCGCTGTTAATACATATTACGCTCTCAACATTGCGAGAGTTATTGTTCTAACTTAGTGAGTAAGATTAACTGACCACTGCGTGATGTTGTTGTTTTAAAACCAAATTCCTGTAAGTTTGTGCACAATTGTCGGTGTCTGTTTTAAAGTTCATTTTTACCTCATTAGGGGTGTTCAGAATATGTAAAGTTTCCAAAATAAAGCGCTTATTATAATTTTTCTCGTTTTCCTGGAAACGTTTTCAAAATCTGGATGGTGTCCTGTGTCCTTGCAATGCGCTGCCAATGCTGTTTTGTTTTCTGGATTATTGTGTCTTAATGTAATTTTGGATTTGTGGGCGAATGCCTTGTCTTAAGTTTAAGTTCAGTTGTCCCCACACATACTTTTTCACGACCAATCTATAGCAATATGAAGGACAAAATTTCAATTTATTAGAAATCCGACGTGGTTTACCAAATTCCATGCAACGGCGACGGGTCCCACGTATGTGAAAAAGTATACGTGGGGACAACTAAGCTTAAACTTAAGACAAGGCTTTCCGCCCACAAATCCAATATTAAATTAAGACACAATAATCCAGAAAACAAAACAGCATTGGCGGGGCATTGCAAGGACACAGGACACCATCCAGATTTTGAAAACGTTTCCAATCTGGAACATGAGAAAAATTATAATAAGCGCTTTATTTTGGAAACTTTACATATTCTGAACACCCCTTATGAGGTAAAAATGAACTTTAAAACAGACACCGACAATTGTGCACAAACTTACAGGAATTTGGTTTTAAAACATCAACATCACGCAGCGGTCAGTTAATTTAACTCACTAAGTTAGAACAATAACACTTGCAATGTTGAGAGCGTAATATGTATTAACAGCGAACATACATACGTACATATATATATGTATAATTTTTAACTCTTGTTGATATGTAAATTTTTGTATAGATACTCGTACATGGGTCAATTTCAAAAAAAACATACACAACGAGTTTTTTTTGCTTATTTTTAAAGTTTTTCCAATTAGCCTGTAAGAGTGGCCAATTTATGAAGAAATTGATGAAGAATCCTGTGATACCTTTAGGCTCTCAAAAAAATCAATATTTTTTGTTTTTTTCAGGGACCGTAACTGTTATAAGTTTAATTATAGAACTCGGCATTTGATCATTATTTTCTGATTTTTTTTCAATAAAAATCAACAATAATCGTTACGCTTAAGTTTTATTTTTTTGATTAAGCGTAATGATCACTTTTTGAGTTTTATTTTTTTGAGAGGAAATAAAACTTACCCTTGAGTTTTATATTTTTGCTCGACAGTAAGCGTTATTCTTTGAGTGATATTTTATCGTTCAAGGATACAAATTAAGTTCCGAGTTTTAAGTTTTTTGGTAGATCAAAAAACTCAAAAGGCCGCTTCACCTTTATGGCAAGTATATGTATGTAGCTAAAACTATGTTTAAATAATTGAGTACATATGTTGACGAGATTATACCAACCAATATTTATGACCAACAACTTTCATTAAAGGCGCAGCGACCATTTGAGTTTTTTGATCCGCGAAAAAAACATAAAACTCGGAACTTAATTTTTATCCTTGAACGATAAAATATCACTTAAAGAATAACGCTTACTGTCGAGCAAAAATATAAAACTCAAGGGTAAGTTTTATTTCATCTCAAAATAATAAAACTCAGGGAATAAGTTTTATGTTTGACTAAAAAAATTAAACTCAAAAGTAATGAGTAAGTTGTAATTTATATAGGATTTACTCAAACTTTTTTCAATCATTGTAGATTTCGGTTGAGCATGAAGAGACATGCTCATTCATGTACTTGAAACTGTTCTACGATAGGAGGAAGCCTTTGAGTTTTGACATTAAAAATACAAAATTAATCGTTATTGGGGGTCCCTGGTTTTTTTTTAGGTTTTCTATGATTTCTATCTTGAGCGTCACACGCCAAATATGTATAAAAAATCGCTGAAAATGCCAAAATATTATAAATTCAAGTTTACTACGATGTTCTCTTGTTCTTCAAGATTGACTTTCGGCGAAAATCACCTTTTCGATTATAAACACAAGATCACGATTCACCTTTTTTTTTTTTTTTAAGTGACTAGTTATTTACAAATTTTAAAATGAAAATATGTAAATTTTTGTCAAAAAGGACTTGAACTAAGGGGTTACCTGCAAAGTAATAGGCTTGTAACAATGTATTTAAAAAAAACTGCAATTATAAGCGTTTTAAGGAAAAAAACTAAGTGTGACGCTCAAGATATTTTGTGACGATCAAGATGAAAATATGTAAATTTTTGTTAAAAAAAGACTTGAAATAAGGGTTTACTTGCAAAGTAATAGGCTTGTAACAATGTATTTAAAAAAACTGCAATTATAAGCGTTTTAAGGAAAAAAAAAACTAGGTGTGACGCTCAAGATATTTTGTGACGATCAAGAGATTTTGTTGCATTTTCTTCAAAAAACAAAAATTTTCATACAAAACTAAACATGTACATATTCTTTGATGTTTTTACAAAAATGGAAAGAAGGAAGTAATTCTTGAAGAAACTCTTTCAGCCGCCGTTAATTTTGTTGTTTTACTCTTGAAAATTAAAAAATAAAATCAAAATTAAGCATTTTAAGCTATGAAGCAATATGTATCAAAAGTGATGCTCATGAAATTATTGCGTATTTTGGTTTTTTCCGTAGGCAATTAATTTCCCAAATTCACAAATTATAAAAAAATGAGTTGAGACCATGCAAACAATGATTGTCAACTTTAATTTTTTACATTTAATATATTCACTTTTAAAAAAATTAGCGTGACGCTCAAGAAATTTTATCGCGCCCTTACCATAGTGTTCACAAAAACTACGCAAATCCACATTTTTTTAATAGTTTTTTTTTCGCTTTTTCACTATTGTAATAATTAAAGTTTGTACTTTTCTTACGTTATTTACTTGTATTTAAATGAAAATTGAAAACAGCTAATATTTCTTGATTTATAAAAAAGTGACGCTCAATGCAAATTGTGGGGACAACTTTTCTTTGCAACGCCAAATTCGCACAAATAAATTTTGACAACTATATCAGATCAAAACAAAAGAAAGAAACCCAATAAATCGAAAACTTTTGTTAAATGTTGCATATTTACTTTTTTCTTGATTTTATTTTATTTTGTTTACTAAAAATTCTAGCGGGGGACACATGCTTTTGTATGAAAGGAGTCAGAGGGAGAAACAAAACACCATACTGAATAAACAAAAAAACAAATATACAAATTTGAGAATTGTCTTTTTGTTACATATTCCTCGGTGATCACTCTCCCATTTTTTTTTTTTTTTTTTAATTTGTTTTTTACCTAAAATAGTAGTGTAAAGTGCAGGGACACAAAAATTGCGTTTTTTTTTTAAATTGACCCACATATGTTTTTTGTTTACACTTGCGGTACATGAAAATTGTTTATATTTACGGGATTTTCAATTTATATGTAGTTATATTTTGTCGCTGTTTTGCCTTTACCAAAGTTATCTTTGTTATTTCTGTTTAGTCGATCATACATATCCATATGTGTAAGTCAGAGTTTTGCTACGGACTTATATGTTTAAAAATGTTTATGTTAATGTGTTTCTTTTTCGTAGTTTCCTGATGATGACTTCAGGTTGAAGTCGAAATATCGAACAAATAAATATTTGAATAACTAGTACAATAAAAAAGAAGTTTTATTCAAATTCTGGCCTAAAGCTCAACAAAAATTATCAAATTATATAAACCAAGGCTATCAAATTTATCAGTAATTTTTGAACTATAATTGTAATTTTCGAACTTTAATTGTAACTTTCTAAATTTGAATTGTAATTTTTGAACTATAATTGTAATTTTCGGGCTTTAATTGTAACTTTCTAAATTTGAATTGTAATTTTTGAACTATAATTGTAATTTTCGAACTTTAATTGTAATTTTTTAACTATAATTGTAACTTTCTTAATTTGAATTGTAACTTTCTGAATTTGAATTCTAATTTTCGAACTTAAACTTTAATTTTTGAACTTAAAATTTAATTTTCTAAATACTTACTGTAACATTCTGATCTTAAAATGGAAATTCTGAACATGAAGTTGTAAAATTGAAACTTTTTGAACTGAGGAAGGTGTTGACATTTTTGTAAATAGTAATATTAAGTATTAGATATAATTAATTTTAATTTTAGTTATTAAGTATTATTTTTAATAAACACTGAATTTACTGTTGGCAACAAAAACTTTTGAATAATTTAATTTAAATTGTAGTTACTAAGTATTAGTTTTAATTAATTAAAATTATTATAATATTCAATTAAATTTTTATAAATGTAACAAAATACAAAGTTAGACTATTAAATTGTTTCATTGCAAAAATCCAATTTTAAGCTTATTTTATTTATTGGACATGAGCCCAATATAAGGACATTGAGCAGTAATGGCGAGTATTTTGTGAGGTGATAAGTAAGGGCTTTGAGTACTACGTGTGAGTAGTTTGTAGGGCCAAATATAAGGACATTGAGTAGTAGCTGTGAGTAGTTTGTGAGGTGATATGTAAGGGCTTTGAGTACTACGTGTGAGTAGTTTGTAAGGCCAAATATAAGGACATTGAGTAGTTGCTGTGAGTAGTTTGTGAGGTGATATGTCAGGGCTTTCAGTACTACATGTGAGTAGTTTGTAAGGCCATATATAAGGGCATTGAGCAGTAGTTGTGAGTAGTTTGTAAGGCCAAATATAAGGGCATTGAGTAGTAGTTGTGAGTAGCTCGTAAGGCCTTTTATGAGTACTCTGAGCTTTTGTACTGAAGTGTTCATGAAGTAAATATTGAGTAGTTCAGGAGCTTGCTCAAAGTACTTTATGAGCATATAAAGGCATACGATGATGATTTGTTAGACCAAAGTAGATATATATTTTTTTTAAGAGAATGTTATTAGAAGAAAAGAGATAGACAATCACACAGATAAGACGAAGTCCTGAACAAATTTAAACACATTATTAAGGGCTCTTTTCATTAATGTAAATGCTTTTATAAGTCCTTATAAAATGCTCAACTGTCTAGTAGGGATCTTACTAATATACAAAAACGTAAGTGTGTGAGTGACTGCAAATTTTTGTGACTCTTTCACGTCCAAACTAATGCCTCTAACTTTACGAAATTTTGCACACTAATTCTTTGGAGTACAAAATAGAATAGAAGAATAGAGTTCTCGGTCAAAATGTAGTTTTACGTAAACTTTGTATTATTCGCAGAAAATTGGTATCAAACGAAAGTGGAAGAATACTGTTTTCATTTGGACGTTGGTTCACTTCGATATATTTATCGATAACAGAGTTATCGGTCAAAATGTAGTTTCGAGTAAACTTTGGAATATCCGCACACAATTGATATCAAACGAAAGGGAAAGACGACAGCTTTCATTCGGACTTTGGTTCATTTCGATATATTAATATTCGCACAAAATTGGTATAAAAAGAAAGGGGAAGGCCACAGGTTTCATTTTGACTTTGCTTCATTTATGGGAACATCTAGTTTGAGAACGGCTGGACCTAATACACATAACTAAATTTGGAAGGTAGATTTTGTATCCGCTCGAGATGGTTATACGCTAAAAAAAATAAAGGCATTTGGAGATGTCCCTAAAAATGTTGACCAGGGGAACCTTATAAAGTGTTCTTTCAATATGAGCCCGTTTTCGAGATATTGGTCAAAATGTCAACTAGGAGGGGCACTCAATCAAATGAAAGGTGTTGACAAATGATTTAACATGTTTTAGCTATTTTCCCATATAAAACGAAGTATTTTAAATATTAACCAAAACGTGGACCAAAATTGGTGCTAGGTTTTTGTGAACAAATGGGTCTAAAATGAAAGGTCTGCATGAGAGTTTTAAAATGGAGTAATTTTAAGTCCCTTTGGGATTGGGAAAGGGATAGGTATATGGATGACAATTAAAAAGCAATATGAAAAGACAAAGGCATATGAAGAGGATGGACGGAGACAAAGATGTGGAGCTGAAATTAGGAGGGAGACTCACATATCTTAAATGCAAACAAGTTAATGTTTGGGCAGGACAACGTCTACCGGGTCTGCGAGTTTTATTTATTTATTAGAAATACAATTATAAATAATTATATTACTAGGCGAGAGGCACTAGCGACTAAGGCTATCGGCCCGAATTAAATAATTATAATAGCTGTAATTCTAGTTCTAAAGGATTCTTTACTTAATAATAAATGGTCATTAGACAAGACTTAGTAAATTGTTTTTGTTTTTTTTTTTCTGAAGTAAGAATTTTGACCATATATCATAAAGTAGTCCAATTTAGAATATATATTTATATATACTTAATATGTTTTCCAGTGAAATCTCTTTCAATATATCAGAAGGTTTCCTGCCATTGAAGATGTTTATTCTGCCGTTGTTGTACTTCGTGAAGTTGTCTATTATATGTGCAATGGACAGTGGACAGTCACATGCTGAGCAGATTGGGGCAGGTGTTCCTTTTAGAAGGTGTTGGTGAGTGATTTTGGAATGTCCCAGTCGGAGCCGGGTGAAGATTTTTGCTTGTAGAGAAGTTATGCCTGTCGGAAGGATAGCTTTGACACGTTGTGGATTTATTATTTTGTAGCAATGATCATATGACATCCAGCTCACCGTTGCATTTGAGTTGAATACGTGATCAATTTCTCGGAGAACGTCATTTTTAGCAAACTCGTCGAAATAGAATCGAGGCGTTTTGCTGACGTTTGTTGTTGCAATATCGGCATATTCATTGCCAGTGATTCCCCTGTGTCCGGGTACCCACATAATTTTTAGTTTAATTTTATTTTGACATAGCTTATCCCGGATTTTTGCGATAATAGGCTCTTTAAGTTTTGGGCTCAGAAGAGCTGAGATGGCAGATTTGCTATCCGTGCAATTTACATATTTTCCTTTGGTCGAAGAGGCGTAGTCGGTCGCGAGGCTTAATGCCATCGTTTCGGCGGTGAAAACAGAGTTGTACGGAGATAAGAGACCGGTTCGAAGGATACGGCCTTTCTCAGACACAACGCCAAAGGAGGTTGAGTCTATCTCTTGATCCGTCGGTAAAAATGAAATTACGGCCGTTTTCTTTCCAGTGGTGATTGATATCCAAGAATAGTGTTTGGTATACCGAGTTTGATGTATCTTGTTTTGGGTATTTGAGAAGATTTGTAATAATGTTTTGTTTGGGGAGTTCCCAAGATGGGAATCTCGACGGTCGTGTCAGCTTTGGTTTTAAGGGCATGCGGAGTTTTGCGGCAGCTTCGCCGACTTTATATATGACTGAGGCTTTTTTCAGTTTTGTGGTTCTCTTTGTGGTGTTTTTTAGGTTATTGTAGATGATAGGGTTACGTGAACAGAACAACTTTGGGATTAGGCGAAGTGTAGTGTACTCGATTCGGTCTCTCAGTTCGGGGATACCGGCCAGGACATTTTTCGTAGGTTGTCGTTGGAAAAGCTCGAAGACTTTTGGGGACTGCTGAATGGTGGACTGCCGATATGCTCGCTAGTATGCTTTTAGAGCACTGTCCATATATTGGTAGGCCATAGTCAATGACGGACATTATTTAAGATTTTGTTATGTTAACTAACGTGTTTTGATGAACATTACTATGTCTTGAGGCAAAATATTTGATAAGATTTAATCTACGGTTAAGTTTACTTTTTATGTATTTACAATGTTCCTCAAAGCTAAGTGTCCTATCAAAGATAATACCTAATATTTTTACATTTGATACACTTGGTGTGGTTATCAAATACCACGTTAAAATTACCGCAATTACGTTGTTTACAAATATTTATGTAGTGTTTTGCATTTACTAAATGATAATCTGGCTCCGGAGCTCAAGGCCCAGAGAGAGATATCATTCAGTAAATTCTGAAATATGCTTTGCTCGGGCTTAGAAGCCATTTTGTTGGGGCTTAAATGTTTTTCAATATTGGTACAATCGGCGTTTTTCCATGTGTGTGGGAAAATCCCTTTGATAGAGATATTGTTATAAAGTTTAAGAAGCCTACTTTTCAGGTTAGACGGAGCATTTTTTAATATATCGGTGGATATTCTATCGTGTCCTGGGGTCTTTCCCTTAACGAAGTGCCTTGCTTCGTCAAGTTCGGCAGGCGTTATGAGATTTTCTATAAAATTCGCGGCTTCTGAGATAGACTTAGGTTGGCGCGCTAAGCGTAACATTTTTTTCATTTATAAAATTATCATCAAAGTTGGTGTCGCTGGAACTCGCTGACCAAACTTTGGAAAAATGATTGGCTATTTCAACAGACTTAGTCAACGTCCCATTTTCTGAGTTGATCGCTGAAATTTTGTTTTGTTTTTGGCCACCTGAAATGACCCGAATACTATGCCAGATGTCTTTTGGGGTAGTGCTGGGGTTTATGGAAGCCGTAAATTTTGCAAAGCAGTCACGTCTGGCCGCTTTTGAATGGATAAAACAAGATCATAGAGTTAAGACATAACCATATATACATATGCTATTATTTGTAGGGTACTTAAGTATTAAATGGATATATTTACTTGAATGCTTATAACTTTTGTACTAGTTCATCGATTTTGTTCACTCATAGCTTATTTTTTTTTGTAATAAAACAGAGCTTAGAGGGGGGAAAAAATATCTGCAAAAAAAAACAAAAAGTTTTCGAGATGCTTCCTCGCAAAGTACAATTTTTTTTATATTTTTACAAAAAAAATTAAAAAAATCCGTAATGATTGTTCAATATGTTTGAATCTGCAGGACCTAGCAAAAATTGTTGTATGTACTGATTATAGTAAATTTTATAAGCTTTCAAATTTTTCAAACCGTTTTGGAAGAGCTCAGTTTGTTCTTGAGATATACACGATTAAGTGGAGCCATCTTTTTTGTTTTTTGAAATAACGGTAAATCGTAAATATCTCAAAAACGGTATCATTCAAGTAAAAATAACCTTGATTTTCGGAATTAGGAGGTGATTTTACATAGGAATTTCACTATGGCGTCTCTGGTGCATTTTGGCTGTAAACCAGTGTAATTACAGTGGAACTTCCTTATAGTGAATTCGCAGGGGACCGGAAAATCGCTTCACTATATGGAGACTTCATTATATAGAAACGTAATTTTTACTTCAATTTCTTAACGCAACTGAACTCCTACTACAATGTACATATGTATGTATGTATGTATTTTCTTTTTGGGATTGCCCGTATTACATTTCTACATTTCGTTTATTTCTGAGAATACGCAGTTACAAATAATTGAGTGTAACCGAAAACATATTTGAAAAAATTCACTATACGGAGACAAAAACTTATGGAGCTTGATTTTCAAGCAGTAAAATTTGTTCATTATATAGAAAACTTCACTATATAGAAATTCATTATAACGAGACAAAAATGCACCTAAAGTAGAACCAAAAAGCTGTGTCTTCAAAATGACTTCATTATAGGGAGAGTTTCATTGTAGGGAAGTTCACTATAAAGAAGTTCCACTGTATAACGTACCTACATATGTATATGAGCGACGGTTATTTCATTTCACCACTGGAAAGAAACGGGAAGTTGTAACCCGATTTTGACTGAATTTTAATGTGCGAAATATCACGATCTATGGGAAAGGCTCAGAACCTTATTTTTGGAAAAATAGTGACTTACGGGGTTTTGCAGTGTGGCTGTCGATATGTACATACGCAGGCCCGTGTGTACGGGGGGCGGGGAGGAGATTAAATCATGGCCAAATCTAAGTTGCAATGATTTTACAAACATTTTCAAAATAGTTTACAAATTTTGTATTGAATATTGACTCACCATTTTTGACAAAATTAGTTAAATAATTTTACGGAAGAAGAAATTGGTGAAAGTTGCAAAAAATAAGGTTGGCCAATACATAAGTCCGGAACTTTGAATTGCACTTGGAGCTTACCGAAATTACAAAGTTGTGTACAATATGTTCCTTTGGCATGTCTCAAAAAAATTGTACTGCTAATAAAAAATGTGAAAACAGTGAGCAGTTTCATTTATCAAGCACTGTAAACAGGACCTGGTGAATTAGGTTTTGGTGAATTAGGTTTTGATGAATCCAAATATGATTTAATTGGTTCATCGCACGTCCCTAATTTGTACCAGCACAATTGACTTATAGCCATGTATTCATAAAAGTGCGAATAATATGCCACCATATCACCTATTCTCTATCAAATACAGAAAAATGTGTACAACCAAAAAAATTTTCTTGGATATAATTTTAGTATTCAGAGTATGCAGTTTCAGAAAACTTAGGGAACATTTAAATTTATAATGTATGGGTGTGTGTATCTGTTTCAGCAAATATGTTTATCTTAGCGAAAAATGTATGCGAAAGCGCACGGCGCAGTACATACGACAAATATTCATACTGGAAAACGCATATTTACCTATAATAATACTATGTGCAAACATTTCGCTAAACGTTAGATTTACTTTTGTAATATTTTAGTGTAACAAAACCGACGTCGTAATTAAAGACGTTTTAAATGCGCTGCTTTGCTAGGGCTGGCGTTGAAAGAGCTTTTAGGCACAATATATATATATATATGTATGTATATATATATGTATATTCTGATCCACTACAGTATTTGTTAATTCACCAAATTTTAAAAGATGCATCGATAAGAAATAAAATAAATCACTGCCTTAAGGGCTGCAAAATCTGCTAGCTCTTTCAGGAAAATTTTTTGTTGGGACGAAAAAATCAATTAACCTTTAAAGTTTATAAGAAAGAAAAGAGTTAGGAGACTCTCTAGTTTATAAACCTTAGTGACTCTTAGCAGCTTTACTGACGTCATTTAAAATTCCATCATGGTATTTTTTTTTAAAAGAATCTGTAAGTAAATCTTTTTTGTCCTAGACTGTCTTTAAAAGTAACAAAATAAATAAGTAGGAATAGATATGATCGACATACTCTCCTCGTATTAATGTTACATACATAATTTTTCTATCAGCAGCTTACAATTTTTTTTAGGTTTTGGCTCATACAAAAAAATGAGCACAGAATTTAGGTGTTTGTCTTAATGGATTTGACAAACGCACCAGTAATATAATATATACACATATTCCCATATACATGCATGAAGTTGAGCCACTTCGTTCTATGTACTTGACAAAAAGGGGGTTAATTTAATTGGAAGAAAATTATATTGTGTCTATACACACCACACTTAATGAAGCAACCATAATCTGAACATAGGAACGGAATGTTTTAATGGAAGCAATTGAGACATATGTTTTGCTCAGGCACTTTAGGGTATAATATAATTGTGATTTCACGGAAAACGTAATGGCCATACTCAAAATATTACAAACTTATTGAATGTCCCAAAGGAAAACTATTTGAGCTGGTAAAAGCAAAAATAATTGCATTTGTCATCTGAAACAAGTTTTTCTGGAAACAGCTGGCATATTTCAAATAGTTGGTGTCCACATTGTACTGCATATTTCTCATTTAAGGCCGGTTTATTTAAATTGTCTTTATGTTGTTCCAGTATTTTATAAAATTGTCAATTTTAAATTAAAATATGTAATCAAGTCTACATTCGGGTGAAACGAAACATTATATACCTAGTAGGCGCGTACAATGGCATCCTAGTTTACGAAGGTCTATTTTTAGTAATTTTCAGTTCGCATTTGCGTTCGAATAGAAATACGGATATACAAACAGAAGGACCTAGGGACGGGCATAGCTAACTCGACTCAGCTTATCGTCCATTATTATAGTACTTATTGATGCAACCACTTTTCATGCTTAGAAACAATTTATTTTCATGAAAGGTATGATACTCAAAACGATATATGTACATATAACTTCCCTATTGCAGTATGGTATTAACTAATTAAGCACAAAATTTTGGTTGCATAGAAGCGCAAGACCACTTTTCATCGAAATTTCTACTTGAAACTGCAAAAAGCTTTCTGAAAGTATGTAGTTAACTTTACCTTTGCAGTTTTCAAGATGAGTTAAGTAGAATTTAACAGTTCCATATTGATGAGTTAACCTCGGCTCAGAATTTATAAGGTTGTCTATTTTATAATTTGCGGGAAATATTTATCAAAATAGTTAAAACAAAATTGCGAATTGATAGTTAAGTATGGAATGTAAGTTTGGCTGTTTGCAATATTGCATCAATAATAATTCGGTCGGTGCAGCACGGAACTGCCAATTTAAAAATTAATTTAATATTTGGCATTTGATATCGATTTTTAACTAACTTAATTTAGAAGATAATATAGGACCCGATCACAATATAGTTTGCAGAAATCAGAATTTCCGTAGATCGCGCACTGATCGAGAAAACCTAAAATTGCGCAAAGTCTTTGAAAAAAATGCGACCGAATTTCGAGAAACTTTGCGGAAACATTGAGACTTGAAAATGAACACTAGCTTCAGACCACTGTGAATCTTCAATATTTCATTAAAAGAATTTCGCCAGGAGATACACGGATCCACCAGTTTCGAAAATTTATTTGAAATTTTGCGATTGATTTTTTACTAGCTTCCTCTCGACGTAGGGACTTGAACAGGGCACGTATCGCTACAACAATAACCGCGACCGAACAAATCTTATAGCTGAATTACCCACCGACGTGTAACGTACGTGTACGTATAACATACGTACGTACTTTTGGGCGAACTTATGCCCGTGATGTTAACTCAGAAATCAGCCATTTGCTTTTGTTTACATGTAATACAATGTTGCCATTGATCGCTTTTCATGCATGCTACCGAAAGCATGTATATTTTAATCGAGTATTTTTTATTGTATATAAGACAGAAACTGATATTAAAAAATAATAATTGGTCAATTTATTTGAAATCAAATTTTAACAAAATTTATTTTGGGTTATTGCAATATTATTCCCATAATTGAAAAGGTATTTTGTAAAACAACTAAAAACGATCTAAAAAGAGCATACGAAAATGTGAGTAGGCAACACTGTCGTATGAGCAAGCAATCAGCTGACACGTTCATACGTAAAAAATCAAAAGTAGTTTGATTTCTACGTTACGTTCACGTACACGTACGTCGTTGAGTAATCACTTACGTGGCACTCTCATAAGACAGGTTGTGTCAGCTGACACGTACTACGTGCTTGCGTCGGTGGGTAATTGAACCATTAGTCTCATTGAAATTGCTTCTTGAACCAAGTTCATACTCATTTAGATCTTTTTGTGTTTCTTACAAAACTTGGAAAATTGGTATCGAAATTCAGCCTTTTTTAGTTCAATTCGAGTAGATTGCTTATGAATATAATTTTTTTTCAGTGGTCCAATATTTTAAAAAATTTTTTCATTTTCAATTCGTTACTTATAGATTTCAATTTCATATGGAAGTGCCTGAGCTTCGTACCAAATTGATTGTGTTTTGCACTTCCATATGAAACTCAGGCACTTTTATAAACATTTTCCTTAAAATATAAAATAATAATTAACTAAGAATTATTATTAACTGGTCTTGAGCTCACAAAAACTTATAAATATGTAAATGAACAGACCGTAAGAACCAACAACAAAAATAAACTGAAGCCAGAGCACGGGTTACGTACAATAACAATGTACAAAACAAAAAGTCCAACACACACAACTATACACATAGACAGAACGTCTAAAAGATTTGTGCATACTGTTAGCAGAAATAAAAAAACAACAACAACCAAAGGAAAAATTTAAGTAGAGATGAATGTATCGTGACGTCACAGGGCATCATAGCTTAGTCGTTAGAGTATTCTAACAGCGGCTTTGGTACACACACTAGTTCGTATTCCAGTGTCCGAAAAGAGATGTAATGATAAGTGGGGACACTTTAAAACATGTAATCCTATCCATCGCTGTGTGCAAATCTTTGCAATTTTTCTCTAATATCAATTTTTATTTTATTTTTTTTGTAATAAATTACAAACCTTTTAATTAACTACGCGTCTAAAAAATTTAGCGTAAATTTTAAACCATTCATAGATATACGCAATTTTTTATTTTTTTTGCATGTATCTATGTACTTTTCTCACAACATACATGAGTGCGCCGTATACTCTATATATACATATGTATGTATGTATACAGTGCATCCCTAAGTTGAAAATTTCCATGAAAATTCGTCGAAATTTTGCAAATTTTTCACATATTTTTAAAATATAATTTAAAGTTTATGTGTTAGATTATGAAAAACTGTGTTAAAAAAAATTAGTTAAGATAAATTTGTTAAAGCCAAAAATGTTGAGAGCTGCGAAAAAGGGCTGCATACTCACTTCAGCGATAAACCGTATATGGTATATATGTATATGTATATGCTATAGCTCAGTAGGTAGAGCATTGCGCACTGATGTGGGGCACGTCGGTTCAAGTCCTAATATTTAAAAAAAATTTTTTTTTTTAATATTTTCTCCTCTTCACGTTGGTCGCCGTGTAGTGGCGAAGGGGATTAAGTGCCGTATTGGTGTTCCTCTGGTAGGGATTCCAATACGAGACGAACTAAGAGGAAGGCTTCACTCCTCCAACAGCTTCGGGTTGGTGTTCTCTGAGAGTTCACCGCCCTCGCTGTTGCGGGGGAAGTGGAGATAGCCGTACCAACACCACCCTAAGCCAAGGTGTTGAGGTACCCGTGCCGAGGGCTGAATGATCAGCTGGTGGTTATTGCACAGCTGATGGCTTACGGTCCCCTCCGATGGCCGGGCACATTCGGTTGTATAAGTGCCTTACCCAGGTATACTGGCTCTGCCCGGGCGGACGAACCCTTTCCAGCGTAACTCGTGGGAACCTATATGAATAACAATAAATTATATTCTGATGAAAAGAGAGGTGAGGAAGAGGAGAGCGTTCTGGGAACGCTTTTGGAGGACGAACTCCTGGCTAGTAGCCAGGGGAGCGTCCGCACAAGGGTGGACAGGGGTACCAGCCATAATAAAAAGGTCATCCCAACCCAAGATATAACCGTGGAAGGGGGGGGGGGGGAATGTACCAGCCATAGTACCCTTCCTCCTAGCTCACATAAGGTAAATGGAAGTGCACCAGCCAAGAGAAAAAATCCAAGAAATCGTACGGTCGTCGAACACCTCATGGAGAACCAAACCCCAGTGCCCGTCTTCAACTGCGAGTACATTTGACGAGGCTGTCTGGTGATCAAATACGCGGACGGCTTATCAAGGGAATTCTTGGAGAGGTGCGTTGCTAAGATAAGCAACGCATTGGATGGTCTTAAGCTTAAGATCATCCTGGCTTCTGAGATTTCCAGGAGACCTCAGGCACGCATGGTTGCCCAAGATGAAGCTGGATGAAGGGAAGGTAATCCAGTGCCTCAGGATGCAAAACCCAGGTGTTCCGATAGATGACTGGGTGGTTTTAAAAATAGAGGAGCAGCAAAAGAACAGGAGGTTAACGATGCCAACAAACTCCTGGGGGTGCATCAGTTGGCAGGGCCGGCTGATGGGGCTCCGTCAATATCCGACAAAGCTGCACGTGTGCCTCCCAAGTCCGATGATTAGGGTGGCACAAATTAACCTGCAGCACTCCAAGATCGCCTCGGACAACCTACAAGTCCTCCTCAGGAGGAGGACATCGACATCTGCTTGGTGCAGGGTGTGGAGCTTCAAGGTCAGGGGCCTCGACACCAAGGACTACAATACGTTCTACACACTTGGAGAAGGTAAACCGAGAGCTTGCATCATAGTTAGGGATACTATTAATGCTTTCTTCTTACCTAATTTCAGCACTTTTGATCTTTGGTCAGGATTGAGTCTCGAGGCGGACGTAGTCTAACGATCGCCTCTTTATGTATGGCTCACGATCGACCGGCACCTCCAGCGGAAGTACAACTGTTGATGAATAAGAATGACGAAAATAAGGAGGCAACTCTTTTGGGATGTGACGCCAACGCCAGACACACGATGTGGGGCAGTTGCGAAACTAACGAACGTGGTGAGTCTCTTTTTGATTTCTTACTATCTAATAACCTTTGTATATGTAACACGGGCAGCTCTTTGCTTTTCCAAGTTCAGAGAACTTCGCAGGATGGGAAGAAGTCCTAGACATTACCATGAAATCTGGCTCCCAGGAACATATAGAAAGGAATTGGGAGGTGTCCAAGCGTCTATCTCTGGCTAACCATAAAATAATTCTCTTTGGTGTAGAATGGGAAAGGGAGATAAGAAAACCCTATATGAACCCGAAGCGAACTTCGTGGGGTCTGTTTGACAACATAGTCAGTAATAGGCTCAGTAGGAATAAAAAAACCCATACAATCTATTAACTGCCTGGACGTTCTCTCTCTAGAGAAAAGCTTTCAGGTAACCTCCAAAGTTGTCTGTCCAATATCAAGAAGCAAAAAGACCTTCCCACCATGGTGGGATGAGAACCTTGGCGACCTAGGGTCGAATCTCAGAAGGAGCTTTAATGACTGTTACTCAAGGAAGAACTTCCAGCAGTAAGAACAGCGAAATGAACACTGCGAGTCAATCGAGTCCACGAAGGACTCGGCAAGACTTGGGAAGATCATCCCCAGGAGCCAAACAAACAAGACGTTCATTAAACGCGCTGATGGGACATGGGCAGGGTCATCAGCGGAGACCCTTGACATGCTAATAGGAGCTCACTTTCCGGAAACTTCTGGAGAGCTGGAGCGGAGAGGAGGGGTGGCGCAACTGGAGGCACCGACCTCTGTGATAGACAAAATTTTAGGAGAAAACAAAATTGTCTAGGCAATTAACAGCTTCTCACCTTATAAATCAGCGGGAGTAGATGGAATACTTCCCATTATGCTGCAGAAGGCTCAGGTATCTTTGGTTAAGGAACTGAAGGAGATCTTTGCAGCATGCATCATTCATAATCACATCCCGTCCACGTGGATAAATACAAGGGTGGTTTCATTCCCAAATCTGGTAGAAGAGGGCATGAGGTGGCCAAGGACTTTCGGCCGATAAGCCCCACATCCTTTGTGTTAAAAACTTTCGAGAGATTATTAGATATCCACATACGGGGACTTCTTCAGGACACCCCCTTTTCGGAATCGCAGCACGCGTATCTAAGGGGGAAATCCACAGGTGGTGCGGACTATCGAGAAGTCACTTTTATTCAAAGAATTTACTCTAGCGGCGTTCGTTGATGTGGAAGGCGCTTTCTACAACGTGAGAGCCGACGCTATATCGGAAGCACTCGTAAGGGTAGGGGTGGAAGAGCCAATAAGGAACTGGATCACGTCCCTACTCATTAACCGCGAAATATCAGCCGAGCTGGGGGGAGCAAAAGTTAGGAAGCAGATATGCTCTCACCTCTGTTATGGCTCGTCACTATGAACGACATACTAATAAAATTTACCTTGCCGACGACGTGGCGATCCTAGTCTCGGGTCCTTTCCCTTCCGTGATGAGCGATATCAGATTCATGATTGGCCTCAGGCTAAATCTGGAGAAGACGGATTTACTACCCTTTACAAAGAAGTACAAGCCGCCTACTTTCGAACTACCGAAATTAAATGGCCAGCGGCTATCCTTATCTACTAGCACTAAATATCTGGGGCTCATAATTGACTGTAAGCTAAATTGGAAAGCGTGCATTGAGGAGCGGATGCGGAGGGCCTGTGTCGCTTTCTACGCCTGCAAATCCATGGGGTCTAAGGCCAAAGATGGTGCTTTGGTTGTACGAGGCGGTGGTGCGGCCTGTGCTGACCTATGGATCTTTAGTATGGTGTGAAGCTCTCCGGAAGGACTACAACCTCATCAGCCTACAATAGGTCCAGCGGGCGGCATGTGTTGGTGCCACCGGGGCCTTGTGCGCTTGTCCCACTGCGGCCTTGGATCCGATTCTGAACCTTCTTCCAACAGACTTGCACATACTGAGTACATCGGCGCAAACCGCACTCAGACTCAGGGAGTCCGGGTGCTGGAGGAATACTCAGCAGGGCCACAGTAACATTCTTAACCATCTTCCAGCTGGCAATATAAATACCAGAACCGACTTTTATCCTCACAAACTGGAGTTTGAGAGCAGTACTATTACTTCAATTCCAAGTAGGGGTGATTGGAAAAGGGGCAGGATCGAAGCGGCATCCAAATCTACACTGACGGGCCCAAGATGGATTCAGGGGTGGGGGCCGGTGTCTTCTCGGAGTCCCTAGACATTACCGAATCATTCAGACTTCCATCGCATTGCAGTGTGTTCCAAGCTGAGGTTCTTGCGATCTTGCAGGCCGGCAGATCACTTAGGGACCTGAACACAACTGGTAAAGTCACTATCTTTTCATACAGCCAAGATGCAATTAAGGCAATAGCAGCACCACATACTAGTTCGAACGTGGGAATGCATGTATGCAGATCTTGGCTGCACTAACTAACCTTGGACTATCCATAACCTGGGTTCCGGGCCCATAGAAGTATCGAAGGTAATGAGAAAGCCGATGAGCTGGCGCGCAGTGGCTCATCGGAGGGTGATGAGGAAGCAATCAGTATAGATATAGTTGTACCCTTAGCAGTCGCCAAGGGAAGCATCCAAAAGTATTACCGGAACAAAGCACAACTGAGATGGAGAAACACCACTAGTTGTGCTATATCAAGATCCACCCAGTCAAACTATAGCGAAAAGAGGACGAGAGGTCTTCGTAGCAGGTCAAGAGTTAGCACCCACAATCTCATAGCAGTCTTCGCAGGTCACTGGGCGATAGGCACGCTTGCGAAAAAGTTGGGATTTCCGCACCGTGATCACTGTAGAAGCTGCGAAGGCATCGTTGCCGAAGAGACCGTTGAGCATCTCCTGTGTGGTTGCCCAGCTCTAGCCGGTAGGCGAATGAAATGCTTTTGGAGCCCCTTCTTGGGAAACTTGGATTGTATATTAGAGATAGGGATTCCAGATATCCTCGAGCTTATAAAAAAACTCTGGTTGGTTGTAATAAATATCCAATAGGCATATAACAAATATTGATGAAAAATTTGGTATACCACCACGTGGGGCAAATATTGTACCAGTAATGAATATCACTTTTTTAGGTGATTTCGGTTCAAAAACGTTGCGCGCAAAACTGGATTTCTAAAAAAAGTGAGATTTTTTTAATATTTTTATTTTTGTCAATTGTTATATAAAATAAGTTATAAGTTTAAAGTATGTGATGATTTACACAATGGTAAAATGTCTTGCACAATTTTAATTGCACACTCTTCGCAGATGTTACTTCGCTGAACATCCTCAATAGCTGATGGTTTATTTACCCTATGCCTGAGAAAACATTAATTTGCTTCTGTGAAGCCGGCGAATGATTTGTGTAGTGTGGCGAAATTATTTTTGTTGAAAGTATGATCGGAAAACCACATTTCGCTCCAAGCACCGCACACAAACTTACAAATAGGATATAATTGCCAACGATATTCAGGAATAAATATAAAGGCTAAAATTGTCAAAATAGCTCTAGAATTCCAACGGGCATTACTGAGTGCTGGTATTGCTTTAAATTTTATTTAGGGAAAACGTTTATTTTTGTCGAAGTATTTAAAAGATTCGACCAATTCATATAAGTACTGCATGCCATTTAATGCTTTTAACCTTAATACACTCTTTATTTTGTTCATACTCTTTTTTTTTTCTTTTTTAAATTTTTTAATATTGAATCAGAATATTCTGAACGCATTATAAAGCGTTTGGAATAATAGGAAGATTATTTAAATAAATATCTATTATTATGAAGAAAAACGTGTAGACTGTACACAACTTTTTTTGTTTTTTCAGCAGTTCTGATAAAAAAGTAATTTCGTTTTGCGGGGAAACTTTTTTGCAATTTCGATCATACGTTTTTATGCTCTATTCGACTATGGTATGCCGTTTTTCGTATTTTCAAAAATTTTTAAAGTTTTATGTCTAATATCCATACTACATAAGGTTTAAACGATGCAGTGATATAACGCCCAAGGAAATTACGCCCATGGGCCTTATTTCCTTTTTAAATGGAAATATCGCCCATATGCAAAAAGAAATAAAGCCCATGGCTCTTATTTCCTTTTTAAAAGAGAAATAACGTCCACAGAATTTTACGCGAGCAACACGAGCTGTTGATTAGCATTTTTTTAAATCAAAAAATCTTCAATACTATATATCCGATTTTTAAAATTTTATTTGCATTGGATAGGTAACTAAATTAGCTTTCTTTTGAGATATCACTTCTATGGGTGCAAAACCGCGTATGTGCAAAATTTTAAATTTAATTTTAAAAACAACCCTGAACTACACCATGCTAATTACATCTGCGTAGTACACCCTTCGGCGTTGCAACATGCCACCGTTCCCACTCTATGGGCGGGATCCATGGTATTTTTGTGCAGAACACCTTTCTGAATTGGCAATAAAGATAACATAAATGGAATAATTTTTAATTCTAGAGGTTGCGGTATTCTGCATTTAAAATTTAATGAAATAAAGAAAACCATATACTTAATTCTTGAATCAGCTTGTTTTAATTCGTTTTTAACGTCCGTGGGCTTTATTTCTCTTCGAAAAAGGAAATAACACCCATCAGCAAAAGGTGATAACACCGAATGGACTCGAACCGGCGACTTCCAAATATCACATGACGACTAAGCCGTCTAGGGGGTCAAGAATGTTTAAGCGACTTAAACAATTTCTTTCGTTTATTTCATTTGCAACCCCTTTTATAATTCTCGCCCAGCTTATGAAATATTCTGAAGATATTGTTTTTGGCTGCCTAACCCAAAGGGGGTTTTTTCAAGCGAAAATGCGGAAGTCAATCTCGTGCAATGCCTGAGAGCCAACAGTGCTCGCCCCCAATGAATAAATACAAGGTGTAACAGGTGCTCTGCCCCCCTCGTTCTATATAGAACACATAAATTAAATAAATAATAATAATTATTATTATCACTAACAAGCAACAAAATTCGCTGGGAGATAATAACAAATTATTTTCAGATAAGCAGGTAAACCAAATTTAAGGCAGAACAACGTCTGCCGGGTCTACTAGTTTAAAATTAAAAAATTACTAAAATTCAAAATTTGTTTTTTCCCGGCTAATTCACGGCAAATAAGCGGCAAACTACGCCACAAGTCCGTTTTCGGAATCTCGTCTCTAGCTAGGTTTTCATTAGTATGTTTATGTGGCATGTTCAAGAGTCGGAAGACCATCTGCGTTGTATGTTCTTGCGCCTGATAACAAAAAAAAAAATTTCGTGCTTAAGTGAAGAAAACAAGAGATTCTAAAAAAAGCCTATTAAATAATAGTTAAAATATGTACTAGATCTCTTTTATTTATCCTAACCATAATAAACAAATGAACTTGCTAAAGTAAAAAATTTACTTAATTAATATCACTAACAAGGAACAAAATTCACTGCGAGATAATAACAAACTATTTTCAGATAAGCAGGTAAACCAAATTTAAGGCGGAACAACGTCTGCCGGGTCTACTATTAAAATTAAAAAATTATTAAAATTCAAAATTTGTTTTTTCCCGGCTAATTCACGGCAAATAAGCGGCAAACTACTCCACATGTCCGTTTTCGGTATCTTGTCTTTAGCTAGGTTTTCATTAGGATGTTCCGTTAAGGTGGCTCAAAGTTACCCATACAATAAAAATTAAAAAATTATTGAAATTCAAAATTTATTCTTTCCCGGCTAATTCACGGCAAATAAGCGGAAAACTATGTCACAAGTTCGTATTCGGTGTTTCGTCTCTAACTCGGTTTTCATTAGGGTGTTTCGCTAAGTTGGCACGAAGTTACCCATGCATTTAAAATTAAAAAACTATTGAAATTCAAAATTTGGGTTTTCCCTGCTAATTCACTGCAAATAAGCGGCAAACTACGCCACAAGTCCGTTTTCGGTATCTCGTCTCTAGCTAGGTTTTCATTAGGGTGTTTCGCTAAGTTGACACAAAGTTACCCACACAATAAAAATTAAAAAATTATTGAAATTCAAAATTTGTTTTTTCCCGGCTAATTTATTTATTTATTGTTGAACAATTTGGTTGTAACTGTAAGACATAGTCTTTTGTAGTACATCATCTGCGTTTAATTACAAAATAAATAATACAAAATAAGAACCTAATCTAAAGTAAAAGCAAGAGTAGCTTCGAAGATTATAGTTAGACTTAAAAATACATTGAGATAGATTTCGAAATTTATATTAAGGGATTGAGAAGAGAAGAAAAGAATAAATAGAGATAACACATTCATCACATTGAGCTGAAGTAATCGTAGATCATCCTCTCGTAGTTGCTCCTACTCAAAGCACCTTTGATAGAATCAGGAATAGAATTCCAGAGCCTCACAGTGTTGCCAGCTAGAAAGAGCTAGAAAAGAGCTAGATTTGTTCAAGAAAATCCAAAACATGTAAAAAAAGAGAAAGCACTTTTGTATGTAAGTTTTTACATTTATTTCATACTAGAAGGGTACTCAGCTTTGCTCAATATGTACATAGTAAGTAGTTAATAAATTCCTGCTACCCTCAATTGCGAAAACAATTTACAGGCTGAGAAGGTTCAGAACAATACATATTTATTTTCTCATATTATATCCCGTTTATGTCTACGGCAACCAACTAAAGTAAAGGCGTTTTTTAATAGTCTAACTTTGACATTTTGTCATCTCCCCTCTATTTGACTCTTTAATGTGCCTAAACATTCCCCAATTCCCCAGTCATTTTTCAAAGAAATTTCAAATATACAGACACAACTTATTTAGAGTTTTATTATAGTATAGATATGCTGATACCCACATAGGACGGCAGTGTACCTATTCAATTGATTTTTGATTTAGCTGAAATTGAAAAAAGTGAACAAAAATTTTACATACCTCCACAAAAATATTTTTTTTTTGTCGTTCGATTTTGATAAAACAAAGTGCAGCAGTCCATTAGTGAAACTCTCATCAAAATGCATTCCTTAGTTTCCGAGATCCTTAAGTTCAAACAGACAGACAATAGTTTTAAAAATGGATCAGATGAACGCTATAGCCTTCCCCAAGTCATCCCCAGCCATTTTTTCAAAGAAATTTTTAATGTACGACTTTTCTAGCGATTTATCTTATATATAAAATTCTCGTGACACAAATGAAGTCATTTTATTTCTGACTCAGAATTCAAAACACTTGAAATATTTTTTCTGATTACACTGTGTGACACGAAAAAAAACCCTGGGAAGTGATACCATTTTTCTTGTAGGTCTTGAAATTCTAAGAACTACTGCATATAAGATTTTTCGCGTACAGCTCCAAATCGTGAGTTACGGGTAAAAAACCGGTTTTATTTACCTCTTGACACTTTTGAGCTTTTTAGTAAGTGAAGAAAACAAGAGATTCTAAAAAAAGCCTATTAAATAATAGTTAAAATATGTACTAGATCTCTTTTATTTATCCTAACCATAATAAACAAATGAACTTGCTAAAGTAAAAAATTTACTTAATTAATATCACTAACAAGGAACAAAATTCACTGCGAGATAATAACAAATTATTTTCAGATAAGCAGGTAAACCAAATTTAAGGCGGAACAACGTCTGCCGGGTCTACTATTAAAATTAAAAAATTATTAAAATTCAAAATTTGTTTTTCCCCGGCTAATTCACGGCAAATAAGCGGCAAACTACTCCACATGTCCGTTTTCGGTATCTTGTCTTTAGCTAGGTTTTCATTAGGATGTTCCGTTAAGGTGGCTCAAAGTTACCCATACAATAAAAATTAAAAAATTATTGAAATTCAAAATTTATTCTTTCCCGGCTAATTCACGGCAAATAAGCGGAAAACTATGTCACAAGTTCGTATTCGGTGTTTCGTCTCTAACTCGGTTTTCATTAGGGTGTTTCGCTAAGTTGGCACGAAGTTACCCATACATTTAAAATTAAAAAACTATTGAAATTCAAAATTTGGTTTTTCCATGCTAATTCACTGCAAATAAGCGGCAAACTACGCCACAAGTCCGTTTTCGGTATCTCGTCTCTAGCTAGGTTTTCATTAGGGTGTTTCGCTAAGTTGACACAAAGTTACCCACACAATAAAAATTAAAAAATTATTGAAATTCAAAATTTGTTTTTTCCCGGCTAATTTATTTATTTATTGTTGAACAATTTGGTTGTAACTGTAAGACATAGTCTTTTGTAGTTCATCATCTGCGTTTAATTACAAAATAAATAATACAAAATAAGAACCTAATCTAAAGTAAAAGCAAGAGTAGCTTCGAAGATTATAGTTAGACTTAACAAGTAAGGAAGTCTAAGTTCGGGTGAACCGAACATTAAATACCCAGCGTTAGTTTTCAGAAAAAGGGGGCGTAGTTTTCATCCGATTTAGCCCATTTTAAGAACCAATCTATTCCGAGCCTAAACAATAGCGAATTTGGTGGGCGCGGCCACGCTCCTTGCTTATAAAGCTTTAACCGCTTACATGAGCCAAAAGTACTGAATCGATCTTTACAAGGGTTATACCATGTCCTATATATAACTTTGGAAAAGAAGGCGTGCCATGCCCATAACTTTTAACGTATTTTGTGAAATTTTTTGATATACGGATATATGTGTCCATTAATCAATATTTACCTAATTTTAAAAAAGTGGGTGGTGGCACGCCCACGGATTTTATTATGTTGTTTGTCCCTATTTGAAGATCAGTTTTCATTGCAGATAGTTATGATACTTTCACAGTGGCTTGTTAATAGTGAAATGTTGATATTTTGTTTTTTCACTTGTGGGCGGTGCCACGCCCATTTTCCAAAATATTACCAAAAAACCTTTAAACATCACTAATAACATCATCAGGTGAATGAGTGTACTAAATTTTAGCATTATATCTTTATCAGTTAAACAGATATTGCATATTGCAGTTTCCTAACTCTCGTTTAGAGAACTTTAGCCCAAAAAGGGGCGTGGTCGCTCACCGATTTTTCTTATTTTCTGTGGTAGTACTCTACATAAACATAACATGCCTGGTACCTAGTTTCGTAAACCTATCTCACACCGTTCTGAAGTTATTAGCAGTCGAATTTGAAAATTGCTTGACTCATAAGTGGGTGGTGCCACGCCCACTTTCCAAAATTTTGCAAAAATAATGTAAAGAATATGAAAATTGATGTATGTACCAAATTATATTATTATAGCGGTATCAGTTAATTAGATATGGACTTTTCAATATTTCCACCTCCTTTCAATATAACTTTTATAAAAAAGTAGGCGTGGTCGCCAAGCGATTTCGTTTATTTTCTATATCTGAATTTAACACAACAATAGTATGCCCTCTACAAAATTTCGTTATACTAGCATAAACTGTTCTCAAGTTATTAAGATTCAAAATTTTAAAATTTCTTCAATATATGTGGGCGGTGCCACGCCCCTTTTGAAAAAATTTGATAAAATCCGCCTTAGAACATATAAATCAGTACATATTGCAAATTTTATCATTGTAGCTGCTTCTGATATGGAATTAAACCGTTTTATACGTTTTTCGAAATTTTCGATATCGAAAAAGGGGGCGTGGTTATCATCCGATTTCGCCCATTTTCAATAGCAACCTACCTTGGCCAGAAAGTAACCTGTATGCAAAATTTCATGCAAATATCTCAATTTTTACTCAAGTTATCGTGTACACGGACGGACAGACGGACAGACGGACGGACGGACATGGCTTAATCAATTCCTCTTTTCAACCTAAGAACTTTCATATATGGAACCCCATATCTAACTCGATTATTTTGCTCCGTTACATAGTACCGTTATGTGGACAAAATTAATATACCCTTGTACTAGTACTAGTACGCTGGGTATAAAAATACATTGAGATAGATTTCGAAATTTATATTAAGGGATTGAGAAGAGAAGAAAAGAATAAATAGAGATAACACATTCATCACATTGAGCTGAAGTAATCGTAGATCATCCTCTCGTAGTTGCTCCTACTCAAAGCACCTTTGATAGAATCAGGAATAGAATTCCAGAGCCTCACAGTGTTGCCAGCTAGAAAGAGCTAGAAAAGAGCTAGATTTGTTCAAGAAAATCCAAAACATGTAAAAAAAGAGAAAGCACTTTTGTATGTAAGTTTTTACATTTATTTCATACTAGAAGGGTACTCAGCTTTGCTCAATATGTACATAGTAAGTAGTTAATAAATTCCTGCTACCCTCAATTGCGAAAACAATTTACAGGCTGAGAAGGTTCAGAACAATACATATTTATTTTCTCATATTATATCCCGTTTATGTCTACGGCAACCAACTAAAGTAAAGGCGTTTTTTAATAGTCTAACTTTGACATTTTGTCATCTCCCCTCTATTTGACTCTTTAATGTGCCTAAACATTCCCCAAGTCCCCAGTCATTTTTCAAAGAAATTTCAAATATACAGACACAACTTATTTAGAGTTTTATTATAGTATAGATATGCTGATACCCACATAGGACGGCAGTGTACCTATTCAATTGATTTTTGATTTAGCTGAAATTGAAAAAAGTGAACAAAAATTTTACATACCTCCACAAAAATATTTTTTTTTTGTCGTTCGATTTTGATAAAACAAAGTGCAGCAGTCCATTAGTGAAACTCTCATCAAAATGCATTCCTTAGTTTCCGAGATCCTTAAGTTCAAACAGACAGACAATAGTTTTAAAAATGGATCAGATGAACGCTATAGCCTTCCCCAAGTCATCCCCAGCCATTTTTTCAAAGAAATTTTTAATGTACGACTTTTCTAGCGATTTATCTTATATATAAAATTCTCGTGACACAGTTTTCGTTCCCATACTCCTCCGAAACGGCTTAAACAATTCTCATGAAATTTTGTGAGCGTATTTAATAGGTCTGAAAATCGGCTACTATCTATTTTTCATTATTCCGGGAAGTGGACCAAGGACCGAAATATTCTGCCGGGTCCTTTTGGTTATAGTATAGATTTAACTATAACAATGTTTAAAACGTATAAAAAGTATAATTAACTCTGCAAAAAAAAAAAAAGTGTGTTCTTGGAAAATTATCAAGCTTTTATTTTTGCGTCAAAGCCAAATGAAGTCATTTTATTTCTGACTCAGAATTCAAAACACTTGAAATATTTTTTCTGATTACACTGTGTGACACGAAAAAAAACCCTGGGAAGTGATACCATTTTTCTTGTAGGTCTTGAAATTCTAAGAACTACTGCATATAAGATTTTTCGCGTACAGCTCCAAATCGTGAGTTACGGGTAAAAAACCGGTTTTATTTACCTTTTGACACTTTTGAGCTTAAAGCCATATTAGTCTGCAAAGTGTGTTTGTAAACTGAGACAACAAAAGGCCAAGTAATTCTGAGTAATTTTGAAAAAATAAAAGTACTTTTTTTCACTTTACTTTCAAGAAAATTTAAATACCTAAGGCAGTTTCGACGTATATAAAAAAATTAACACTCATTACACTCACAATTAAATTCCACTTTAGATGTAGTTCACGGTTGGTATAGTCTTTATATAATTTAGTGCATACAGACAGCACCAAAGTTGACGAAACCCGAAAAAAGGTTAAAAAATATTTGTTGGTTGGAGAAATTCTGACAGTTGGCTTATGTTTTCCCAGTCATTATATATATCATTGGAAAGGTCAAAATCTCTTCTTATAAGATCTGGAGAGAAAATCCAAATCAGTTAACAGTCAAACTAGTTATGAGCTCAAAAGTGTCAAAAGGTAAAAAAACCGTAACTCACGATTTGGAGCTGTACGCGAAAAATCTTATATGCAGTAGTTCTTAGAATTCCAAGATCTACAAGAAAAAGGTATCACTTCCCAGGGTTTTTAATTGTTTTCTTTTTTGTAACACTGTTGTATTTATCATGAAGACAGAATCGGGGGGTAAGGCTGTTCAGAATTTTAGCAAATTAGTAAAGTGCTTTTACACACAATTTACTTACCTTTCCATTTTGATTCTTGTTCCTATCCAGTGAGGGAAACTGAGTTGCCACATGGTACACAATGAAATGAATATAATAATTTCGACGTTGATTATAAAAGAAACCGATTTAGGTATTTGTTATCGGTGAGGGAAACTGAGTTGCCACATGATACACAATGAAACTAATATAATAATTTCGACGTCGATTATAAAAGAAATAAAAACTTTCTTCAGTTTACAATACAATTTGTCCAAAAAATTCGGAGCCAAAAACAAGAGCTAAAAATGAAAAAAAGGACTAGAAAAAGAGCTAAGAGCTAAAACAGAATTTTGGAGCTAAACTCCAAAAAAAAGCGCTAGATCTAGCTCTAAAAGCACCAAAATGGCAACACTGGAGCCTTACAGCGTTTACGAAAAATAGCCTTGAAGAAGATAGATATAGGTATCTCGGTATAATTAAATTACGATGCCGGCGAGATTTGGCGAACTTTAGTTTTTCATAAAGATAGTGCGGAGTTTTAAATTCAATTAGTTTGAACATATATAAATATACTGCATCCTACTACCTCACGCCACCATAGAGAAATGTGATCATATTTTTTTAGACCTAAAACATAACGCGTGATGTTGTTGAAAGCTACATCAACTTTGTGACAGGAAGCAGAGTCAAATTTACGGTAGACGAGCTCACTATAAGTTAAGTGCGGAACGATCAATTGGATCGCTAACTTTTTCTTGTCTCTATGGGCGTAAACGAGGCGGAGAGCCTCAGGCTCCTTAATATCAAGTAAACCCTGCTCACTGCTTTATTGACATGATCAACACAAGTTAGCTTGGAGTTTATCAGGAAGCCCAAATTACTAATCTTGTCAGTAAGTGAAAGGGCACTATTACCAACATACAGCTTCGGAATAGATTCAAAATGCACAACACTGTTAGTTATGGGCAATACATACGACTTTTTGGCATTTAAGCTGAGGCAGTTATCATACGCCCATTTAGAGGTTGCAGACAGGTCGCTATTCAGTCTGAAGCACAAATCCTCAGTAAGACCAACACGGCAAGACAAATACAATTGCACATCATCTGCATACTCGTGAACATTTGCAAACTGACATACCGTGAACAAGTCATTAACAGAAAGGCTAAACAGAAGAGGACCAAGTACAGAGCCTTGCGGTACGCCTGAATATACATTACGTGTATTTGACACAGAGCCATTGCATACTACCTTCTGAGTTCGACCCGTTAAGTAACTAGCCACAAGTTTAACTGAACTATCAGAGAAACCAAAGTAACATTTACAGTTCGCTCCGTGCTTTCGCTTGAGCAAGACCTGTCGGCTGCGAAGTTATAAAAAACAAAACAAATCGCAAATCAGTGCGAACAAGATTCCAAAGCGCGTTGTAAAATTTAGTGATGAAGGCGAAGTGTCTTCGTCCAAAATAAGAAAAGCAATGGCTAATGCTAAAAGCGATTCCACAAGGAACACTAACTATTATAAGCCTCTACAAGCCTTATCAGACGATGAGTCGGATATAGCTGACGTAGAATGTAATAAACCGGTAGAACCGAAAAAAGTGTATATATTTACCACCAATTAAAGTTCTTGCTGTCAATACTGTGACCTTGTTGCAAAAGCTGCAAACAAAGGGAATTGAAAACTTTCTAATTAAAAAAATTTCTATTGGTGTTAAAATCGTACCACAAAGCTTCGTTGAATACTACCAAATTAAAGAATTTCTAAAAGAGGAAAACATTCAGTTCTTCACCCACGACTCAAAAAGTGACCGCGTGTTCAAAGTCGTGCTATATGGTCTGGAAAACAAAAGTGCTGATGACGTCAAGGCTGAGCTAACCTCACTCAACTTGAAATGCAAAGAAGTCAAAGTGGTGACAAAGAAAATTAACAATAGTTATGATGATACCATCTATATAGTATACTTTGAAAACGGTTCAGTGCGGCTGCATGAGCTCAGACAAAATGTTAAATCATTGTTTAGAACAATTGTTCGCTGGGATTTCCAGAGGAAAATCAAAAACAAACTAATGCAGTGTCGTAACTGCCAAATGTTTGGCCATGGAGAACGCGGGTGTTTCATAAAAACGAGATGCTCGAACTGTGCGGAGAAACATAAAACTGTTGACTGTACAAACGCTGACAAAATTCGTTGCGCCAACTGTAATGGCGGTCATAAATCTACGAATCTTGATTGCCCTCACAGAGAAGTATTTGCTAATATAAAAGCGAAAATAAATGGTAGTAAAAAAAGCGATTCCAATAATGCAATAAAAACATACGGTCGGTCTCAGACGGCCTTCCAGTTTCGAAGTGAGCAATTTCCAGCGATCGACAATCACCGCTCACAGCAAGGCCGGCTGAGTCAGCCGACTAGCCCAACAACACCACCACAATGGACCTCACCGCGTCAAGTAGAGCAAAATAACGAAGCAGACTTGTTTACATACGAAGAAATAACTCAATTGACTCTAGAAATAATTAACAAACTTAAACAATGTAAAAGCCGTAGTGATCAATTTAATGTTATCACTCAACTAGCGGTTAAATATTTGTATTCATGCAAGTAATGGCTGACATTCAATTAAGTATAATGTTTTGGAACTGCAGAAGTGTCCGCAACAAATATGTAGAATTATTCGATTTCCTATGCAAAAATGATATTGATATTTGTCTACTTTCTGAAACATGGCTCAAGAGCACGAATAAGCTATTTCACTCAAACTACTCTTGTGTACGTAATGATAGAACTGACTCTGTAGGTGGTGGCGTAGCCATACTTATTAAAAAAACACTAAGTTTTAACGAAATACCAAATCTAAAAACTAACCTTATTGAAAATGTAAGAATCGAAATAAATGCGTATAATTCTAAAAAAGTTAGGTTATATAGTGTATATTTTCCGGGGGGCACACCAACAGATCAACTCCGTAAACTTTACAAACAAGATTTAAGAACACTTTTCAATACAAAAGAAAATATTATATTATGTGGTGACTTAAACAGCAAGCATCGTGATTGGGGATGCTTAAGAGCAAACGCTTGGGGTAACATACTTAAAGACTTCACAACATTTTTCCCCATTAACCTCCATCACACCAGTGATCCCACATACTTGCCATGCACACCCAAGTCGACCCCATCTAATATAGATATAATATTATCAAATGTGCCAAACCTCATCTCTCACCCCAAAGTGCATAACGATCTTAGCTCAGATCACTTACCAGTGAAATTCAATCTTTCCGTAAAGGACCCATACTTCGACAACTTTGTATTGGATTACGGAAAAGCAAACTGGGTTGCATATAAAAGATATTTAAAAAATTCTTTAAACTCTATGTCATACAATTTAAACGGCATCGTTGAAACTGGTGATATTAATACATATATCGATCTTCTCAATAATCTGATAGAACAAGCTGTTAAAGTTTCAGTACCTAAGAAGCGCCCAGTAAACAATTTTATACAGGTACCTAGTCACATTTTGAATTTAATAAAGGCTAGGAATTATTATCGAAAACTGTGGAGCCGATACAGGCAAAATTTTGACTATCAAGAGTTGTCAAGGCTATCTCGTATAATAAAGAGTGAAATTTTCCACCATAGAAATAGATCTTGGAACAAAAAGCTGAGCGAACTTGATACAAGAAGCAGCCCTTTTTGGAACATTTGTAAGGCTTTAAGAAAAAAACACGTTCTTATTCCTCCACTCGAGGATCAAGATGCAGTGCATTCTCTTAGTCAAAAAAAGGCTGAAGCATTCCAACAACTTCTTAAAAAATTATAAAACTTCGGAGCACTTAAGCACTAAAAGTCATGAAGAAGCAGTCAAAACCTCAGTGGCTATACTGGCTTCAGAACGTATCACTACTCCGTCCACAGATTTTGTCAGTATTGAGGATATAAAATTTTTGATTGGACAATTAAGTCCACGTAAGTCAGCTGGTTTGGACGAAATCAAAAATATAATGATAAGTCATCTGCCCAGAGCCGCGATTGTCCTATTAACTTTTATTATTAACTCTTGTTTAAAGCTGCAATACTTCCCCGATTTGTGGAAAACAGCTAAAATAACACCGCTCCCAAAGCCAGGCAAGCCCCCAAATAAAGTGGAAAGTTACAGGCCAATAAGCTTGCTTAGCAGTCTAGGTAAAATTTTCGAGCAAGTCTTAAAAGATAAGTTGAATAAATTTATAAAAGAAAATAGTCTATTACCTGAAGAACAATTTGGATTTAAAAAATTCCATAGTACTACGCATCAAATAAAAAGAATTTGCAATCATGTTAAAACAAGCTTCGCAAACAAAAAATCCGTTCAAAGTTTTCTCAGTAACCGTCATTTTTGTGTGTCTCTTAATAGCGAATTTTCAGACATAAAAGAAGTTACTGCTGGTGTTCCTCAAGGATCAGTTATAGGGCCGATCTTGTTCAATATTTATGTTGCTGACATCTCAGTGCCCGAAGGCTGTCATTACGCTATGTTTGCTGATGATTTATGCATATGGTATTCGCACATATTTGCTCACGACATTGTGAACAAATTACAAAGTGCGCTGAATCATGTTGCGAGCTATTTTGACAAATGGAAAATTCAAGTAAATGCAAGCAAAACTCAAGCAATCTTTTTCACTCGAAAAAGAAGTCCTTGTTTTCTGCCAACCACTAACCTTAGCATCAATACACAGGAAATAAATTGGTCCGACACAGTAAAATATCTAGGCGTGGTTCTTGATAAAAAGCTGATTTTTCGCGATCACGTTCGATATATTAGTAATAAATATAGTACAGCAATAAAAATGATGTACCCGTTAATTAACAGAAAATCTTTACTAAGTCGTGACAACAAAATCATTACTAGCAAAGTTATATTTCAGTCAATAGTTCTATATGCATGCCCAGTTTGGGGTTCATGCGCGAAATCACATATTAAAACGCTACAAATAATGCAAAATAAACTTCTAAGGATGATGTTGAATGTGCCATGGGATTACCCCACTAGAAAATTACATAACGAAACAAAGGTAGAAATGATATCAACCCGTATATCCAAAATAAGCGACAAATTTAAGCTGCTATGTAGTATCTCTGAAAACAAATTAATACTAAATCTATTCTAACAATAAATTAGTATATGCAAGAATCACTACACAACAAATATGTGAATATTCGTAATCTGTTTCCAATTTGGATGTTAAAAAAATATTTATTGAAGGTTTTTTGTTAGTAGTTTTTCCTTACACACATATAATCTTTTTTACTATCAAGTCTTTCCAAAATATATATAACATAAATTTAGAATTAAGGTGACACCATATTCTTTAAACTTACGTAGTCATAGCAATAAGTTTTATTGTAAAAAACTCTTATTTCTACTATAAATAAATAAATAAATAAAAAGTAACATTTAAGCTTTCGACAAAGAAGGCTATGGCTCACTGAGTCGAAGGCTTTAGAAAAATCAAGAAGGCACAGTAAAGTTAAGTCGCCATTATCAAAGTTCACTCTTAAATATATCATCGAGAATTTTTACAATAGCTGAAGAGCAGCTGTGCTTGGCTCTGAATCTAGATTGGACCGAACTTAGCAGTTTGTTATCTTGAGCCTATGCTGAAATTTGGGCTGCCATCAAGGACTCACACACTTTTGCAAATACAGGTAAGATGTTAATAGGTCTATAATTATTAGGTTCTACTGCTGGATTTGTTTTGGCAACAGGAATTATCAGAGCATTTTTCCATTTCGAGGGAAAGCATGAACTTGTAAAGCTGTGGTTTATTATGTGTGTAAGACTCTTCAAGATAAAAGGCAACAATAATTTCACAAACCTCAAGGATATCCCATCTTCTCCAACGGCATTCGACTTAATCCTCATAACTGATATAAAAAGTTAAATTCGTTCTCCAGTATAAGGATACTCAAGTTATGGGGTACACGATTTCCCGGACCTTCGCTCGAGCTAGCAAAATAATCATTAAGAGTATCTGGATATACCTGACATTCAACTTGTTTCTTTCCATGTATGTTGAGAGTTTTTAGATTGCGCCATAGTTCTTTTGACGAAATGGCCGGACTTAACTTTCTCTGATAGTACATTTGCTTTGAGCTGCGAGTGATAATGGTCGCTCTGTTTCGGGCAACTTTGTACCTCGACCATGCAGACTGGGTGTTGCTCCTCTTCCATTTAGAGTAAAATTTGTTGCGTTCTTTAATGGCAGATCGTACTCTGCCATTATACCACGGAACACTGTTGGGAGTGAATCGAACTTCTCGCAAAGGGACATGAATGTCGTATAGCATACAAAGTGCATTATTTAAAAATTCCAATTTAGAATCCAGCGTCTCAATAGACCAACAAAAATACCAGTCAACTGTAGACATATCAGAAAAAAGCGCATCAAGATCTATAGACTTGAAATCACGATACGTAGTAGTAACAGTATCGACCGGACAATTAAACATGACATCAACCGAACAGAAAATTAAGTCATGATAGGAAACGAAGCTTATTTGGTCAAACTTGAGAATATGATCCATACTGGATGTAATAAAGAGGTCTAACAAGCTGGGCGTCGAGTTATGTGAATAACGTGTTGGCATCAATCGATTGACTAAGGTAAGTCCAGCAGTCGATACATGCTCATGTAATTTAAGAGTATACGAGTCATTAAGGAGAATATTTACATTGAAGTCGCCACATATAATATACCGATCAAAGTCAATCAAAAATAAAGACAAATCCCTAAAAAACGAATCAAGCAGATTACACCTATGTGGATTGTATACGCATGATACTAAGATTTTTTTAGAGCCATCCGAGATCTCAGCGATAATATACTCCATTTCACCGTCTAATTTACGGCAAATGAGCGGCATCCTACGCCACAAGTCCGTTTTCGGTATCTCGTCTCTAACTAGGTTTTCATTAGGATGTTTCGGTAAGTTGGCACGAAGTTACCCATACAATAAAAATTAAAAAAATATTGAAATTCAAAATTTGTTTTTTCCCGGCTAATTCATGGCAAATAAGCGGAAAACTATGTCACAAGTTCGTTTTCGGTGTTTCGACTCTAACTAGGTTTTCATTAGGATGTTTCGCTAAGTTGACACAAAGTTACCCATACAATAAAAATTAAAAAAATATTGAAGTTCAATAATTGTTTTTTCCCGGCTAATTCACGACAAATGAGCGGCAAACTATGTCGCAAAAGTTCGTTTTCGGTGTTTCGTCTCTAACTCGGTTTTCATTAGGGTGTTTCGCTAAGTTGACAGGAAGTTACCCATACAATAAAAAATGAAAAATACGATAAAAAAATTAAATATATTTACATTCAAAATTTATTCTTTCCCGGCTAATTCACGGCAAATAAGCAGCAAATTATGTCACAAGTCCGTTTTCGGTGTCTCGTCTCTAACTCGGTTTCATTAGGGTGTTTCGCTAAGTTGACACAAAGTTACCCATACAATAAAAAATGAAAAATACGATAAAAAAATTAAATATATTTACATTCAAAATTTATTTTTTCCCGGCTAATTCACGCCAGATAAGCAGCAAATTATATCACAAGTCCGTTTTCGGTGTCTCGTCTCTAACTCGGTTTCATTAGGGTGTTTCGCTAAGTTGACACAAAGTTACCCATACAATAAAAAATTAAAAATATTGATAATCAAAATTTATTTTTCCCGGAAAATTATGTCACAAGTCCGTTTTCGGTGTCTCGTCTCTAACTCGGTTTTCATTAGGGTGTTTCCTAAGTTGACACAAAGTTACCCATACAATAAAAATTAAAAATTTATTGAAATTCAAAATGTTTTATCCCGGCTAATCACTGCAGATAAGCAGCAAATTATGTCACAAGTCCGTTTTCGGTGTCTCGTCTCTAACTCGGTTTTCATTAGGGTGTTTCGCTAAGTTGACACAAAGTTACCCATACAATAAAAATTAAAAATTTATTGAAATTCAAAATGTTTTATCCCGGCTAATCACTGCAGATAAGCAGCAAATTATGTCACAAGTCCGTTTTCGGTGTCTCGTCTCTAACTCCGTTTCATTAGAGTGTTTCGCTAAGTTGACACAAAGTTACCCATACAATAAAAAATTAAAAATATTGATATTCAAAATTTATTTTTTTCCGGAAAATTATGTCACAAGTCCGTTTTCGGTATCTCGTTTCTAACCCGGTTTTCATTACGGTGTTTCGCTAAGTTGACACAAAGTTACCCATACAATAAAAATTAAATCTAATCACTGCAGATAAGCAGCAAATTATATCACAAGTCCGTTTTCGGTGTCTCGTCTCTAACCGGGTTTTCATTAGGGTGTCTGGCTAGGTTGACACAAAGTTACCCATACAATAAAAAATTAAAAATATTGATAATCAAAATTTATTTTTCCCGGAAAATTATGTCACAAGTCCGTTTTCGGTGTCTCGTCTCTAACTCGGTTTCATTAGGGTGTTTCGCTAAGTTGACACAAATTACCCATACAATAAAAATTAAATCTAATCACTGCAGATAAGCAGCAAATTATATCACAAGTCCGTTTTCGGTGTCTCGTCTCTAACCGGGTTTTCATTAGGGTGTCTCGATAGGTTGACACAAAGTTACCCATACAATAAAAATTAAAAAATTATTGAAATTCAAAATTTGTTTTTTCCTTTCTAATTAACTGTAAATAACCGGCAAACTATGTCACAAGTCCGTTTTCGGTGTCTCGTCTCTAACCCGGTTTTCATTAGGGTGTTTCGCTAAGTTGACACAAAGCTCCCCATACAATAAAAATCCGTTTTCGGTGTATCGTCTCTAACTCGGTTTTCATTAGGGTGTTTCGCTAAGTTGACACAAAGTTACCCATACAATAAAAATTAAAAATTTATTGAAATTCAAAATGTTTTATCCCAGCTAATCACTGCAGATAAGCAGCAAATTATGTCACAAGTCCGTTTTCGGTGTCTCGTCTCTAACTCGGTTTTCATTAGGGTGTTTCCTAAGTTGACACAAAGTTACCCATACAATAAAAATTAAAAATTTATTGAAATTCAAAATGTTTTATCCCGGCTAATCACTGCAGATAAGCAGCAAATTATGTCACAAGTCCGTTTTCGGTGTCTCGTCTCTAACCGGGTTTTCATTAGGGTGTCTCGCTAGGTTGACACAAAGTTACCCATACAATAAAAATTAAAAAATTATTGAAATTCAAAATTTGTTTTTTCCTTTCTAATTAACTGTAAATAACCGGCAAACTATGTCACAAGTCCGTTTTCGGTGTCTCGTCTCTAACTCGGTTTTCATTAGGGTATTTCGCTAAGTTGACACGAAGCTACCCATACAATAAAAATTAAAAAATTATTGAAATTCAAAATTTGTTTTTTCCAGTTAATTCACGGCAGATAAGCAGCAAATTATATCACAAGTCCGTTTTCGGTGTCTCGTCTCTAAACGGGTTTCCATTAGGGTGTCTCGCTAAGTTGACACAAAGTTACCCATACAATACAAATTAAAAAGTTATTGAAAATCAAAATTTGTTTGTTTACTCGGCAGATAAGCAGCAAATTATGTCACAAGTCCGTTTTCGGTGTCTCGTCTCTAACTCGGTTTCATTAGGGTGTTTCGCTAAGTTGACACAAAGTTACCCATACAATAAAAATTAAATCTAATCACTGCAGATAAGCAGCAAATTATATCACAAGTCCGTTTTCGGTGTCTCGTCTCTAACCGGGTTTTCATTAGGGTGTCTCGCTAAGTTGACACAAAGTTACCCATACAATACAAATTAAAAAGTTATTGAAAATCAAAATTTGTTTGTTTACCCGGCAGATAAGCAGCAAATTATGTCACAAGTCCGTTTTCGGTGTCTCGTCTCTAACTCGGTTTTCATTAGGATGTTTCGTTAAGTTGACACAAAGTTACCCATACAATAAAAATTAAAAATTTATTGAAATTCAAAATGTTTTATCCCGGCTAATCACTGCAGATAAGCAGCAAATTATGTCACAAGTCCGTTTTCGGTGTCTCGTCTCTAACTCGGTTTCATTAGGGTGTTTCGTTAAGTTGACACAAAGTTACCCATACAATAAAAAATTAAAAATATTGATATTCAAAATTTATTTTTCCCGGAAAATTATGTCACAAGTCCGTTTTCGGTGTCTCGTCTCTAACTAGGTTTTCATTAGGGTGTTTCCTAAGTTGACACAAAGTTACCCATACAATAAAAATTAAAAATTTATTGAAATTCAAAATGTTTTATCCCGGCTAATCACTGCAGATAAGCAGCAAATTATGTCACAAGTCCGTTTTCGGTGTCTCGTCTCTAACTCGGTTTTCATTAGGGTGTTTCCTAAGTTGACACAAAGTTACCCATACAATAAAAATTAAAAATTTATTGAAATTCAAAATGTTTTATCCCGGCTAATCACTGCAGATAAGCAGCAAATTATGTCACAAGTCCGTTTTCGGTGTCTCGTCTCTAACTCGGTTTCATTAGGGTGTTTCGCTAAGTTGACACAAAGTTACCCATACAATAAAAAATTAAAAATATTGATATTCAAAATTTATTTTTTCCCGGAAAATTATGTCACAAGTCCGTTTTCGGTATCTCGTCTCTAACCCGGTTTTCATTACGGTGTTTCGCTAAGTTGACACAAAGTAACCCATACAATGAAATTATTGAAATTCAAAATTTGTTTTTGTTCCCGTCTAATTCACTGCAAATAAGCGGAAAACTATGCCACAAGTCCGTTTTCCGTATCTCGTCTCTAACTCGGTTTTCATTAGGGTGTTTCGCTAAGTTGACACAAAGTTACCCATACAATAAAAATTAAAAATTTATTGAAATTCAAAATGTTTTATCCCGGCTAATCACTGCAGATAAGCAGCAAATTATGTCACAAGTCCGTTTTCGGTGTCTCGTTCTAACACGGTTTTCATTAGGGTGTTTCGCTAAGTTGACACAAAGTTACCCATACAATAAAAATTAAAAATTTATTGAAATTCAAAATGTTTTATCCCGCTAATCACTGCAGATAAGCAGCAAATTATGTCACAAGTCCGTTTTCGGTGTCTCGTCTCTAACTCGGTTTCATTAGGGTGTTTCGCTAAGTTGACACAAAGTTACCCATACAATAAAAATTAAAAATTTATTGAAATTCAAAATGTTTTATCCCGCTAATCACTGCAGATAAGCAGCAAATTATGTCACAAGTCCGTTTTCGGTGTCTCGTCTCTAACTCGGTTTCATTAGGGTGTTTCCTAAGTTGACACAAAGTTACCCATACAATAAAAATTAAAAATTTATTGAAATTCAAAATGTTTTATCCCGGCTAATCACTGCAGCTAAGCAGCAAATTATGTCACAAGTCCGTTTTCGGTGTCTCGTCTCTAACTCGGTTGAATTAGGGTGTTTCGTTAAGTTGACACAAAGTTACCCATACAATAAAAAATTAAAAATATTGATATTCAAAATTTATTTTTCCCGGAAAATTATGTCACAAGTCCGTTTTCGGTGTCTCGTCTCTAACTCGGTTTTCATTAGGGTGTTTCCTAAGTTGACACAAAGTTACCCATACAAAAAAATTAAAAATTTATTGAAATTCAAAATGTTTTATCCCGGGTAATCACTGCAGATAAGCAGCAAATTATGTCACAAGTCCGTTTTCCGTATCTCGTCTCTAACTCGGTTTTCATTAGGGTGTTTCGCTAAGTTGACACAAAGTTACCCATACAATAAAAATTAAAAATTTATTGAAATTCAAAGTTTTTTATCCTGGCTAATCACTGCAGATAAGCAGCAAATTATGTCACAAGTCCGTTTTCGGTGTCTCGTCTCTAACTCGGTTTTCATTAGGGTGTTTCCTAAGTTGACACAAAGTTACCCATACAATAAAAATTAAAAATTTATTGAAATTCAAAATGTTTTATCCCGGCTAATCACTGCAGATAAGCAGCAAATTATGTCACAAGTCCGTTTTCCGTATCTCGTCTCTAACTCGGTTTTCATTAGGGTGTTTCGCTAAGTTGACACAAAGTTACCCATACAATAAAAATTAAAAATTTATTGAAATTCAAAGTTTTTTATCCCGGCTAATCACTGCAGATAAGCAGCAAATTATGTCACAGCTCCGTTTTCGGTGTCACGTCTCTAACTCGGTTTACATTAGGGTGTTTCGCTAAGTTGACACAAAGTTACCCATACAATAAAAATTAAATCTAATCACTGCAGATAAGCAGCAAATTATATCACAAGTCCGTTTTCGGTGTCTCGTCTCTAACCGGGTTTTCATTAGGGTGTCTCGATAGGTTGACACAAAGTTACCCATACAATAAAAATTAAAAAATTATTGAAATTCAAAATTTGTTTTTTCCTTTCTAATTAACTGTAAATAACCGGCAAACTATGTCACAAGTCCGTTTTCCGTATCTCGTCTCTAACTCGGTTTTCATTAGGGTGTTTCGCTAAGTTGACACAAAGTTACCCATACAATAAAAATTAAAAATTTATTGAAATTCAAAGTTTTTTATCCCGGCTAATCACTGCAGATAAGCAGCAAATTATGTCACAAGTCCGTTTTCGGTGTCTCGTCTCTAACTCGGTTTCATTAGGGTGTTTCGCTAAGTTGACACAAAGTTACCCATACAATAAAAATTAAATCTAATCACTGCAGATAAGCAGCAAATTATATCACAAGTCCGTTTTCGGTGTCTCGTCTCTAACCGGGTTTTCATTAGGGTGTCTCGATAGGTTGACACAAAGTTACCCATACAATAAAAATTAAAAAATTATTGAAATTCAAAATTTGTTTTTTCCTTTCTAATTAACTGTAAATAACCGGCAAACTATGTCACAAGTCCGTTTTCGGTGTCTCGTCTCTAACTCGGTTTTCATTAGGGTGTTTCGCTAAGTTGACACAAAGCTCCCCATACAATAAAAATCCGTTTTCGGTGTCTCGTCTCTAACTCGGTTTTCATTAGGGTGTTTCGCTAAGTTGACACAAAGTTACCCATACAATAAAAATTAAAAATTTATTGACAAATTATGTCACAAGTCCATTTTCGGTGTCTCGTCTCTAACTCGGTTTCATTAGAGTGTTTCCTAAGTTGACACAAAGTTACCCATACAATAAAAAATTAAAAATATTGATATTCAAAATTTATTTTTTCCCGGAAAATTATGTCACAAGTCCGTTTTCGGTATCTCGTCTCTAACCCGGTTTTCATTACGGTGTTTCGCTAAGTTGACACAAAGTTACCCATACAATAAAAATTAGATCTAATCACTGCAGATAAGCAGCAAATTATATCACAAGTCCGTTTTCGGTGCCTCGTCTCTAACCGGGTTTTCATTAGGGTGTCTGGCTAGGTTGACACAAAGCTCCCCATACAATAAAAATCCGTTTTCGGTGTCTCGTCTCTAACTCGGTTTCATTACGGTGTTTCGCTAAGTTGACACAAAGTTACCCATACAATAAAAATTAAATCTAATCACTGCAGATAAGCAGCAAATTATATCACAAGTCCGTTTTCGGTGTCTCGTCTCTAACCGGGTTTTCATTAGGGTGTCTCGCTAGGTTGACACAAAGTTACCCATACAATAAAAATTAAAAAATTATTGAAATTCAAAATTTGTTTTTTCCTTTCTAATTAACTGTAAATAACCGGCAAACTATGTCACAAGTCCGTTTTCGGTGTCTCGTCTCTAACTCGGCTTTCATTAGGGTGTTTCGCTAAGTTGACACAAAGCTCCCCATACAATAAAAATCCGTTTTCGGTGTCTCGTCTCTAACTCGGTTTTCATTAGGGTGTTTCGCTAAGTTGACACAAAGTTACCCATACAATAAAAATTAAAAATTTATTGAAATTCAAAATGTTTTATCCCGGCTAATCACTGCAGATAAGCAGCAAATTATGTCACAAGTCCGTTTTCGGTGTCTCGTCTCTAACTCGGTTTTCATTAGGGTGTTTCCTAAGTTGACACAAAGTTACCCATACAATAAAAATTAAAAATTTATTGAAATTCAAAATGTTTTATCCCGGCTAATCACTGCAGATAAGCAGCAAATTATGTCACAAGTCCGTTTTCGGTGTCTCGTCTCTAACTCGGTTTCATTAGGGTGTTTCGCTAAGTTGACACAAAGTTACCCATACAATAAAAAATTAAAAATATTGATATTCAAAATTTATTTTTTCCCGGAAAATTATGTCACAAGTCCGTTTTCGGTATCTCGTCTCTAACCCGGTTTTCATTACGGTGTTTCGCTAAGTTGACACAAAGTAACCCATACAATGAAATTATTGAAATTCAAAATTTGTTTTTGTTCCCGTCTAATTCACTGCAAATAAGCGGAAAACTATGCCACAAGTCCGTTTTCCGTATCTCGTCTCTAACTCGGTTTTCATTAGGGTGTTTCGCTAAGTTGACACAAAGTTACCCATACAATAAAAATTAAAAATTTATTGAAATTCAAAATGTTTTATCCCGGCTAATCACTGCAGATAAGCAGCAAATTATGTCACAAGTCCGTTTTCGGTGTCTCGTTCTAACACGGTTTTCATTAGGGTGTTTCGCTAAGTTGACACAAAGTTACCCATACAATAAAAATTAAAAATTTATTGAAATTCAAAATGTTTTATCCCGCTAATCACTGCAGATAAGCAGCAAATTATGTCACAAGTCCGTTTTCGGTGTCTCGTCTCTAACTCGGTTTCATTAGGGTGTTTCGCTAAGTTGACACAAAGTTACCCATACAATAAAAATTAAAAATTTATTGAAATTCAAAATGTTTTATCCCGCTAATCACTGCAGATAAGCAGCAAATTATGTCACAAGTCCGTTTTCGGTGTCTCGTCTCTAACTCGGTTTCATTAGGGTGTTTCCTAAGTTGACACAAAGTTACCCATACAATAAAAATTAAAAATTTATTGAAATTCAAAATGTTTTATCCCGGCTAATCACTGCAGCTAAGCAGCAAATTATGTCACAAGTCCGTTTTCGGTGTCTCGTCTCTAACTCGGTTGAATTAGGGTGTTTCGTTAAGTTGACACAAAGTTACCCATACAATAAAAAATTAAAAATATTGATATTCAAAATTTATTTTTCCCGGAAAATTATGTCACAAGTCCGTTTTCGGTGTCTCGTCTCTAACTCGGTTTTCATTAGGGTGTTTCCTAAGTTGACACAAAGTTACCCATACAAAAAAATTAAAAATTTATTGAAATTCAAAATGTTTTATCCCGGGTAATCACTGCAGATAAGCAGCAAATTATGTCACAAGTCCGTTTTCCGTATCTCGTCTCTAACTCGGTTTTCATTAGGGTGTTTCGCTAAGTTGACACAAAGTTACCCATACAATAAAAATTAAAAATTTATTGAAATTCAAAGTTTTTTATCCCGGCTAATCACTGCAGATAAGCAGCAAATTATGTCACAAGTCCGTTTTCGGTGTCTCGTCTCTAACTCGGTTTTCATTAGGGTGTTTCCTAAGTTGACACAAAGTTACCCATACAATAAAAATTAAAAATTTATTGAAATTCAAAATGTTTTATCCCGGCTAATCACTGCAGATAAGCAGCAAATTATGTCACAAGTCCGTTTTCCGTATCTCGTCTCTAACTCGGTTTTCATTAGGGTGTTTCGCTAAGTTGACACAAAGTTACCCATACAATAAAAATTAAAAATTTATTGAAATTCAAAGTTTTTTATCCCGGCTAATCACTGCAGATAAGCAGCAAATTATGTCACAGCTCCGTTTTCGGTGTCACGTCTCTAACTCGGTTTACATTAGGGTGTTTCGTTAAGTTGACACAAAGTTACCCATACAATAAAAATTAAAAATTTATTGAAATTCAAAATGTATCCCGGCTAATCACTGCAGATAAGCAGCAAATTATGTCACAAGTCCGTTTTCGGTGTCTCGTCTCTAACTCGGTTTCATTAGGGTGTTTCGCTAAGTTGACACAAAGTTACCCATACAATAAAAATTAAATCTAATCACTGCAGATAAGCAGCAAATTATATCACAAGTCCGTTTTCGGTGTCTCGTCTCTAACCGGGTTTTCATTAGGGTGTCTCGATAGGTTGACACAAAGTTACCCATACAATAAAAATTAAAAAATTATTGAAATTCAAAATTTGTTTTTTCCTTTCTAATTAACTGTAAATAACCGGCAAACTATGTCACAAGTCCGTTTTCGGTGTCTCGTCTCTAACTCGGTTTTCATTAGGGTGTTTCGCTAAGTTGACACAAAGCTCCCCATACAATAAAAATCCGTTTTCGGTGTCTCGTCTCTAACTCGGTTTTCATTAGGGTGTTTCGCTAAGTTGACACAAAGTTACCCATACAATAAAAATTAAAAATTTATTGACAAATTATGTCACAAGTCCATTTTCGGTGTCTCGTCTCTAACTCGGTTTCATTAGAGTGTTTCCTAAGTTGACACAAAGTTACCCATACAATAAAAAATTAAAAATATTGATATTCAAAATTTATTTTTTCCCGGAAAATTATGTCACAAGTCCGTTTTCGGTATCTCGTCTCTAACCCGGTTTTCATTACGGTGTTTCGCTAAGTTGACACAAAGTTACCCATACAATAAAAATTAGATCTAATCACTGCAGATAAGCAGCAAATTATATCACAAGTCCGTTTTCGGTGCCTCGTCTCTAACCGGGTTTTCATTAGGGTGTCTGGCTAGGTTGACACAAAGCTCCCCATACAATAAAAATCCGTTTTCGGTGTCTCGTCTCTAACTCGGTTTCATTACGGTGTTTCGCTAAGTTGACACAAAGTTACCCATACAATAAAAAATTAAAAATATTGATATTCAAAATGTTTTATCCCGGCTAATCACTGCAGCTAAGCAGCAAATTATGTCACAAGTCCGTTTTCGGTGTCTCGTCTCTAACTCGGTTGAATTAGGGTGTTTCGTTAAGTTGACACAAAGTTACCCATACAATAAAAAATTAAAAATATTGATATTCAAAATTTATTTTTCCCGGAAAATTATGTCACAAGTCCGTTTTCGGTGTCTCGTCTCTAACTCGGTTTTCATTAGGGTGTTTCCTAAGTTGACACAAAGTTACCCATACAAAAAAATTAAAAATTTATTGAAATTCAAAATGTTTTATCCCGGGTAATCACTGCAGATAAGCAGCAAATTATGTCACAAGTCCGTTTTCCGTATCTCGTCTCTAACTCGGTTTTCATTAGGGTGTTTCGCTAAGTTGACACAAAGTTACCCATACAATAAAAATTAAAAATTTATTGAAATTCAAAGTTTTTTATCCTGGCTAATCACTGCAGATAAGCAGCAAATTATGTCACAAGTCCGTTTTCGGTGTCTCGTCTCTAACTCGGTTTTCATTAGGGTGTTTCCTAAGTTGACACAAAGTTACCCATACAATAAAAATTAAAAATTTATTGAAATTCAAAATGTTTTATCCCGGCTAATCACTGCAGATAAGCAGCAAATTATGTCACAAGTCCGTTTTCCGTATCTCGTCTCTAACTCGGTTTTCATTAGGGTGTTTCGCTAAGTTGACACAAAGTTACCCATACAATAAAAATTAAAAATTTATTGAAATTCAAAGTTTTTTATCCCGGCTAATCACTGCAGATAAGCAGCAAATTATGTCACAGCTCCGTTTTCGGTGTCACGTCTCTAACTCGGTTTACATTAGGGTGTTTCGCTAAGTTGACACAAAGTTACCCATACAATAAAAATTAAATCTAATCACTGCAGATAAGCAGCAAATTATATCACAAGTCCGTTTTCGGTGTCTCGTCTCTAACCGGGTTTTCATTAGGGTGTCTCGATAGGTTGACACAAAGTTACCCATACAATAAAAATTAAAAAATTATTGAAATTCAAAATTTGTTTTTTCCTTTCTAATTAACTGTAAATAACCGGCAAACTATGTCACAAGTCCGTTTTCCGTATCTCGTCTCTAACTCGGTTTTCATTAGGGTGTTTCGCTAAGTTGACACAAAGTTACCCATACAATAAAAATTAAAAATTTATTGAAATTCAAAGTTTTTTATCCCGGCTAATCACTGCAGATAAGCAGCAAATTATGTCACAAGTCCGTTTTCGGTGTCTCGTCTCTAACTCGGTTTCATTAGGGTGTTTCGCTAAGTTGACACAAAGTTACCCATACAATAAAAATTAAATCTAATCACTGCAGATAAGCAGCAAATTATATCACAAGTCCGTTTTCGGTGTCTCGTCTCTAACCGGGTTTTCATTAGGGTGTCTCGATAGGTTGACACAAAGTTACCCATACAATAAAAATTAAAAAATTATTGAAATTCAAAATTTGTTTTTTCCTTTCTAATTAACTGTAAATAACCGGCAAACTATGTCACAAGTCCGTTTTCGGTGTCTCGTCTCTAACTCGGTTTTCATTAGGGTGTTTCGCTAAGTTGACACAAAGCTCCCCATACAATAAAAATCCGTTTTCGGTGTCTCGTCTCTAACTCGGTTTTCATTAGGGTGTTTCGCTAAGTTGACACAAAGTTACCCATACAATAAAAATTAAAAATTTATTGACAAATTATGTCACAAGTCCATTTTCGGTGTCTCGTCTCTAACTCGGTTTCATTAGAGTGTTTCCTAAGTTGACACAAAGTTACCCATACAATAAAAAATTAAAAATATTGATATTCAAAATTTATTTTTTCCCGGAAAATTATGTCACAAGTCCGTTTTCGGTATCTCGTCTCTAACCCGGTTTTCATTACGGTGTTTCGCTAAGTTGACACAAAGTTACCCATACAATAAAAATTAGATCTAATCACTGCAGATAAGCAGCAAATTATATCACAAGTCCGTTTTCGGTGCCTCGTCTCTAACCGGGTTTTCATTAGGGTGTCTGGCTAGGTTGACACAAAGCTCCCCATACAATAAAAATCCGTTTTCGGTGTCTCGTCTCTAACTCGGTTTCATTACGGTGTTTCGCTAAGTTGACACAAAGTTACCCATACAATAAAAATTAAATCTAATCACTGCAGATAAGCAGCAAATTATATCACAAGTCCGTTTTCGGTGTCTCGTCTCTAACCGGGTTTTCATTAGGGTGTCTAGCTAGGTTGACACAAAGTTACCCATACAATAAAAATTAAAAAATTATTGAAATTCAAAATTTGTTTTTTCCTTTCTAATTAACTGTAAATAACCGGCAAACTATGTCACAAGTCCGTTTTCGGTGTCTCGTCTCTAACTCGGCTTTCATTAGGGTGTTTCGCTAAGTTGACACAAAGCTCCCCATACAATAAAAATCCGTTTTCGGTGTCTCGTCTCTAACTCGGTTTTCATTAGGGTGTTTCGCTAAGTTGACACAAAGTTACCCATACAATAAAAATTAAAAATTTATTGAAATTCAAAATGTTTTATCCCGGCTAATCACTGCAGATAAGCAGCAAATTATGTCACAAGTCCGTTTTCGGTGTCTCGTCTCTAACTCGGTTTTCATTAGGGTGTTTCCTAAGTTGACACAAAGTTACCCATACAATAAAAATTAAAAATTTATTGAAATTCAAAATGTTTTATCCCGGCTAATCACTGCAGATAAGCAGCAAATTATGTCACAAGTCCGTTTTCGGTGTCTCGTCTCTAACTCGGTTTCATTAGGGTGTTTCGCTAAGTTGACACAAAGTTACCCATACAATAAAAAATTAAAAATATTGATATTCAAAATTTATTTTTTCCCGGAAAATTATGTCACAAGTCCGTTTTCGGTATCTCGTCTCTAACCCGGTTTTCATTACGGTGTTTCGCTAAGTTGACACAAAGTAACCCATACAATGAAATTATTGAAATTCAAAATTTGTTTTTGTTCCCGTCTAATTCACTGCAAATAAGCGGAAAACTATGCCACAAGTCCGTTTTCCGTATCTCGTCTCTAACTCGGTTTTCATTAGGGTGTTTCGCTAAGTTGACACAAAGTTACCCATACAATAAAAATTAAAAATTTATTGAAATTCAAAATGTTTTATCCCGGCTAATCACTGCAGATAAGCAGCAAATTATGTCACAAGTCCGTTTTCGGTGTCTCGTTCTAACACGGTTTTCATTAGGGTGTTTCGCTAAGTTGACACAAAGTTACCCATACAATAAAAATTAAAAATTTATTGAAATTCAAAATGTTTTATCCCGCTAATCACTGCAGATAAGCAGCAAATTATGTCACAAGTCCGTTTTCGGTGTCTCGTCTCTAACTCGGTTTCATTAGGGTGTTTCGCTAAGTTGACACAAAGTTACCCATACAATAAAAATTAAAAATTTATTGAAATTCAAAATGTTTTATCCCGCTAATCACTGCAGATAAGCAGCAAATTATGTCACAAGTCCGTTTTCGGTGTCTCGTCTCTAACTCGGTTTCATTAGGGTGTTTCCTAAGTTGACACAAAGTTACCCATACAATAAAAATTAAAAATTTATTGAAATTCAAAATGTTTTATCCCGGCTAATCACTGCAGCTAAGCAGCAAATTATGTCACAAGTCCGTTTTCGGTGTCTCGTCTCTAACTCGGTTGAATTAGGGTGTTTCGTTAAGTTGACACAAAGTTACCCATACAATAAAAAATTAAAAATATTGATATTCAAAATTTATTTTTCCCGGAAAATTATGTCACAAGTCCGTTTTCGGTGTCTCGTCTCTAACTCGGTTTTCATTAGGGTGTTTCCTAAGTTGACACAAAGTTACCCATACAAAAAAATTAAAAATTTATTGAAATTCAAAATGTTTTATCCCGGGTAATCACTGCAGATAAGCAGCAAATTATGTCACAAGTCCGTTTTCCGTATCTCGTCTCTAACTCGGTTTTCATTAGGGTGTTTCGCTAAGTTGACACAAAGTTACCCATACAATAAAAATTAAAAATTTATTGAAATTCAAAGTTTTTTATCCCGGCTAATCACTGCAGATAAGCAGCAAATTATGTCACAAGTCCGTTTTCGGTGTCTCGTCTCTAACTCGGTTTTCATTAGGGTGTTTCCTAAGTTGACACAAAGTTACCCATACAATAAAAATTAAAAATTTATTGAAATTCAAAATGTTTTATCCCGGCTAATCACTGCAGATAAGCAGCAAATTATGTCACAAGTCCGTTTTCCGTATCTCGTCTCTAACTCGGTTTTCATTAGGGTGTTTCGCTAAGTTGACACAAAGTTACCCATACAATAAAAATTAAAAATTTATTGAAATTCAAAGTTTTTTATCCCGGCTAATCACTGCAGATAAGCAGCAAATTATGTCACAGCTCCGTTTTCGGTGTCACGTCTCTAACTCGGTTTACATTAGGGTGTTTCGTTAAGTTGACACAAAGTTACCCATACAATAAAAATTAAAAATTTATTGAAATTCAAAATGTATCCCGGCTAATCACTGCAGATAAGCAGCAAATTATGTCACAAGTCCGTTTTCGGTGTCTCGTCTCTAACTCGGTTTCATTAGGGTGTTTCGCTAAGTTGACACAAAGTTACCCATACAATAAAAATTAAATCTAATCACTGCAGATAAGCAGCAAATTATATCACAAGTCCGTTTTCGGTGTCTCGTCTCTAACCGGGTTTTCATTAGGGTGTCTCGATAGGTTGACACAAAGTTACCCATACAATAAAAATTAAAAAATTATTGAAATTCAAAATTTGTTTTTTCCTTTCTAATTAACTGTAAATAACCGGCAAACTATGTCACAAGTCCGTTTTCGGTGTCTCGTCTCTAACTCGGTTTTCATTAGGGTGTTTCGCTAAGTTGACACAAAGCTCCCCATACAATAAAAATCCGTTTTCGGTGTCTCGTCTCTAACTCGGTTTTCATTAGGGTGTTTCGCTAAGTTGACACAAAGTTACCCATACAATAAAAATTAAAAATTTATTGACAAATTATGTCACAAGTCCATTTTCGGTGTCTCGTCTCTAACTCGGTTTCATTAGAGTGTTTCCTAAGTTGACACAAAGTTACCCATACAATAAAAAATTAAAAATATTGATATTCAAAATTTATTTTTTCCCGGAAAATTATGTCACAAGTCCGTTTTCGGTATCTCGTCTCTAACCCGGTTTTCATTACGGTGTTTCGCTAAGTTGACACAAAGTTACCCATACAATAAAAATTAGATCTAATCACTGCAGATAAGCAGCAAATTATATCACAAGTCCGTTTTCGGTGCCTCGTCTCTAACCGGGTTTTCATTAGGGTGTCTGGCTAGGTTGACACAAAGCTCCCCATACAATAAAAATCCGTTTTCGGTGTCTCGTCTCTAACTCGGTTTCATTACGGTGTTTCGCTAAGTTGACACAAAGTTACCCATACAATAAAAATTAAATCTAATCACTGCAGATAAGCAGCAAATTATATCACAAGTCCGTTTTCGGTGTCTCGTCTCTAACCGGGTTTTCATTAGGGTGTCTCGCTAGGTTGACACAAAGTTACCCATACAATAAAAATTAAAAAATTATTGAAATTCAAAATTTGTTTTTTCCTTTCTAATTAACTGTAAATAACCGGCAAACTATGTCACAAGTCCGTTTTCGGTGTCTCGTCTCTAACTCGGCTTTCATTAGGGTGTTTCGCTAAGTTGACACAAAGCTCCCCATACAATAAAAATCCGTTTTCGGTGTCTCGTCTCTAACTCGGTTTTCATTAGGGTGTTTCGCTAAGTTGACACAAAGTTACCCATACAATAAAAATTAAAAATTTATTGAAATTCAAAATGTTTTATCCCGGCTAATCACTGCAGATAAGCAGCAAATTATGTCACAAGTCCGTTTTCGGTGTCTCGTCTCTAACTCGGTTTTCATTAGGGTGTTTCCTAAGTTGACACAAAGTTACCCATACAATAAAAATTAAAAATTTATTGAAATTCAAAATGTTTTATCCCGGCTAATCACTGCAGATAAGCAGCAAATTATGTCACAAGTCCGTTTTCGGTGTCTCGTCTCTAACTCGGTTTCATTAGGGTGTTTCGCTAAGTTGACACAAAGTTACCCATACAATAAAAAATTAAAAATATTGATATTCAAAATTTATTTTTTCCCGGAAAATTATGTCACAAGTCCGTTTTCGGTATCTCGTCTCTAACCCGGTTTTCATTACGGTGTTTCGCTAAGTTGACACAAAGTAACCCATACAATGAAATTATTGAAATTCAAAATTTGTTTTTGTTCCCGTCTAATTCACTGCAAATAAGCGGAAAACTATGCCACAAGTCCGTTTTCCGTATCTCGTCTCTAACTCGGTTTTCATTAGGGTGTTTCGCTAAGTTGACACAAAGTTACCCATACAATAAAAATTAAAAATTTATTGAAATTCAAAATGTTTTATCCCGGCTAATCACTGCAGATAAGCAGCAAATTATGTCACAAGTCCGTTTTCGGTGTCTCGTTCTAACACGGTTTTCATTAGGGTGTTTCGCTAAGTTGACACAAAGTTACCCATACAATAAAAATTAAAAATTTATTGAAATTCAAAATGTTTTATCCCGCTAATCACTGCAGATAAGCAGCAAATTATGTCACAAGTCCGTTTTCGGTGTCTCGTCTCTAACTCGGTTTCATTAGGGTGTTTCGCTAAGTTGACACAAAGTTACCCATACAATAAAAATTAAAAATTTATTGAAATTCAAAATGTTTTATCCCGCTAATCACTGCAGATAAGCAGCAAATTATGTCACAAGTCCGTTTTCGGTGTCTCGTCTCTAACTCGGTTTCATTAGGGTGTTTCCTAAGTTGACACAAAGTTACCCATACAATAAAAATTAAAAATTTATTGAAATTCAAAATGTTTTATCCCGGCTAATCACTGCAGCTAAGCAGCAAATTATGTCACAAGTCCGTTTTCGGTGTCTCGTCTCTAACTCGGTTGAATTAGGGTGTTTCGTTAAGTTGACACAAAGTTACCCATACAATAAAAAATTAAAAATATTGATATTCAAAATTTATTTTTCCCGGAAAATTATGTCACAAGTCCGTTTTCGGTGTCTCGTCTCTAACTCGGTTTTCATTAGGGTGTTTCCTAAGTTGACACAAAGTTACCCATACAAAAAAATTAAAAATTTATTGAAATTCAAAATGTTTTATCCCGGGTAATCACTGCAGATAAGCAGCAAATTATGTCACAAGTCCGTTTTCCGTATCTCGTCTCTAACTCGGTTTTCATTAGGGTGTTTCGCTAAGTTGACACAAAGTTACCCATACAATAAAAATTAAAAATTTATTGAAATTCAAAGTTTTTTATCCCGGCTAATCACTGCAGATAAGCAGCAAATTATGTCACAAGTCCGTTTTCGGTGTCTCGTCTCTAACTCGGTTTTCATTAGGGTGTTTCCTAAGTTGACACAAAGTTACCCATACAATAAAAATTAAAAATTTATTGAAATTCAAAATGTTTTATCCCGGCTAATCACTGCAGATAAGCAGCAAATTATGTCACAAGTCCGTTTTCCGTATCTCGTCTCTAACTCGGTTTTCATTAGGGTGTTTCGCTAAGTTGACACAAAGTTACCCATACAATAAAAATTAAAAATTTATTGAAATTCAAAGTTTTTTATCCCGGCTAATCACTGCAGATAAGCAGCAAATTATGTCACAGCTCCGTTTTCGGTGTCACGTCTCTAACTCGGTTTACATTAGGGTGTTTCGTTAAGTTGACACAAAGTTACCCATACAATAAAAATTAAAAATTTATTGAAATTCAAAATGTATCCCGGCTAATCACTGCAGATAAGCAGCAAATTATGTCACAAGTCCGTTTTCGGTGTCTCGTCTCTAACTCGGTTTCATTAGGGTGTTTCGCTAAGTTGACACAAAGTTACCCATACAATAAAAATTAAATCTAATCACTGCAGATAAGCAGCAAATTATATCACAAGTCCGTTTTCGGTGTCTCGTCTCTAACCGGGTTTTCATTAGGGTGTCTCGATAGGTTGACACAAAGTTACCCATACAATAAAAATTAAAAAATTATTAAAATTCAAAATTTGTTTTTTCCTTTCTAATTAACTGTAAATAACCGGCAAACTATGTCACAAGTCCGTTTTCGGTGTCTCGTCTCTAACTCGGTTTTCATTAGGGTGTTTCGCTAAGTTGACACAAAGCTCCCCATACAATAAAAATCCGTTTTCGGTGTCTCGTCTCTAACTCGGTTTTCATTAGGGTGTTTCGCTAAGTTGACACAAAGTTACCCATACAATAAAAATTAAAAATTTATTGAAATTCAAAATGTTTTATCCCAGCTAATCACTGCAGATAAGCAGCAAATTATGTCACAAGTCCGTTTTCGGTGTCTCGTCTCTAACTCGGTTTTCATTAGGGTGTTTCCTAAGTTGTCACAAAGTTACCCATACAATAAAAATTAAAAATTTATTGAAATTCAAAATGTTTTATCCCGGCTAATCACTGCAGATAAGCAGCAAATTATGTCACAAGTCCGTTTTCGGTGTCTCGTCTCTAAGCGGGTTTTCATTAGGGTGTCTCGCTAGGTTGACACAAAGTTACCCATACAATAAAAATTAAAAAATTATTGAAATTCAAAATTTGTTTTTTCCTTTCTAATTAACTGTAAATAACCGGCAAACTATGTCACAAGTCCGTTTTCGGTGTCTCGTCTCTCACTCGGTTTTCATTAGGGTATTTCGCTAAGTTGACACGAAGCTACCCATACAAAAAAAATTAAAAAATTATTGAAATTCAAAATTTGTTTTTTCCAGTTAATTCACGGCAGATAAGCAGCAAATTATATCACAAGTCCGTTTTCGGTGTCTCGTCTCTAACCGGGTTTCCATTAGGGTGTCTCGCTAAGTTGACACAAAGTTACCCATACAATACAAATTAAAAAGTTATTGAAAATCAAAATTTGTTTGTTTACCCGGCAGATAAGCAGCAAATTATGTCACAAGTCCGTTTTCGGTGTCTCGTCTCTAACTCGGTTTCATTAGGGTGTTTCGCTAAGTTGACACAAAGTTACCCATACAATAAAAATTAAATCTAATCACTGCAGATAAGCAGCAAATTATATCACAAGTCCGTTTTCGGTGTCTCGTCTCTAACCGGGTTTTCATTAGGGTGTCTCGCTAAGTTGACACAAAGTTACCCATACAATACAAATTAAAAAGTTATTGAAAATCAAAATTTGTTTGTTTACCCGGCAGGTAAGCAGCAAATTATGTCACAAGTCCGTTTTCGGTGTCTCGTCTCTAACTCGGTTTTCATTAGGGTGTTTCGTTAAGTTGACACAAAGTTACCCATACAATAAAAATTAAAAATTTATTGAAATTCAAAATGTTTTATCCCGGCTAATCACTGCAGATAAGCAGCAAATTATGTCACAAGTCCGTTTTCGGTGTCTCGTCCCTAACTCGGTTTCATTAGGGTGTTTCCTAAGTTGACACAAAGTTACCCATACAATAAAAATTAAAAATTTATTTAAATTCAAAATGTTTTATGCCGGCTAATCACTGCATATAAGCAGCAAATTAAGTCACAAGTCCGTTTTCCGTATCTCGTCTCTAACTCGGTTTTCATTAGGGTGTTTCGCTAAGTTGACACAAAGTTACCCATACAATAAAAATTAAAAATTTATTGAAATTCAAAGTTTTTTATCCCGGCTAATCACTGCAGATAAGCAGCAAATTATGTCACAAGTCCGTTTTCGGTGTCTCGTCTCTAAGTTGACACAAAGTTACCCATACAATAAAAAATTAAAAATATTGATATTCAAAATTTATTTTTCCCGGAAAATTATGTCACAAGTCCGTTTTCGGTGTCTCGTCTCTAACTCGGTTTTCATTAGGGTGTTTCCTAAGTTGACACAAAGTTACCCATACAATAAAAATTAAAAATTTATTTAAATTCAAAATGTTTTATGCCGGCTAATCACTGCATATAAGCAGCAAATTAAGTCACAAGTCCGTTTTCCGTATCTCGTCTCTAACTCGGTTTTCATTAGGGTGTTTCGCTAAGTTGACACAAAGTTACCCATACAATAAAAATTAAAAATTTATTGAAATTCAAAGTTTTTTATCCCGGCTAATCACTGCAGATAAGCAGCAAATTATGTCACAAGTCCGTTTTCGGTGTCTCGTCTCTAACTCGGTTTTCATTAGGGTGTTTCGTTAAGTTGACACAAAGTTACCCATACAATAAAAATTAAAAATTTATTGAAATTCAAAATGTTTTATCCCGGCTAATAACTGCAGATAAGCAGCAAATTATGTCACAAGTCCGTTTTCGGTGTCTCGTCTCTAACTCGGTTTCATTAGGGTGTTTCGTTAAATTGACACAAAGTTACCCATACAATAAAAAATTAAAAATATTGATATTCAAAATTTATTTTTCCCGGAAAATTATGTCACAAGTCCGTTTTCGGTGTCTCGTCTCTAACTCGGTTTTCATTAGGGTGTTTCCTAAGTTGGCACAAAGTTACCCATACAATAAAAATTAAAAATTTATTGAAATTCAAAATGTTTTATCCCGGCTAATCACTGCAGATAAGCAGCAAATTATGTCACAAGTCCGTTTTCGGTGTCTCGTCTCTAACTCGGTTTTCATTAGGGTATTTCGCTAAGTTGACACGAAGCTACCCATACAATAAAAATTAAAAAATTATTGAAATTCAAAATTTGTTTTTTCCAGTTAATTCACGGCAGATAAGCAGCAAATTATATCACAAGTCCGTTTTCGGTGTCTCGTCTCTAACCGGGTTTCCATTAGGGTGTCTCGCTAAGTTGACACAAAGTTACCCATACAATACAAATTAAAAAGTTATTGAAAATCAAAATTTGTTTGTTTACCCGGCAGATATGTAAGCAGCAAATTATGTCACAAGTCCGTTTTCGGTGTCTCGTCTCTAACTCGGTTTCATTAGGGTGTTTCGCTAAGTTGACACAAAGTTACCCATACAATAAAAATTAAATCTAATCACTGCAGTTAAGCAGCAAATTATATCACAAGGCCGTTTTCGGTGTCTCGTCTCTAACCCGGTTGTCATTAGAGTGTTTCGCTAAGTTGACACAAAGTTACCCATACGACAAAAATTAAAAATATTGATATTCAAAATTTATTCAAGCCCGACTTCGGTATCTCGTCCCTAACTCAGTTTCATTAGGGTGCTTCGCTAGGTTGGTACGAAGTTACCCATACGATAAAAAAATTAAATATATTTATATTCAAAATTTATTCAAGCCCGACTTCTTTATCTTGTCCCTAACTCAGTTTCATTAGGGTGCTTCGCTAAGTTGACACAAAGTTACCCATACGACAAAAATTAAAAATATTGATATTCAAAATTTATTCAAGCCCGACTTCTTTATCTTGTCCCTAACTCAGTTTCATTAGGGTGCTTCGCTAAGTTGGTACGAAGTTACCCATAGAATGAAATTTAAAAAAATATTGATATTCAAAATTTATTTTTTCCCGGAAAATTATGTCACAAGGCCGTTTTCGGTGTCTCGTCTCTAACCCGGTTTTCATTAGGGTGTTTCGCTAAGTTGACACAAAGTTACCCATACAATAAAAATTAAATCTAATCACTGCAGATAAGCAGCAAATTATATCACAAGTCCGTTTTCGGTGTCTCGTCTCTAACTCGGTTTCATTAGGGTGTTTCGCTAAGTTGATACAAAGTTACCCATACAATAAAAATTAAATCTAATCACTGCAGATAAGCAGCAAATTATATCACAAGGCCGTTTTCGGTGTCTCGTCTCTAACCCGGTTGTCATTAGAGTGTTTCGCTAAGTTGACACAAAGTTACCCATACGACAAAAATTAAAAATATTGATATGCAAAATTTATTCAAGCCCGACTTCGGTATCTCGTCCCTAACTCAGTTTCATTAGGGTGCTTCGCTAGGTTGGTACGAAGTTACCCATACGATAAAAAAATTAAATATATTTATATTCAAGCCCGACTTCTTTATCTTGTCCCTAACTCAGTTTCATTAGGGTGCTTCGCTAAGTTGACACAAAGTTACCCATACGACAAAAATTAAAAATATTGATATTCAAAATTTATTCAAGCCCGACTTCTTTATCTTGTCCCTAACTCATTTTCATTAGGGTGCTTCGCTAAGTTGGTACGAAGTTACCCATAGAATGAAATTTAAAAAAATATTGATATTCAAAATTTATTTTTTCCCGGAAAATTATGTCACAAGGCCGTTTTCGGTGTCTCGTCTCTAACCCGGTTTTCATTAGGGTGTTTCGCTAAGTTGACACAAAGTTACCCATACGACAAAAATTAAACATATTGATATTCAAAATTTATTCAAGCCCGACTTCGGTATCTCGTCCCTAACTCAGTTTCATTAGGGTGCTTCGCTAAGTTGGTACGAAGTTACCCATACGATAAAAAAATTAAATATATTTATATTCTAAATTTATTCTTTCCCGGCTAATTCACGGCAAATAGGCAGCAAATTATGTCACAAGTCCGTTTTCGGTATCTAGCCTCTAACTCAGTTTTCATTAGGGTGTGTCCCTATGTTGACACAAAGTTACCCATACGACAAAAAATTAAAAATATTGATATTCAAAATTTATTCAATTCCGCCTTCGGTATCTCGTCTCTAACTCGGTTTTCATTAGGGTGTTTCGCTAAGTTGACACAAAGTTACCCATACGACAAAAAATAAAAATATTGATATTCAAAATTTATTCAAGCCCGACTTCGGTATCTCGTCCCTAACTCAGTTTCATTAGGGTGCTTCGCTAAGTTGGTACGAAGTTACCCATAGAATGAAATTTAAAAAAACATTGAAATTCAAAATTTATTTTTTCCCGGAAAATTATGTCACTAGGCCGTTTTCGGTGTCTCGTCTCTAACCCGGTTTTCATTACGGTGTTTCGCTATGTTGACACAAAGTTACCCAAAAATAAAAATTAAAAAACTATTGAAATTCAAAACTTTTTATCCCGGCTAATCACTGCAGATAAGCAGCAAATTATGTCACAATTCCGTTTTCGGTGTCTCGTCTCTAACTCGGCTTCATTAGGGTGTTTCGCTATGTTGACACAAAGTTACCCAAAAATAAAAATTAAAAAACTATTGAAATTCAAAATTTGTTTTTTCCTGGCTAATTCACTGCAAATAAGCGGGAAACTATGTCACAAGTCCGTTTTCGGTGTCTCGTCTCTAACTCGGTTTCATTAGGGTGTTTCGCTAAGTTGGCACGAAGTTACCCATGCAATAAAAAATAAAAAATTTCAAAATTTAAGTTTTCCCGGAAAATTATGTCGGACTTGTGTGTTTCGTTAAGTTGACACGAAGTTACCCATAGAATGAAATTTAAAAAAATATTGATATTCAAAATTTATTTTTTCCCGAAAAATTATCTATGTCACAAGGCCGTTTTCGGTGTCTCGTCTCTAACCCGGTTTTCATTAGGGTATCTTGCTAAGTTGACACAAGGTTACCCATACAATAAAAATTAAAAATTTTTTGAAATTCAAAATTTTTTATCCCTTCTAATCACTGCAGATAAGCAGCAAATTATGTCACAAGTCCGTTTTCGGTGTCTCGTCTCTAACTCGGTTTCATTAGGGTGTTTCGCTAAGTTGACACAAAGTTACCCATACAATAAAAAATTAAATATATTGATATTCAAAATTTATTTTTTCCCGGAAAATTATGCCACAAGTCCGTTTTCAGTGTCTCGTCTCTAGCCCGGTTTTCATTAGGGTGTCTCGATAGGTTGACACAAAGTTACCCATACAATAAATAGGTATTGAAAAATTATTGAAATTCAAAATTTGTTTTTTCCTTTCTAATTAACTGTAAATAACCGGCAAACTATGTCACAAGTCCGTTTTCGGTTTTCATTAGGGTGTCTCGCTAAGTTGACACAAAGTTACCCATACGACAAAAATTAAAAATATTGATATTCAAAATCTATTCAAGCCCCACTTTGGTATCTCGTCTCTAACTCGGTTTTCATTAGGGTGTTTCGCTAAGTTGGCACGAAGTTACCCATAGAATGAAATTTAAAAAAATATTGGTATTCAAAATTTATTTTTTCCCGGAAAATTATGTCACAAGTCCGTTTTGGGTATCTCGTCTCTAACCCGGTTTCATTAGGGTGTTTCGCTAAGTTGACACGAAGTTACCCATAGAATGAAATTTAAAAAAATATTGTTACTCAAAATTTATTTTTTCCCGGAAAATTATGTCACAAGGCCGTTTTCGGTGTCTCGTCTCTAACGCGGTTTTCATTAGGGTATCTTGCTAAGTTGACACAAGGTTACCCATACAATAAAAATTAAAAAACTATTGAAATTCAAAATTTGTTTTTTCCTGGCTAATTCACTGCAAATAAGCGGCAAACTATGTCACAAGTCCGTTTTCGGTGTCTCGTCTCGAACTCGGTTTCATTAGGGTGGTTCGCTTAGTTGACACAAAGTTAACCATACCATAAAAAATGAAAAATACGATAAAAAAATTAAATATATTTAAGTTCCAGTCGCCGACTGATACTCATCGCGAGTGGATGTTTTTTCTCACAGTGATCTTTGCTCTTTTCCTTTGATACAGTTTTTCTATTTTCGCCAAATACGTGGCAAGCGTGTGTGACTTTAATTAATTTCTGGATTTAATTCTCATTGCTTAGTAGTGTTTTGTTGGAAATAATATAATATAATGGCCCCCGGGCCACCAAACTTGGGGGGCAATCGGTATGCTTTGCTTTCCGATAGTCCCAAATCCAAAAGAAAAAAACCAACATACACACCTATATACCCTAGTCTCCCCCAAAAAAAACAAGAAAATCTAAAATACATAACTATTTCTGCAGCCGATAAAGCAAAACCTCTCTCAAAATATTCGTGCTTTGCCGTACAAAAAGCCATAGAAGTGGTAGGCAAGGAGGGGGGTCGATTTCCGAGTTACGGGATGGTAACCTGCTTTTATTAGTTAAAACGCCCGAAATAGCGATAAGATTTATATCGCTCAAAAAACTGTCCGGAATTTGTGACGTTATCGTCAATTACCAAAACAATCTTAATTTCACTAAAGGTACTATTTTCGCCCCGTGTCTTAACGACGTTCCCGATGTGGAAATTATAGAAAATATGAAAGAACAAGGAGTTGTAGAAATTTACAAATTCAAGAAATTTATAAATAAAGTCGAAGTACCTACAGGTGTGGTGCTTTTAACATTCGACTTATACTCCCTACCTGAAAAAGTTAATGTCTCATGGCGCACGTGTAAGGCCATATTTCCCAAACCCCATGAGGTGCAAGTCTTGCCAACTTTTAGGCACGGCGTTCTGGAATTAAAAAAAAGATGACCTAGAACGACGCAAAAAACTAATGATGTCATCTTTTTTCTGACGTCTCTGATGTACCGAAAATGATAGTCGGAGAGTCTGAGTTGCTCGGCTTTTCATTTTATCCTTAAATATCCTTTTCTTAGGATAATATAAATAGCGTAGTAAACTATAATTGCACTGTTGATTTGAAATTTACTGAAACCAAAGAAAATTGATGGCATTAGATGCCAATAGTACACGACTTTTAGTTTTTTTCGATTTAAGCTCAAATGAAGAGAAAAATCCTTCATAGAGTCCTTGAATTTTATAGTATAATTTATCGAATACAACTTTTTTAAATACCAATTTATCTGTTTTTTGGTACGAGGAACTCATTTCTGAGGTCCATTTAATGCTATTTCTACGCTAGATGGCTCTACCGAAGTTCCAAAAAGAATTTTTGCACTCGAAAATGAGATTACTTACCCAAACTGTTGGCAAAATAGGACTAGCGAAAGCGTGGGAAGCGTCTATACTTTTTCAAAAGTAAATTGAAAAAATTTCAGCTAGACTATATAATTTTATATTCAGTAATAAAAATAGCTAAATTAATTTGAAAATTATGTGCTAAGTTTTTTTGAAAAATTTATATGGGAAACCATGGACACAAAATACAATATACAACGATACGACGAATACGAGACTCTTGTGAATTGCCCAAATGTTTTAATAGACTACAAATATAAAGATGTACAAACACTAGATCTTATATATGAACTGATGAAAATTCTACAACTGATTCTCTTAATTTCTTTGAATATGACGGATGAGAGAGCATTGTTATTTTCCTCTTCTCCCAATAGTTAAGAAATTCATGGAGTGCAGATTCTCCGGCTTGTTCAGACCACAAACCTAAACCATGTGATGTTTGACACTGTTTGGTGTGTTTTAATAAAACATGTAATTTCAAGGTGTGTGAAGTCTCTGTAGCTATTAATTCATTTGACAATTTTTAGATTAATTCATCAATTTCATGTAATGAATCAATCTTATGATGATGCATATTCTTTGACACGACGATCAAATTTTCCTATTTAGTTTCAAATCGTTTGGGTGTAATCGCGTTTTATTTATAAGAATAATCACAGCTCAAGTGAATTAAACATTGTATGCTACACGCGGCGGAAGTTAAAAATATGTATACGATAAGTTGGATGCGGTTGTTCCCCATAATTTTTAGAACACCAGAGATGTCAAAGAAAGATCCCATCACTATATTTCGACAGCATTTTAGATCATCTTTTTTTCATTCCGGAACACTGTGTGCAAAAATTCTTTTTGGAAATTTGATAGAGCCATCTAGCGTAGAAATAGCATTTAATGGACCTCAGAAATGAGTTCGTCGTACCCAAAAACCCACAAATTGGTATTTAAAAAGTTTTATTCGATAAATTATACCATAAAGGATATTCAAGGACTCTATGAAGGATTGTTTTGTTCATTTGAGCTTAAATCGAAAAAAACTAAAAGTCGTGTACGTGTATTGGCATCTAATGCCATCAATTTTCTTTGGTTTCAGTAAATTCCAAATCAACAGTGCAATTATAGTTTAGCACGCTATTTATATTATCCTAAAAAAAAGGATATTTAAGGATAAAATGAAAAGCCGAGCAACTCAGACTCTCCGACTATCATTTTCGGTACATCAGAGACGTCAGAAAAAAGATGGCATCATTAGTTTTTTGCGTCATTCTAGGTCATCTTTTTTTTCATTCCAGAACGCCGTGTAGGACACACCATGAAACGGTGTACCAACAAGCCTGCTTGTGTCAATTGCAATTACCCCCCTCATGGAACAGATGTTTGTTCCCGAGTCTATTGTGCTAAAAGTGCTGGCGACCATCCGTCATCGGCGAACACGTGCCCACGATACCTTCAAACAAAAGCAATTTTAAAAATAAAGACAGAGAAAAGATGCTCCATGCGGGAAGCAATAAACCTTCATAAATCCCAAGCGCCCCCTCTCCCCACCATGTCATTTGCACATGTAGTAAAAGAAAACGAAGCAAACAAGATAACGCATAACAACGATCAAAAGTCAAATAATCAGTGTTGCCATTTTAGCCGTTTTCCGGCTAGATCTAGCCGTTTTTTTTTTTCATTTAGCCGGGAAAATTTGAATCTAGCCGCTAGCCGTTTTTTAGCCGTTTTTTTTATATTTTTTTAGCCGTTTTAGCCGTTTTTAGTTTTTTGCCAATGTAACAAACAATTACATTTGAATGAATGGGAAGTCGTGGGTTCCACTGTAGAATTTTGGACACAAGTTCGGGAGTATAAAAATGCTTTAGGAGAAAATCCTTTTGCTGCTCTTGCTATATTTGTGTTTGAATTTTTAGTATTGCCACCATGAAAAAACAAAGCAGCGTAATAGAATTACTGAAAAAATGCTAAATTCAATTTTGTATGTAAGATATGGACTCAAAAGGGAAAATAAGTGCTGTCATGACTTCATAATAACTAAAGATCTCGTTACGCTTATGAATAACTCTAGCATTTATGATAGTTCAGAGCAAGATATAGAAATATTGTAAAATGTATGTATATATGTACATTTCCCACAAATTTATTAATTTTTTTTTTTTTTTTACATTTTATGCCATGAAAGTATATGTTATTTAAAATATATTCGTTACCTGATGCGTTATTTTATTGCGACTTTTCATTAAGTCACATTATTTTTAAAACAGTAAGCTCTGCTTAAAATTTTGCTCGTTGTACCTTTTATATAAGCACATCTATGTAATAGATATAACAAATATATGTAAATGTAAGCTTTATATTGAGGCTATTTTAAAAAATACAGATTTGAATTGTTGAACTATTATAGCTCTGTATATTAGGATGCAAAGCATCTGTATAAGAATTTTTTTTTTATTGTTATGAAATTGGAGGCATTTTCTCAAGTAAACCTTAAAATTCATCTAAATTTTTTAAACAAAATTTTTGTTTAGAGTGAACTTTTATATTTAAGGCTAGATGAGAAACACTCCTTTACATTGTAAAATATTTATATCATTTGTTTTAATGACAAAACAACGAATAAAACATGTGAAAATTTGACTTAAAACTGTTAGCTTTAGCGGTACAAACAAAGAGTACAAATAACTTAATCACCCCTATTCTGCATTTCGACTTGGATCGAAAATTTCTCCGCTTGGCAACTTTGGTATTCTGCGTTTCAATTCCGCTACGTTCAACTTCGAAACTTCCAATCCTGCTAATTCTGCACTTCGATCGTAGCTCCGTTTTTCTACTTTGGAATTTTGTTGGCGTATAAATGCTTGTTTTTTATTTTGCAAACAATTTACGATTAATTCCCGCGATTTTTTGTTGAAATTCTTGAAATTTAAGTAAAACTCGTATGTAAAAGTTGTAAAACGCTCGCTATATTTTGTTTTTGTGCTCTAATGATGTTTTTTGATATGTTTGCAGGGTAATTGTTTGCGACTGGTGGCGAGTACTAATATTTGTCCAAAAATGTAGGGAGGGATATCAAAAGACGCTTTTCGATGCCAGGAATGTGAATCCGCCTACGGAGATCTAATATTTTTGGACGCGCATTAGCATCGGCACCGGTTGTAAACAATTACAAATTGGACTAGCATTCAAAACACCAAACAATATTACTAACAAAATTAAAACTAAGGTAATGGCTTTGACTTTGCCATTATATCCAAACGTGCACCGGCGGCCACTCCACAGCACCCACTCATACTCTGTAAACTTCTTTGTCAGTTCCGGGGCGGCCAATGTCTTCCTCCAGCGAAAAGTACCACCTGATGTCAGACTTAACACTGACATGTGTAATGTTTGCTCGGCGTATGGTGTGGCCCCACGATGCGACGCCAACCATCTGTGTACCTGGTCGGCAAAGCGCGCTCTTCTAGCACTAGCTCTATGGAAAATACCAGCTACATACTGACGATGTGGTAACATCCACCAACAGTGTCCTCTTGTTGGTCCTTCGTTGTCTGCTACAATCAGTCAATTGATCTATAAAATTTCACTCCATTTATTCAATAATGCTCAAACATATACAATTAAGTCTATAAATCATAATAAAGCTTTACTTTTATTTCAAAAGTAATAATTTGTGTAATAAATTGCTTTGTTATGTTTCAATTTCACACATTCCAAGGCAAACAGCTGACTTCGAAAAACTTATAGCTCTTCCTCTTTTTCTTTCGATCCAAGCGTAACTCAGAATGCATATTTACGATCCAAGCGGAGCGTAGAGCGGGAACGTAATTGTTATGCAGAATAGGGGTGAATATTATAAAATATTTATATTATATGCTTTCATGAAAAAAATCGAATAAAACGTGTGAAAAGTTGATTCAAAATTTTTAGCCGTTTTTTTTCGGCCAAAATTGTAATTTTTCTCGCCGAAATTATTTTTTTTAGCCGTTTTTTTTCTCGATCTAGCCGGATTGCTCCAAAAAATTCTGGCAACACTGCAAATAATACACAAACAACTTCAAGTACACCCTCAAAATCTCTCAATTCTAACCAGTTCTTCTACAACTAACTCTGTATCAAATTACACAAGCAACAATGTTACAAACAACGAAACTCTCTCTTCTTTCGATTTTTCTTTAAATCATATTCTGAACAATATTAGCAACAACGCTTCACTTGTCAACTCCACCTCGCAATTCATCAATGATCTTCAGTCTCAGTCAATCCAAGTTTTTAACTCTGCATATGAAGGGCGAGAGTGCAAAAGGGCCTAACCCACACTTTTTTCGAAATTGAGTTTTTAATGGTTTCAGTTTGCCAAAACACGTCTTGTCACGTAGGCGTTGACCAAAAAATTCTAAAATTTTTTTTGAATTTTTTATGAATTTTCAAAGTTGGCCGAGGTCCTAACCCGCGGGGTAGCGAGAGTGCAAAAGGGCCTAAGCCCTCATTGCGCCTTATGGGGAAACCGTGTTTTTGTTCATATCGCTCAAGATTAAACAAAAACCATAAGTCTGCGACGACATCTAGGGTGTTTAGCGTTAATGAGAAGCTTCAAGTAATTATCCTACGATAATTGTGTTTTCGTAGGTTATGTTGTGGCAGTTCAAAGTGCGATCGGTATGTTGACGTTTATGTAAATCGTTTTGTATTGGCAATTTTTAATCAAAATTTCAAAAAACCGCAATCAAGGCGTTGTGGAGTAATCCCCACTAATCATTTTCCACTTTATTTCATTTCTCTAGATTGAAAACTAGCGGAGATAATAATAATAAATGTATTGTTTTATTCAACAATACATAATAAATGATCTGAAGGTCTAACAATCGTATTTTCAAACTCATAGTAAATGTGTATTATTGGTTTCATAAAAAACAGGAAATGAACAATAGCTGACCCCGGCAAAGTGAAAGGCACCTTCGGGTTAGGCCCTTTTGCACTCTCGGCACCCCTTGGGTTAGGCCCATGAGAAATTCGAAGTCTCGTAATTCCGAAACTACTGCACCGAATCGCATGAAATTTGAACCCCTAAGAAATGCTATCAAGATCTAAAAGTGATTTCACTTTCAGATCAATACACTGAAAATTCGAAAAATGCGAACGTTTTTCTCGCGCCTTGAAAAATTTTGAAATTGTGGGTTAGGCCCTTTTGCACTCTCGCCCTTCATATGTTTATCAACCTGGCGACTCATTACTAACCCAACATACTACTAATCTTAACAACACACCGCTTACTACAGCAAATAATACTCCCGCACCTTATGGTACAGATAATTCAGAAGAAAACTGTATGACAGTTTCGGATGAAGAGTTTTAACTCTTTTTTTTTATTTAATGTTTAAATTTTTACAGTGGAACCTTAACGGGCTCCACAATAACTACACAGAACTTGAAATTCTTATTAAAGAACACTCACCAAATTTTATAGCATTACAAGAAACACACATTTCTGCAAACAAAGACGCTCCAGTCTCGCAGAAATATGTGGCTTATTTCTCCAACTTAGCTCAAAATACCTCCAACATACAAGGTATCGCAGCACTAATCAGAAAAGGCATCCCACATAAAGTAATACCGTTTCACTCGAATATCTCATTATTAGATTTTATTTGTATTTATATTCCTCCGCAACAGGTTTTCACGCTAGCAGAAATAAAACATATCTTAAGCTCGGTATCTACTCCCGTCATTGTAGTTGGCGACTTTAATTCGTGGTCCCCATTTTGGGGTTCGTCCCTTACCAACCAAAGGGGCTCTATCTTAGAAAATCTTATTACTTCAGAAAACTTAATAGTTCTAAATGACAAGTTACCCACACATTTTTCTACTCACAAAACGTTTACGCATGTAGACGTGTCCATGTGCTCTGCAACTATGGCCCCAAAGATCACTTGCCGTACTCTCGATAACTTATGCGGGAGCGATCACTTTCCGATAATTACGCAACTAACCACGGATAGCTCAACTAGACACCTCCCTAAACCCAAATTTTTATCCGACAAGGCAGACTGGCCCAGATTTACAGAAGTGATCTCTACTTCTATAGCTAACTTTCCAGCTTCGAATAATATTAACGAAGAAGCCGGAAACATTGCAAAAATTATACGCTCCGCAGCGCATCTCTCTATACCGCAATCCACATTCAAGCCACGCAAAAAGATTGTGCCTTACTGGTCTCAAGAGCTTGAAAATTTAAGGAAATTAAAGCAACAGAATTGGAAAGCTTATAAAAGAACGAGGTCAAACGAAAACCTTGTCCTATACAAAAAGTCGAATGCTGCCTTTCGGAAAAAATCTAAAGAAGCTAAACGAGCCAGCTTTGCAACGTTAACTGCGGCAATAACCCCTAGTTCAAATATAAAGAAAATCTGGTCCGACATAAGAATGCTCACAGGAGCTTCCACTCAAACCCCTATTAGTTTTGTTAACAGCCAAAACGGTCCAATCTACGACTCTGCCCTAATGGCCGAGTTTTTTGCTTCCACCTGGTTGTTGTTGTTGTTGTTAGCAGTGCTTCGCCCTGCCCAAAGGGCCAGAACACTCCTAGTTGTCATCGGGCTCTTCTAACGGAAGTCCAAGGAAACGCGCTGTTTCAACAGGGTTGGACCAAAGTGATAAGGGAGTTAGAAGAGTATGTTCCGAAGAACACGAAAAGAGATGTTGCGTGTCGTGGGGGGCCATACCGCATGCAGGGCATGTGTTTGGTATGGTAGGGTTCAGTCTGGACAAATAGGAGTTCATCCTATTGCAATATCCAGACCGAAGTTGAGCCAGCATGACTCTAGTCTCCCTCGGAAGGACACGTTCTTCCTCAGCAAGAACGCGTGGTTGGGCACCAATAACGGGGTTCACAGGCCGGGATCTGAGGGATCTGTCCACCGACTCAGTGTGGAGGTCCTTTAGGGCCCGCCTATGGTCCCGCAGATCAAACGGCAACGAGATGTGATGCCGGATCTCATCATAATGCTTCCGGAGATGCTTCCTTATGTCTCTAGGGGGCGGAGTTTCATCCAATAGCTGTCGATTTGGATGACTGGGACGGTGGCAGTTCAGAAGGAACTGCCTACTTAAAAGTTCCGCATGCTCGCGAACGTTGAGCATTTGAGCCTCCTGGTAGAGATGAGACTCAGGAGATTGGCAGACCTGCAATTTTCTCCAGTTGGTGTCGTGAAGGTTAGGCGACCATATGGGCGCAGCATAATCAATAACCGGTCGGCCAATAGCCTTATAGGTGACCAGCAACGTTTCTTTGTCTTTGCCCCAAGTACTGCCGGCCAGTGACTTGAGGATCTTGTTGCGGCTTTGTACCTTTGAAGCTATTGCGGTGGCATGATTAGCGAAGGTGAGGCTATTGTCGAATGTAACCCCTAGAATTTTGGTTGACAGTAGGTAGTGGAACACCATCTATGTGGACATTCAACTCCTGCCCCATCTGCGCAGTCCACGTGGTGAACAACGTCGCCGTAGATTTAGTCGGGGAAAGAGTCAGGTTCCGCTCTGTGAAGAAGCAGGAAAGGTCGCGCAGGTAGTCGTTCAGTCTAGTACAAAGTTCGTCTGTCGAAGGTCCTTTGCCCGTGGCCATCACAGTGCAGTCGTCAGCGTACGAAACGATGGAGACCCCCTCTGGTGGGAGAGGGAGGCTCGAGATGTAGAAGTTAAACAGAAGGGGTGAAAGAACACCACCCTGCGGAACCCCTTGTCTAATTCTTCTAGGTCTACATCTCTCGTTTCGAAACTGCACTGACGCCAGCCGACCGTTCAAGTAGTTGGCGGTCCACCTTTTTAGGCCGGCAGGAAGCGGTGTCTTCTCCAGGTCTTCAAGGAGTGTGGCGTGGTTGACTGTGTCGAAGGCTTTCGACAGGTCAAGTGCCACGAGAACCGTCCTGTGGTTTGGTTGGTGTTGGTTCAAACCGAAGTTAATCTGCGTCGTGATGGCGTTCAAAGCTGATGTTGTGCTATGGTTTTTACGGAAGTCATGTTGATGATTGGCCAGCTGCAGGTTTGCAGTATAATATGGGAGCAGAATAGCCTCTAACAACTTCACTACCGGCGAAAGGAGAGATATCGGACGATAAGAGTCTCCTTGATTTGCCGGCTTCCCAGGTTTTAGGAGGGGGACCACAGTCGCATGTTTCCAGATATCTGGTATAACGAAGGTGGACAGTGAGAGGTAGAATAGAGCCGCCAAGTACTTGTGCCCCTCGTGGCCTAGGTGTTTCAGCATCTTCATGGCAATTCCGTCGGGTCCGAGTGATCTTGAAGGTTTGGCCTTCCTTATAGCTTCCTTGACCTCTGCAGCGGAGACGACAATGGGCGCGGCTGTGTGTTTGTGTTTGTGCGCGCTTCGGATGGCTTTTCTCTTAGCCCTATCCGCAGGAGAATGCAGTATAAATTGCCGGCAGAATGCGCTCGCGCACTTCCTGGGGTCCGACTTGACGTTATCGCCGAAAGCAATGGCGACCTTGTCATTGTATTTTGTCGGGTTGGATAGGGCCTTGACTGTCGACCATAATTTGCCGACCCCGCCGGAGAGGTTGCATGACTCTAGGTGTTCTTTCCACTTCTTCAATTTATGATCATTGACAGTCCGACGGATTTCTGTGTTGAGATCCTTTATTCTTGGATCTGCGGGGTTCAAGAGTCTCACTTGGTCACGTTCTCTTGCCATTGCCGCTGCTTCCGCAGGGAAATTCGGCCGAATTTCCGGGATTCTGCCAGCAGGGATGAAGCGGCCAGAGGCTGAATCGATGACCTTGCGAAACTCTTTCTCACCTTTGCATACGTCCGTCGGTGTGGGTAGGTCAGCGAAGGAGTGCTCTGTAAAGTCCGTGAAGCGGTCCCAGTCCGCTTTACTAAAGTTGATGTACGTTCGTTTTTCTGTCGTTATGAAGTCGGACGGTCGTTCGATGTCTAGTAGGATGGGTAGGTGGTCAGATGCCAGTGAAAGCATAGGTTGCCAGTTAACGTGGTTGATAAGGCCCGCACTTGAAATGGAGATGTCTGGCGAACTGTGGCAGTTACCTGCCACCCTAGTGGGGGCATCTCCATTCAATGTACAGAATGCCGAATTACCTATTTGCTCTGCGAGTGCGTGCCCTCTGCTATCTGCTGGCAAGTTGGAGTGCCAGAGATCGTGATGTGCGTTGAAATCACCTAAGATGAGGCAGTTATCGCCCCTTAGCAACGCACTAATATCAGGGCGATAATCACGGGGACAGCACGTAACAGGGGGAATGTATATATTTAACACTCGCAGGTTGACGTCGCCTGTCCGGACTGCTATGCCCTGGCATTCAAGGGTAGAGTCCCTGGGGTCAACGTCAGGGGCAAACAGATTATATTGTACAGTATGGTGTGTAATGAATGCGTGGCCGCCCCCATGACCGCTGGGACGGTCTTTCCTATGTACATTGTACCCATCACGAGTACGTAAGTCCGAGTTAGCATTCAGTTTGGTCTCCTGAATGGCGGCCAGTTTAATGTTGTTCGACTTCATAAAGTCTGTTATCTCCGCGATCTTACCAGCTAACCCGTTGCAGTTCAGCTGTAGGATTTTGAAGTGTGCCGGGAGGGAGGGTGGAGGCATGCTGGGGGTAAGGGACGGATGCGGTTGCCTAGGTGGAGGTGGGCATATTCCCAAGCTGTGACGCAGTCTAGGGTTCAGCGCGTCTTGGCCGATGTTGTGTGGCGTGGAGGGCGGCTGAGTACTGCAGCAAGGGGCAATAAATGCATCCGTCCAAAGGTTCCTGTTTGCGAGCCCAGAGCACATATGGATGTGGCACAGGCCAAGGCAGTTATTGCACTTAACCGATGCCGCAGGCGTATATAGTCTTTGCCGACAAACAGTGCACGTGGTGAAAGGTACGAGGAGGTTATGTTCCTGACCCACGTGCATGCTGGAAGTAGGGGGGGACGAGAGTGGGGACTGAGGTGAGGCGGGAGCAGCAAGGCTGCAGGTCGTGAAGACCGGGCCACTGTCGTGGCCATTTGATGATTGTAGGTGCGGTGTGTGTGCGCCGGAGCGACGAGAACCGCGGGACGCGCGTGTGCGCGAACAACATGGTGCCTCAAAAGTACTGAAAAAAGTACGGTTCTGGGGATGGCAGGGTTAAGCCCTGAGCATCCAGATCTATGCAACCATCTCTTGCATTTACTGCATTGAACGGAATGTGAACGTTTAACATATATTTTCTTCCAGCAGACGCAGCAGATCCAGTCTCTCGGTCCGGGGTTGGATTCGATACCAGCCCGTAGCAAGAGACATTGGAGCAACCCTGCTGCAAGGGATTGCTCCGAGGATGACAATTTAGGAGTGGGATTGGACAAATTGGACAGGGTTACACTGAAATAACAGCCCTTGGCCGGGTAAAACCCGGGTCATTCCGGTACGTAGAACCGGCTGTTGTGTGTCCACCTGGTCTGAATACTCGCTTGACTCCAATTTCAATGACATATTCGTAGCCAAGAAATACGAGACCTTAGGTAAGGTGTACGACAATCCTAATTCTTCTACTGCAGTCATAGAATCAGACATAACCACTTTTGAATTTGAAGCCACACTTTCCAAATTAAAAGGAAAATCTCCAGGTTTGGACAGAATTTCTTACGAAATGCTGAAAAACTCCCCAGCTGAGCTAAAACACAGGTTAATTCGTCTGTATAATAACATCTTAAATACTGGAACTATTCCACAAGCCTGGAAAACCGCTTTAGTAGTACCCATACCAAAATCAAATAACCCGTCTACAGAAGCATTAGGCTTTCGACCAATATCTTTAATAAGCTGTATGAGTAAGTTATTAGAAAAAATAGTATCCAAACGGGTGATGTGGTACATTACTAAAAATGGTCTCATCAGTCCGCGTCAGGTCGCCTTCAAAGAAGGGCAAGGCACTGCCGATGCCCTATTATACTTTGAAGATTTCTGCGCCACTGTGTTATCAAACCGCAATCATATATCAGCATTAAGCTTAGACTTTGAAAAGGCTTTTGACCGCATCGGGGCACACGTCGTCTTATGTCAATTAGGCAAATGGAATTTTGGCAATAAAATTTATAATTTAATAATATCGTTTCTAACGAATCGTACATTTAGAACAAAAGTTAACAATAGCCTTTCGTCTGCATAACTTGTATAACGGAATACCCCAAGGGTCTCCCTTATTGCATAACTTGTATAACGGAATACCCCAAGGGTCTCCCTTATTGGTCACCCTATTTACCATTGCCTTTGACGAAATAAGCCAAATAATTTCAAAACATCAAAATATCTCACATATCTTATACGCGGATGACGTTTTGTTGTTTTCGAAGCTAAATGATTTGACATCTGCTCAAACTTCTTTTAGTGAAATCCTGACAGATATTGCCAGCTGGTCACAATCCGCAGGAGCGAACCTGTCATTTAGTAAATGCAAAACCATTCACATTAGCAGAAAACGTAAATGTAATAGCTTAAATCTAGTGTACAATAATACCAACATTGTAAATGAATATAATCATAAGATTTCTAGGTGTAGTATGCGATAAAAACTTTAGTTTTAAGGAACACTGTATATGGTTAAAACAATGCTTAGCTGCCAGGTTAAATATAATTAAGTACCTATCTTCCAAACATTGCCTAATTCATACAGAAGTTCTTATAAATCTTACTCGTGCTCTGATTCTGTCTAAAATCGATTATGGACTGCCAATCTACGGAAATTGTGCTCTGAGCAATCTGAAAATGCTTAACCCCACATACCACGCGGCGGTCAGTAGGAGCATCCGGGCTTTTCCTACATCACCCATTCGATGCATCCTAACAGAAGCTGGCCTTCCTAGTATAGAAGAAAGAGTAAAACACACTACGATGCGACTCATTCCGAAGATTTTTTCATGCAACAATAGCCTTTTACATCAAGCTACGGTATCAAGAATATCAGCCAAGAAGACTCCAAGGCGTAAACCGGCAATATTAAGGTGCATAGAGCACGCAAGGGAATTAGGAATTACATCCTCGCCACAGTTTCGTCCTATCACAGAGTCACCACCATGGCACTTGAGGCAGTCTTCTTTCCTCCTATGGCTAACAAAGTTCCCTAAGACGAGTACGAGCTCAATTGTATACCAGCGCCTTTTTGATGAATACTCAGCACCATTTCGAAAAGACTGGAATTTTATCTTTACCGATGGCTCTAAATGTCTAGAACATACTACTTTTGCTGTTACCCAATCGGATGGAAAAACGATATCAGTTGGACAACTTTCGCCTTACTGTTCTGTATTTACTGCTGAAGCAGCAGCGATTTATAGCGCATTGATGTCAGCGGTGAGCTCAAAGCAAAATACAATTATTTGCTCCGACAGCATGTCCACATTATCCAGTGTCTTAAACACGGTAAATAAATCGCCTCTAATCACTGACATACGTAGTGTGCTGATAGACAATTCTGCGCAAATAAAACTCATGTGGGTGCCTGGCCAATCAGGCTTTAAAGGTAATGAACTTGCCGATCAAACAGCGAAAGATGCTGGCATACAACCACTACACATTTTTGAGTATATAACGCGCAAGGATATATTCAACCACATAAATAAGTATATCAAGTTCCAACGAACCTCTAATTGGAGCTCATTTCAGCACCAATACTGCCACTCGGGCCACTTATCCTACAGATTGCCGGACAGGCGACATTACTGCCTTTGTCCGTCTCCGCATAGGGCATACAATTGCTACACATTCCCATCTATTAAGTGGGATGATGCCAACGGGTTGCCCATTTTGCAGCACCACACCCCTAACAACGAAGCACCTACTTGACAGCTGCGAACACCTCAAGACGATTAGAGAATCGTTATTTACTACCGGGAGCCCGTCATTGATGTTGAAAGCGGTCACCAAAAACAATATCGAAAAAATCGCAGAATACTTAATCAGAGCCGATATTAGAAAAATAATCTAACATTTATTTAATTTTATTAAATTAACCTCATTATTATATTTCAATTTCATTCATTAGGGTATTTCGCTAAGTTGACACAAAGTTACCCATACAATAAAAAATTAAAAATATTGATATTCAAAATTTATTTTTTCCCGGAAAATTATGTCACAAGTCCGTTTTCGGTGTCTCGTCTCTAACCCGGTTTTCATTAGGGTGTCTCGCTAGGTTGACACAAAGTTACCCATACAATAAAAATTAACAAATTATTGAAATTCAAAATTTGTTTTTTCCTTTCTAATTAACTGTAAATAACCGGCAAACTATGTCACAAGTCCGTTTTCGGTGTCTCGTCTCTAACTCGGTTTTCATTAGGGTATTTCGCTAAGTTGACACGAAGCTACCCATACAATAAAAATTAAAAAATTATTGAAATTCAAAATTTGTTTTTTCCAGTTAATTCACGGCAGATAAGCAGCAAAGTATGTCACAAGTCCGTTTTCGGTGTCTCGCCTCTAACCGGGTTTCCGTTAGGGTGTCTCGCTAAGTTGACACAAAGTTACCCATACAATACAAATTAAAAAGTTATTGAAAATCAAAATTTGTTTTTTCCCGGCAGATAAGCAGCAAAAATATGTCACAAGTCCGTTTTCGGTGTCTCGTCTCTAACTCGGTTTCATTAGGGTGTTTCGCTAAGTTGACACAAAGTTACCCATACAATAAAAAATGAAAAATACGATAAAAAAATTAAATATATTTACATTCAAAATTTATTCTTTCCCGGCTAATTCACTGCAGATAAGCAGCAAATTATGTCACAAGTCCGTTTTCGGTGTCTCGTCTCTAACTCGGTTTCATTAGGGTGTTTCGCTAAGTTGACACAAAGTTACCCATACAATAAAAAATGAAAAATACGATAAAAAAATTAAATATATTTACATTCAAAATTTATTCTTTCCCGGCTAATTCACTGCAGATAAGCAGCAAATTATGTCACAAGTCCGTTTTCGGTGTCTCGTCTCTAACTCGGTTTCATTAGGGTGTTTCGCTAAGTTGACACAAAGTTACCCATACAATACAAATTAAAAAGTTATTGAAAATCAAAATTTGTTTGTTTACCCGACAGATAAGCAGCAAATTATGTCACAAGTCCGTTTTCGGTGTCTCGCCTCTAACCGGGTTTCCGTTAGGGTGTCTCGCTAAGTTGACACAAAGTTACCCATACAATACAAATTAAAAAGTTATTGAAAATCAAAATTTGTTTTTTCCCGGCAGATAAGCAGCAAATTATGTCACAAGTCCGTTTTCGGTGTCTCGTCTCTAACTCGGTTTCATTAGGGTGTTTCGCTAAGTTGACACAAAGTTACCCATACAATAAAAAATGAAAAATACGATTAAAAAATTTAATATATTTACATTCAAAATTTATTCTTTCCCGGCTAATTCACTGCAGATAAGCAGCAAATTATGTCACAAGTCCGTTTTCGGTGTCTCGTCTCTAACTCGGTTTCATTAGGGTGTTTCGCTAAGTTGACACAAAGTTACCCATACAATAAAAAATGAAAAATACGATAAAAAAATTAAATATATTTACATTCAAAATTTATTCTTTCCCGGCTAATTCACTGCAAATAAGCGGCAAACTATGTCACAAGTCCGTTTTCGGTGTCTCGCCTCTAACTCGGTTTCATTAGGGTGTTTCGCTAAGTTGACACAAAGTTACCCATACAATAAAAAATGAAAAATACGATAAAAAAATTAAATATATTTACATAATTGAGTTAATTTTTGGCCGGTAAGAAATATATAACAGGTATCTAATTTTTGAGCTTAAGGCCTTTTTGTAAATAAAACACTTAGTTTTTGTGTTCTTATTTATTTTTCGATATTTCGACCTTAATCTAAGGTCATCATCAGGACTGCAAAAAACAATACAAAAAACGCTGATAAATTAACGTATAACATTTTTGAAATACAAAACTCATTTTAACATATAAACAACATATAAACATATTTAACATAACTAATTGGCACAACTTACGTTTTAAGCAGTGCTTTAAAGACTAAAATTGTGAAAACAAAATAGGTTTAGAAACAGCGACAATTTAAACAAAGAGTGTACATAAATAAATGAAGTCCCGTAATTGTAAAGAAAAAATTTATAGAAACAATAATACAGCGGCGAAAAATACAGCATACAGAAAATTGATCACAGCAGTGTAGTGTTGTTGTTGGGAGAACTCAAGAGTTACTCGTGTGTTTGAGTATCAAGTTGCGGTAGGCGTATGCACAATGGTCAGTGTCCGCCTTGAAATTCATGCGCTTATCATTAGGGGTGGCCACTATATGTAACATTTCTAACATAAAGCGTTTGTTATAATTTTTCTCCTCTTCTAAAATGGTAACGTTCTCAAAATTTGGATAGTGTCCTGTACCTTTGCAATGTGCTGAAAACGCAGTTTTGTTATCAGAAAAATTATTCCTTAATTTTATATTGGATTTGTGAGCGGATATCCTTGTCTTGAGTTTAGATTTTGTAGTACCCACATATACTTTTTCGCATATGTGGGACCCGTCGCCACTACAAGGAATCCGGTACACTACGTCTGATTTTTCTTGTTTCGCGATTGGATCCTTTAGTCTGCTGAACACTTTCTTCAGGGAGTTGCTGTAGGTAAATGTTAGTTGTACCGTTTCTTTGTCGTACATTTTGGAATGTTTGATCCTCTCTGAGAGCCCCGGAATATAGGTGACTGATTTATAAATTTTAGCAGGTCTATTTTCTCTATTATTGATCTTATCAAGACTGGAGTAATATTTGTATATCAGTGTGTTAATTAATTTTGTGGGGAATTCATTATTCTTTAGGGTATCTCTAATGATATTAATATTTTTGCTATGGTAAACTTTGTCACTGATAGAGAGAACACGTCTTATAAAATTGCTGGCCGTATTCACTTTTATATGTTTGTCATGATGCGAGTAGAAGTTAATCAATCTGCCAGATGCTGTAGGTTTCTTGTACCAGTCTATTGTTAATCTGTTATCTCCAGGGCCGTGCGCAGGAATTGGCCTTGGGGGGGGGGTTTAATTTAGATTTGCATTCACATACATTTTTCACTAAGATAAACATATTTGCTGAAACAGATACCTAGACCCATACATCATAAATTTAAATGTTCTTTAACTTTTCTGAAACTGCATACTCTGATACCTAAAACTATACCGAAGAAAACTTTTTTGGTTGTACACATTTTTCTGTATTTGATAGAGAATTGGTGATATGATGGCATATCCCAGCTAACTAAAAGTACAAAAAAAGACTCCTTTCGGACCATAAAACGCTCATTTCTCAGAGCTTTACTCTCCAAAATGAGCTCCTTTCGGAGCGAAAAATCGCTCTACGCGGGAACTCCAACGGAGTCATAAAAAAGAGTCCGAAATGAGTCCGATGAATTTGAAGCGTTTTTTGACTATTTTTAAATGAACTGCGGAGCCTTTTATTCATCCATTCTGAGGTTTTTTGGACTCTTTTCGGAGCCTTTTATTGGTGTTTTTCTGAAGCTTATTTGGGGTCGTTTTTTATTTCTTTTGGGTCATAACTTCTTTGCGCAATTTTTCCCTTCTAACTATTCTGCCGTCACCAATTCTGACTTTCTAAATTATCCCTATGAGCTACATGGGAACAATTTAATTAATTGTCCAACTATATGCGCCAATGATGTTCTTATTTATCTGAAAACTTTGAAGGAATCTTTTAAATGCGGTCCTGATAGGATTCCTACATGCTTCTTGAAGAAGTGTGCTAACAATATTTACCAATTTGTTCAATCTGTCACTAAAGTGTGGTGTTTTTCCAAAAGCATGGAAAGAGTCGTTTCTTCTACCGCTTCATAAAAGCGGAAGCAAGGCTTCTATAGAGAACTATCGTGGCATAGCAAAGCTTTCTGCCATCCCAAAAGTGTGTGAAGCTATTGTTACCAATCAGCTTACGAATCCTATCTCTACCTTGATTTCCGACTGTCAACAAGGGTTCTGTAAGGGAAAGTCCACCGTTACAAACTTACTTGAATTTACTTTGATTTCAGCAAAGCTTTCGATAAAGTGTGTCACTCTTTACTTATTCATAAACTGGATCAGTTGGGTTTCCAGCCGGGTCTATGTCTCCTCAGGAGTTCCTCAAGGAAGCTATCTTGGCCCGATTCTGTTCTTGTTGTTTATAAATGATATTTCTACAGTAATATAGTTTTAGAAAATTTTAATGTATGCCGACGATGTAAAGCTTTGTCATTCGAAGAAGCTTCAATCAGATCTAAATACACTAGTTACTTGGTGCGATTTAAATGTACATGGGTTTTTCGAGAGGAATATCACAGCCAGCTTCCTATACAATTAACAGTTATAGTCTTGAGCAAATGTATGATTTTGTTGACCTTGGGGTTACTATGGACTAAAAACTCGGTTTTAACTGCCACATTAACTTAACAGTCAATAAAGCTAGAGGCGTTCTAGCATTTGTTAAACGATTGTCTAAAGAATTTATGTAACTAACACTCTTTACTACATTAGTCAGACGGTTGTATAATTTGGAACCCACGTTACCAGGTCCTCGTGGATCGCTTAGAATCAGTTCAAAAACAATTTTTAATATTTGCCTCAAGAGATCTTCACTGGGATCCCTTGTATAATTTGCCATCGTATACGAGTCGCTTAAAACTAATTAATCTTCACAGCCTTTCTAGTCGGAGGCAACTGCTTGGAACTGTTTTCATGACTAAATTACTAAATGGTTCAATCGTAAGCCCGTTTATTTTGAGCGAAGTGAACTTCAATGTACCTTCTCGTCCATCAAGACATTTTAACCACTTATCTTGAAACAGTGTCGAACTAATTTTGAATTAAATGAGCCTTTTCGTTGTTTGTGTCAAGATTATCTATAACTACGTTTGATATTTCAGACTCACTATGCAGCATAAAAAAGTCAATTCTTTCTATCCTAAATACATATCAACAATTTGCTTTCATATCCTTTGATTCTTATCTTTATTCTTTACAATAACTATTCGCTGTCAACTAATTATTTATTAATTGTGTCATCTATTTTTTATCTACCTTACTTAGCTGATGAGGTTTTCTCTGTAGCTGAGCAGTTTTAGATCTCGACGATTAACAAACCAAAGCCAGGCTACTGATAAACGTCCATGAAAAATGCCATCTTTACCTTCTGTTAGGTGAAATAAAAAAAAAACCTCAGAAAATGTTGGAAAACATTCAAATATTTGAACGGTGTCGCTCATCTGCTCTCCAACGTTCATTTTCTCACAATTCTCTTTACGCCTACAACAAAAAGGGTCAGAAAACACTCGAAATCTTTCATTCATCAGTTCATTCGCTCTGTTAATTGAAACTGCTCACTGTTTTCATCAGTAAAATTAAAAAAAAAAATGCCCATACCCTACACAACTTTGTAATTTCGGAAAGCTCCAAGTGCAATTCAAAGTGCCGGACTTATAGTCGCTACCGACGTAGAAAGGCGCATTCAACAAATTGTCAACGAAAAAAGGTGTATTAAAAAATATTTTAACGAAGAAAGGCGCATTAAAAAATATTTCGAGGAAGAAAGGCGCAGTGTATACATTTACAGTAAACTTCACAAGGGATTTGGTGCTGGATTGAAAAAAATTGGGCCAGCCCAAGTACCCATTATACGTATGTATTTTTATTTAGTATTTCGTTTTTTGAATAACTTATATTGCAGCTAGTTATCGAAGCGCGTCTTTCTTTCCTAAAAAATATTTTAAACCGCCTTTCTTTCTTAAAAATTATTTTAATGCGTCTTTCTTTCTCAAGATATTTATAATGCGTCTTTCTTCAAACAAAAAAGGTTTGCGCCTTTCTTCGTCGACAAACAGCTTTGCACCCTTTTTCGTCGATAGGAACGTTATGTATTGGCCAACCTTATTCTTTGCAACTTTCACCAATTTCTTCTTCCGTAAAATTATTTTAACTAATTTTGTCAAAAATTATGAGTCAAGATTCAATACGTTATTTATAAACTGTATTTTGAAAATTTTTGCAAAATTATTGCAACTTTGGGGGTTAAAACCCCCCCCGTGCGCACGGGCCTGGTTATCTCTCTTAATCACTAGGGTGTCTAAAAAAGGTATTTTCCCGTCTTTTTCTATTTCTATTGTAAACTTGATTGAATTGTGATATCTATTGAGTATTATTTTGTTTACAATTACGGGACTTCATTTATTTATGTACACTCTTTGTTTAAATTGTCGCTGTTTCTAAACCTATTTTGTTTTCACAATTTTAGTCTTTAAAGCACTGCTTAAAACGTAAGTTGTGCCAATTAGTTATGTTAAATATGTTTATATGTTGTTTATATGTTAAAATGAGTTTTGTATTTCAAAAATGTTATACGTTAATTTATCAGCGTTTTTTGTATTGTTTTTTGCAGTCCTGATGATGACCTTAGATTAAGGTCGAAATATCGAAAAATAAATAAGAACACAAAAACTAAGTGTTTTATTTACAAAAAGGCCTTAAGCTCAAAAATTAGATACCTGTTAAATATATTTACATTCAAAATTTATTTTTTCCCGGCTAATTCACGCCAGATAAGCAGCAAATTATATCACAAGTCCGTTTTCGGTGTCTCGTCTCTAACTCGGTTTCATTAGGGTGTTTCGCTAAGTTGACACAAAGTTACCCATACAATAAAAATTAAATCTAATCACTGCAGATAAGCAGCAAATTATATCACAAGTCCGTTTTCGGTGTCTCGTCTCTAACTCGGTTTCATTAGGGTGTTTCGTTAAGTTGACACAAAGTTGCCCATACAATAAAAAATTAAAAATATTGATATTCAAAATTTATTTTTCCCGGAAAATTATGTCACAAGTCCGTTTTCGGTGTCTCGTCTCTAACTCGGTTTTCATTAGGGTGTTTCCTAAGTTGACACAAAGTTACCCATACAATAAAAATTAAAAATTTATTGAAATTCAAAATGTTTTATCCCGGCTAATCACTGCAGATAAGCAGCAAATTATGTCACAAGTCCGTTTTCGGTGTCTCGTCTCTAGCTCGGTTTTCATTAGGGTGTTTCGCTAAGTTGACACAAAGTTACCCATACAATAAAAATTAAAAATTTATTGAAATTCAAAATGGGTTATCCCGGCTAATCACTGCAGATAAGCAGCAAATTATGTCACAAGTCCGTTTTCGGTGTCTCGTCTCTAACTCGGTTTCATTAGAGTGTTTCGCTAAGTTGACACAAAGTTACCCATACAATAAAAAATTAAAAATATTGATATTCAAAATTTATTTTTTCCCGGAAAATTATGTCACAAGTCCGTTTTCGGTATCTCGTCTCTAACCCGGTTTTCATTACGGTGTTTCGCTAAGTTGACACAAAGTTACCCATACAATAAAAATTAAATCTAATCACTGCAGATAAGCAGCAAATTATATCACAAGTCCGTTTTCGGTGTCTCGTCTCTAACTCGGTTTCATTAGGGTGTTTCGCTAAGTTGACACAAAGTTACCCATACAATAAAAATTAAATCTAATCACTGCAGATAAGCAGCAAATTATATCACAAGTCCGTTTTCGGTGTCTCGTCTCTAACTCGGTTTCATTAGGGTGTTTCGTTAAGTTGACACAAAGTTGCCCATACAATAAAAAATTAAAAATATTGATATTCAAAATTTATTTTTCCCGGAAAATTATGTCACAAGTCCGTTTTCGGTGTCTCGTCTCTAACTCGGTTTTCATTAGGGTGTTTCCTAAGTTGACACAAAGTTACCCATACAATAAAAATTAAAAATTTATTGAAATTCAAAATGTTTTATCCCGGCTAATCACTGCAGATAAGCAGCAAATTATGTCACAAGTCCGTTTTCGGTGTCTCGTCTCTAGCTCGGTTTTCATTAGGGTGTTTCGCTAAGTTGACACAAAGTTACCCATACAATAAAAATTAAAAATTTATTGAAATTCAAAATGGGTTATCCCGGCTAATCACTGCAGATAAGCAGCAAATTATGTCACAAGTCCGTTTTCGGTGTCTCGTCTCTAACTCGGTTTCATTAGAGTGTTTCGCTAAGTTGACACAAAGTTACCCATACAATAAAAAATTAAAAATATTGATATTCAAAATTTATTTTTTCCCGGAAAATTATGTCACAAGTCCGTTTTCGGTATCTCGTCTCTAACCCGGTTTTCATTACGGTGTTTCGCTAAGTTGACACAAAGTTACCCATACAATAAAAATTAAATCTAATCACTGCAGATAAGCAGCAAATTATATCACAAGTCCGTTTTCGGTGTCTCGTCTCTAACCGGGTTTTCATTAAGGTGTCTGGCTAGGTTGACACAAAGCTCCCCATACAATAAAAATCCGTTTTCGGTGTCTCGTCTCTAACTCGGTTTCATTAGGGTGTTTCGCTAAGTTGACACAAAGTTACCCATACAATAAAAATTAAATCTAATCACTGCAGATAAGCAGCAAATTATATCACAAGTCCGTTTTCGGTGTCTCGTCTCTAACCGGGTTTTCATTAGGGTGTCTCGATAGGTTGACACAAAGTTACCCATACAATAAAAATTAAAAAATTATTGAAATTCAAAATTTGTTTTTTCCTTTCTAATTAACTGTAAATAACCGGCAAACTATGTCACAAGTCCGTTTTCGGTGTCTCGTCTCTAACTCGGTTTTCATTAGGGTGTTTCGCTAAGTTGACACAAAGCTCCCCATACAATAAAAATCCGTTTTCGGTGTCTCGTCTCTAACTCGGTTTTCATTAGGGTGTTTCGCTAAGTTGACACAAAGTTACCCATACAATAAAAATTAAAAATTTATTGAAATTCATAATGTTTTATCCCAGCTAATCACTGCAGATAAGCAGCAAATTATGTCACAAGTCCGTTTTCGGTGTCTCGTCTCTAACTCGGTTTTCATTAGGGTGTTTCCTAAGTTGACACAAAGTTACCCATACAATAAAAATTAAAAATTTATTGAAATTCAAAATGTTTTATCCCGGCTAATCACTGCAGATAAGCAGCAAATTATGTCACAAGTCCGTTTTCGGTGTCTCGTCTCTAACCGGGTTTTCATTAGGGTGTCTCGCTAGGTTGACACAAAGTTACCCATACAATAAAAATTAAAAAATTATTGAAATTCAAAATTTGTTTTTTCCTTTCTAATTAACTGTAAATAACCGGCAAACTATGTCACAAGTCCGTTTTCGGTGTCTCGTCTCTAACTCGGTTTTCATTAGGGTATTTCGCTAAGTTGACACGAAGCTACCCATACAATAAAAATTAAAAAATTATTGAAATTCAAAATTTGTTTTTTCCAGTTAATTCACGGCAGATAAGCAGCAAATTATATCACAAGTCCGTTTTCGGTGTCTCGTCTCTAACCGGGTTTCCATTAGGGTGTCTCGCTAAGTTGACACAAAGTTACCCATACAATACAAATTAAAAAGTTATTGAAAATCAAAATTTGTTTGTTTACTCGGCAGTAAGCAGCAAATTATGTCACAAGTCCGTTTTCGGTGTCTCGTCTCTAACTCGGTTTCATTAGGGTGTTTCGCTAAGTTGACACAAAGTTACCCATACAATAAAAATTAAATCTAATCACTGCAGATAAGCAGCAAATTATATCACAAGTCCGTTTTCGGTGTCTCGTCTCTAACCGGGTTTTCATTAGGGTGTCTCGCTAAGTTGACACAAAGTTACCCATACAATACAAATTAAAAAGTTATTGAAAATCAAAATTTGTTTGTTTACCCGGCAGATAAGCAGCAAATTATGTCACAAGTCCGTTTTCGGTGTCTCGTCTCTAACTCGGTTTTCATTAGGGTGTTTCGTTAAGTTGACACAAAGTTACCCATACAATAAAAATTAAAAATTTATTGAAATTCAAAATGTTTTATCCCGGCTAATCACTGCAGATAAGCAGCAAATTATGCCACAAGTCCGTTTTCGGTGTCTCGTCTCTAACTCGGTTTCATTAGGGTGTTTCGTTAAGTTGACACAAAGTTACCCATACAATAAAAAATTAAAAATATTGATATTCAAAATTTATTTTTCCCGGAAAATTATGTCACAAGTCCGTTTTCGGTGTCTCGTCTCTAACTCGGTTTTCATTAGGGTGTTTCCTAAGTTGACACAAAGTTACCCATACAATAAAAATTAAAAATTTATTGAAATTCAAAATGTTTTATCCCGGCTAATCACTGCAGATAAGCAGCAAATTATGTCACAAGTCCGTTTTCGGTGTCTCGTCTCTAACTCGGTTTCATTAGGGTGTTTCGCTAAGTTGACACAAAGTTACCCATACAATAAAAAATTAAAAATATTGATATTCAAAATTTATTTTTTCCCGGAAAATTATGTCACAAGTCCGTTTTCGGTATCTCGTCTCTAACCCGGTTTTCATTACGGTGTTTCGCTAAGTTGACACAAAGTTACCCATACAATAAAAATTAAATCTAATCACTGCAGATAAGCAGCAAATTATATCACAAGTCCGTTTTCGGTGTCTCGTCTCTAACCGGGTTTTCATTAGGGTGTCTGGCTAGGTTGACACAAAGCTCCCCATACAATAAAAATCCGTTTTCGGTGTCTCGTCTCTAACTCGGTTTCATTAGGGTGTTTCGCTAAGTTGACACAAAGTTACCCATACAATAAAAATTAAATCTAATCACTGCAGATAAGCAGCAAATTATATCACAAGTCCGTTTTCGGTGTCTCGTCTCTAACCGGGTTTTCATTAGGGTGTCTCGCTAGGTTGACACAAAGTTACCCATACAATAAAAATTAAAAAATTATTGAAATTCAAAATTTGTTTTTTCCTTTCTAATTAACTGTAAATAACCGGCAAACTATGTCACAAGTCCGTTTTCGGTGTCTCGTCTCTAACTCGGCTTTCATTAGGGTGTTTCGCTAAGTTGACACAAAGCTCCCCATACAATAAAAATCCGTTTTCGGTGTCTCGTCTCTAACTCGGTTTTCATTAGGGTGTTTCGCTAAGTTGACACAAAGTTACCCATACAATAAAAATTAAAAATTTATTGAAATTCAAAATGTTTTATCCCGGCTAATCACTGCAGATAAGCAGCAAATTATGTCACAAGTCCGTTTTCGGTGTCTCGTCTCTAACTCGGTTTTCATTAGGGTGTTTCCTAAGTTGACACAAAGTTACCCATACAATAAAAATTAAAAATTTATTGAAATTCAAAATGTTTTATCCCGGCTAATCACTGCAGACAAGCAGCAAATTATGTCACAAGTCCGTTTTCGGTGTCTCGTCTCTAACTCGGTTTCATTAGGGTGTTTCGCTAAGTTGACACAAAGTTACCCATACAATAAAAAATTAAAAATATTGATATTCAAAATTTATTTTTTCCCGGAAAATTATGTCACAAGTCCGTTTTCGGTATCTCGTCTCTAACCCGGTTTTCATTACGGTGTTTCGCTAAGTTGACACAAAGTAACCCATACAATGAAATTTAAAAAATTATTGAAATTCAAAATTTGTTTTTGTTCCCGTCTAATTCACTGCAAATAAGCGGAAAACTATGCCACAAGTCCGTTTTCCGTATCTCGTCTCTAACTCGGTTTTCATTAGGGTGTTTCGCTAAGTTGACACAAAGTTACCCATACAATAAAAATTAAAAATTTATTGAAATTCAAAATGTTTTATCCCGGCTAATCACTGCAGATAAGCAGCAAATTATGTCACAAGTCCGTTTTCGGTGTCTCGTTCTAACACGGTTTTCATTAGGGTGTTTCGCTAAGTTGACACAAAGTTACCCATACAATAAAAATTAAAAATTTATTGAAATTCAAAATGTTTTATCCCGCTAATCACTGCAGATAAGCAGCAAATTATGTCACAAGTCCGTTTTCGGTGTCTCGTCTCTAACTCGGTTTCATTAGGGTGTTTCGCTAAGTTGACACAAAGTTACCCATACAATAAAAAATTAAAAATATTGATATTCAAAATTTATTATTTCCCGGAAAATTATGTCACAAGTCTGTTTTCGGTGTCTCGTCTCTAACTCGGTTTTTATTAGGGTGTTTCCTAAGTTGACACAAAGTTACCCATACAATAAAAATTAAAAATTTATTGAAATTCAAAATGTTTTATCCCGGCTAATCACTGCAGATAAGCAGCAAATTATGTCACAAGTCCGTTTTCGGTGTCTCGTCTCTAACTCGGTTGAATTAGGGTGTTTCGTTAAGTTGACACAAAGTTACCCATACAATAAAAAATTAAAAATATTGATATTCAAAATTTATTTTTCCCGGAAAATTATGTCACAAGTCCGTTTTCGGTGTCTCGTCTCTAACTCGGTTTTCATTAGGGTGTTTCCTAAGTTGACACAAAGTTACCCATACAATAAAAATTAAAAATTTATTGAAATTCAAAATGTTTTATCCCGGCTAATCACTGCAGATAAGCAGCAAATTATGTCACAAGTCCGTTTTCGGTGTCTCGTCTCTAACTCGGTTTCATTAGGGTGTTTCGCTAAGTTGACACAAAGTTACCCATACAATAAAAATTAAATCTAATCACTGCAGATAAGCAGCAAATTATATCACAAGTCCGTTTTCGGTGTCTCGTCTCTAACCGGGTTTTCATTAGGGTGTCTCGATAGGTTGACACAAAGTTACCCATACAATAAAAATTAAAAAATTATTGAAATTCAAAATTTGTTTTTTCCTTTCTAATTAACTGTAAATAACCGGCAAACTATGTGACAAGTCCGTTTTCGGTGTCTCGTCTCTAACTCGGTTTTCATTAGGGTGTTTCGCTAAGTTGACACAAAGCTCCCCATACAATAAAAATCCGTTTTCGGTGTCTCGTCTCTAACTCGGTTTTCATTAGGGTGTTTCGCTAAGTTGACACAAAGTTACCCATACAATAAAAATTAAAAATTTATTGAAATTCAAAATGTTTTATCCCGGCTAATCACTGCAGATAAGCAGCAAATTATGTCACAAGTCCGTTTTCGGTGTCTCGTCTCTAACTCGGTTTTCATTAGAGTGTTTCCTAAGTTGACACAAAGTTACCCATACAATAAAAATTAAAAATTTATTGAAATTCAAAATGTTTTATCCCGGCTAATCACTGCAGATAAGCAGCAAATTATGTCACAAGTCCGTTTTCGGTGTCTCGTCTCTAACTCGGTTTCATTAGGGTGTTTCGCTAAGTTGACACAAAGTTACCCATACAATAAAAAATTAAAAATATTGATATTCAAAATTTATTTTTTCCCGGAAAATTATGTCACAAGTCCGTTTTCGGTATCTCGTCTCTAACCCGGTTTTCATTACGGTGTTTCGCTAAGTTGACACAAAGTAACCCACACAATGAAATTTAAAAAATTATTGAAATTCAAAATTTGTTTTTGTTCCCGTCTAATTCACTGCAAATAAGCGGAAAACTATGCCACAAGTCCGTTTTCCGTATCTCGTCTCTAACTCGGTTTTCATTAGGGTGTTTCGCTAAGTTGACACAAAGTTACCCATACAATAAAAATTAAAAATTTATTGAAATTCAAAATGTTTTATCCCGGCTAATCACTGCAGATAAGCACCAAATTATGTCACAAGTCCGTTTTCGGTGTCTCGTCTCTAACTCGGTTTCATTAAGGGTGTTTCGCTAAGTTGACACAAAGTTACCCATACAATAAAAAATTAAAAATATTGATATTCAAAATTTATTTTTTCCCGGAAAATTATGTCACAAGTCTGTTTTCGATGTCTCGTCTCTAACTCGGTTTTCATTAGGGTGTTTCCTAAGTTGACACAAAGTTACCCATACAATAAAAATTAAAAATTTATTGAAATTCAAAGTTTTTTATCCCGGCTAATCACTGCAGATAAGCAGCAAATTATGTCCCAAGTCCGTTTTCGGTGTCTCGTCTCTAACTCGGTTTCATTAGGGTGTTTCGCTAAGTTGACACAAAGTTACCCAAAAATAAAAATTAAAAATTTATTGAAATTCAAAATGTTTTATCCCGGCTAATCACTGCAGATAAGCAGCAAATTATGTCACAAGTCCGTTTTCGGTGTCTCGTCTCTAACTCGGTTTCATTAGGGTGTTTCGCTAAGTTGACACAAAGTTACCCATACAATAAAAAATTAAAAATATTGATATTCAAAATTTATTTTTTCCCGGAAAATTATGTCACAAGTCCGTTTTCGGTATCTCGTCTCTAACCCGGTTTTCATTACGGTGTTTCGCTAAGTTGACACAAAGTAACCCATACAATGAAATTTAAAAAATTATTGAAATTCAAAATTTGTTTTTGTTCCCGTCTTATTCACTGCAAATAAGCGGAAAACTATGCCACAAGTCCGTTTTCCGTATCTCGTCTCTAACTCGGTTTTCATTAGGGTGTTTCGCTAAGTTGACACAAAGTTACCCATACAATAAAAATTAAAAATTTATTGAAATTCAAAATGTTTTATCCCGGTTAATCACTGCAGATAAGCAGCAAATTATGTCACAAGTCCGTTTTCGGTGTCTCGTTCTAACACGGTTTTCATTAGGGTGTTTCGCTAAGTTGACACAAAGTTACCCATACAATAAAAATTAAAAATTTATTGAAATTCAAAATGTTTTATCTCGCTAATCACTGCAGATAAGCAGCAAATTATGTCACAAGTCCGTTTTCGGTGTCTCGTCTCTAACTCGGTTTCATTAAGGGTGTTTCGCTAAGTTGACACAAAGTTACCCATACAATAAAAAATTAAAAATATTGATATTCAAAATTTATTTTTTCCCGGAAAATTATGTCACAAGTCTGTTTTCGATGTCTCGTCTCTAACTCGGTTTTCATTAGGGTGTTTCCTAAGTTGACACAAAGTTACCCAAAAATAAACATTAAAAAACTATTGAAATTCAAAATTTGTTTTTCTGGCTAATTCACTGCAGATAAGCAGCAAATTATGTCACAAGTCCGTTTTCGGTGTCTCGTCTCTAACTCGGTTTCATTAGGGTGTTTCGCTAAGTTGACACAAAGTTACCCATACAATAAAAATTAAATCTAATCATTGCAGATAAGCAGCAAATTATATCACAAGTCCGTTTTCGGTGTCTCGTCTCTAACTCGGTTTCATTAGGGTGTTTCGCTAAGTTGACACAAAGTTACCCATACAATAAAAAATTAAAAATATTGATATTCAAAATTTATTTTTTCCCGGAAAATTATGTCACAAGTCCGTTTTCGGTGTCTCGTCTCTAACTCGGTTTTCATTAGGGTGTTTCCTAAGTTGACACAAAGTTACCCATACAATAAAAATTAAAAATTTATTGAAATTCAAAATGTTTTATCCCGGCTAATCACTGCAGATAAGCAGAAAATTATGTCACAAGTCCGTTTTCGGTGTCTCGTCTCTAACTCGGTTTTCATTAGGGTGTTTCGCTAAGTTGACACAAAGTTACCCATACAATAAAAATTAAAAATTTATTGAAATTCAAAATGTTTTATCCCGGTTAATCACTGCAGATAAGCAGCAAATTATGTCACAAGTCCGTTTTCGGTGTCTCGTCTCTAACTCGGTTCCATTAGGGTGTTTCGCTAAGTTGACACAAAGTTACCCATACAATAAAAAATTAAAAATATTGATATTCAAAATTTATTTTTTCCCGGAAAATTATGTCACAAGTCCGTTTTCGGTATCTCGTCTCTAACCCGGTTTTCATTAGGGTGTTTTGCTAAGTTGACACAAAGTAACCCATACAATGAAATTTAAAAAATTATTGAAATTCAAAATTTGTTTTTTCCTTTCTAATTAACTGTAAATAACCGGCAAACTATGTCACAAGTCCGTTTTCGGTGTCTCGTCTCTAACTCGGTTTTCATTAGGGTGTTTCGCTAAGTTGACACAAAGCTCCCCATACAATAAAAATCCGTTTTCGGTGTCTCGTCTCTAACTCGGTTTTCATTAGGGTGTTTCGCTAAGTTGACACAAAGTTACCCATACAATAAAAATTAAAAATTTATTGAAATTCAAAATGTTTTATCTCGCTAATCACTGCAGATAAGCAGCAAATTATGTCACAAGTCCGTTTTCGGTGTCTCGTCTCTAACTCGGTTTCATTAAGGGTGTTTCGCTAAGTTGACACAAAGTTACCCATACAATAAAAAATTAAAAATATTGATATTCAAAATTTATTTTTTCCCGGAAAATTATGTCACAAGTCTGTTTTCGATGTCTCGTCTCTAACTCGGTTTTCATTAGGGTGTTTCCTAAGTTGACACAAAGTTACCCAAAAATAAACATTAAAAAACTATTGAAATTCAAAATTTGTTTTTCTGGCTAATTCACTGCAGATAAGCAGCAAATTATGTCACAAGTCCGTTTTCGGTGTCTCGTCTCTAACTCGGTTTCATTAGGGTGTTTCCTAAGTTGACACAAAGTTACCCAAAAATAAACATTAAAAAACTATTGAAATTCAAAATTTGTTTTTCTGGCTAATTCACTGCAGATAAGCAGCAAATTATGTCACAAGTCCGTTTTCGGTGTCTCGTCTCTAACTCGGTTTCATTAGGGTGTTTCGCTAAGTTGACACAAAGTTACCCATACAATAAAAATTAAATCTAATCATTGCAGATAAGCAGCAAATTATATCACAAGTCCGTTTTCGGTGTCTCGTCTCTAACTCGGTTTCATTAGGGTGTTTCGCTAAGTTGACACAAAGTTACCCATACAATAAAAAATTAAAAATATTGATATTCAAAATTTATTTTTTCCCGGAAAATTATGTCACAAGTCCGTTTTCGGTGTCTCGTCTCTAACTCGGTTTTCATTAGGGTGTTTCCTAAGTTGACACAAAGTTACCCATACAATAAAAATTAAAAATTTATTGAAATTCAAAATGTTTTATCCCGGCTAATCACTGCAGATAAGCAGAAAATTATGTCACAAGTCCGTTTTCGGTGTCTCGTCTCTAACTCGGTTTTCATTAGGGTGTTTCGCTAAGTTGACACAAAGTTACCCATACAATAAAAATTAAAAATTTATTGAAATTCAAAATGTTTTATCCCGGTTAATCACTGCAGATAAGCAGCAAATTATGTCACAAGTCCGTTTTCGGTGTCTCGTTCTAACACGGTTTTCATTAGGGTGTTTCGCTAAGTTGACACAAAGTTACCCATACAATAAAAATTAAAAATTTATTGAAATTCAAAATGTTTTATCTCGCTAATCACTGCAGATAAGCAGCAAATTATGTCACAAGTCCGTTTTCGGTGTCTCGTCTCTAACTCGGTTTCATTAAGGGTGTTTCGCTAAGTTGACACAAAGTTACCCATACAATAAAAAATTAAAAATATTGATATTCAAAATTTATTTTTTCCCGGAAAATTATGTCACAAGTCTGTTTTCGATGTCTCGTCTCTAACTCGGTTTTCATTAGGGTGTTTCCTAAGTTGACACAAAGTTACCCAAAAATAAACATTAAAAAACTATTGAAATTCAAAATTTGTTTTTCTGGCTAATTCACTGCAGATAAGCAGCAAATTATGTCACAAGTCCGTTTTCGGTGTCTCGTCTCTAACTCGGTTTCATTAGGGTGTTTCGCTAAGTTGACACAAAGTTACCCATACAATAAAAATTAAATCTAATCATTGCAGATAAGCAGCAAATTATATCACAAGTCCGTTTTCGGTGTCTCGTCTCTAACTCGGTTTCATTAGGGTGTTTCGCTAAGTTGACACAAAGTTACCCATACAATAAAAAATTAAAAATATTGATATTCAAAATTTATTTTTTCCCGGAAAATTATGTCACAAGTCCGTTTTCGGTGTCTCGTCTCTAACTCGGTTTTCATTAGGGTGTTTCCTAAGTTGACACAAAGTTACCCATACAATAAAAATTAAAAATTTATTGAAATTCAAAATGTTTTATCCCGGCTAATCACTGCAGATAAGCAGAAAATTATGTCACAAGTCCGTTTTCGGTGTCTCGTCTCTAACTCGGTTTTCATTAGGGTGTTTCGCTAAGTTGACACAAAGTTACCCATACAATAAAAATTAAAAATTTATTGAAATTCAAAATGTTTTATCCCGGTTAATCACTGCAGATAAGCAGCAAATTATGTCACAAGTCCGTTTTCGGTGTCTCGTCTCTAACTCGGTTCCATTAGGGTGTTTCGCTAAGTTGACACAAAGTTACCCATACAATAAAAAATTAAAAATATTGATATTCAAAATTTATTTTTTCCCGGAAAATTATGTCACAAGTCCGTTTTCGGTATCTCGTCTCTAACCCGGTTTTCATTAGGGTGTTTTGCTAAGTTGACACAAAGTAACCCATACAATGAAATTTAAAAAATTATTGAAATTCAAAATTTGTTTTTTCCTTTCTAATTAACTGTAAATAACCGGCAAACTATGTCACAAGTCCGTTTTCGGTGTCTCGTCTCTAACTCGGTTTTCATTAGGGTGTTTCGCTAAGTTGACACAAAGCTCCCCATACAATAAAAATCCGTTTTCGGTGTCTCGTCTCTAACTCGGTTTTCATTAGGGTGTTTCGCTAAGTTGACACAAAGTTACCCATACAATAAAAATTAAAAATTTATTGAAATTCAAAATGTTTTATCTCGCTAATCACTGCAGATAAGCAGCAAATTATGTCACAAGTCCGTTTTCGGTGTCTCGTCTCTAACTCGGTTTCATTAAGGGTGTTTCGCTAAGTTGACACAAAGTTACCCATACAATAAAAAATTAAAAATATTGATATTCAAAATTTATTTTTTCCCGGAAAATTATGTCACAAGTCTGTTTTCGATGTCTCGTCTCTAACTCGGTTTTCATTAGGGTGTTTCCTAAGTTGACACAAAGTTACCCAAAAATAAACATTAAAAAACTATTGAAATTCAAAATTTGTTTTTCTGGCTAATTCACTGCAGATAAGCAGCAAATTATGTCACAAGTCCGTTTTCGGTGTCTCGTCTCTAACTCGGTTTCATTAGGGTGTTTCCTAAGTTGACACAAAGTTACCCAAAAATAAACATTAAAAAACTATTGAAATTCAAAATTTGTTTTTCTGGCTAATTCACTGCAGATAAGCAGCAAATTATGTCACAAGTCCGTTTTCGGTGTCTCGTCTCTAACTCGGTTTCATTAGGGTGTTTCGCTAAGTTGACACAAAGTTACCCATACAATAAAAATTAAATCTAATCATTGCAGATAAGCAGCAAATTATATCACAAGTCCGTTTTCGGTGTCTCGTCTCTAACTCGGTTTCATTAGGGTGTTTCGCTAAGTTGACACAAAGTTACCCATACAATAAAAAATTAAAAATATTGATATTCAAAATTTATTTTTTCCCGGAAAATTATGTCACAAGTCCGTTTTCGGTGTCTCGTCTCTAACTCGGTTTTCATTAGGGTGTTTCCTAAGTTGACACAAAGTTACCCATACAATAAAAATTAAAAATTTATTGAAATTTAAAATGTTTTATCCCGGCTAATCACTGCAGATAAGCAGAAAATTATGTCACAAGTCCGTTTTCGGTGTCTCGTCTCTAACTCGGTTTTCATTAGGGTGTTTCGCTAAGTTGACACAAAGTTACCCATACAATAAAAATTAAAAATTTATTGAAATTCAAAATGTTTTATCCCGGTTAATCACTGCAGATAAGCAGCAAATTATGTCACAAGTCCGTTTTCGGTGTCTCGTTCTAACACGGTTTTCATTAGGGTGTTTCGCTAAGTTGACACAAAGTTACCCATACAATAAAAATTAAAAATTTATTGAAATTCAAAATGTTTTATCTCGCTAATCACTGCAGATAAGCAGCAAATTATGTCACAAGTCCGTTTTCGGTGTCTCGTCTCTAACTCGGTTTCATTAAGGGTGTTTCGCTAAGTTGACACAAAGTTACCCATACAATAAAAAATTAAAAATATTGATATTCAAAATTTATTTTTTCCCGGAAAATTATGTCACAAGTCTGTTTTCGATGTCTCGTCTCTAACTCGGTTTTCATTAGGGTGTTTCCTAAGTTGACACAAAGTTACCCAAAAATAAACATTAAAAAACTATTGAAATTCAAAATTTGTTTTTCTGGCTAATTCACTGCAGATAAGCAGCAAATTATGTCACAAGTCCGTTTTCGGTGTCTCGTCTCTAACTCGGTTTCATTAGGGTGTTTCGCTAAGTTGACACAAAGTTACCCATACAATAAAAATTAAATCTAATCATTGCAGATAAGCAGCAAATTATATCACAAGTCCGTTTTCGGTGTCTCGTCTCTAACTCGGTTTCATTAGGGTGTTTCGCTAAGTTGACACAAAGTTACCCATACAATAAAAAATTAAAAATATTGATATTCAAAATTTATTTTTTCCCGGAAAATTATGTCACAAGTCCGTTTTCGGTGTCTCGTCTCTAACTCGGTTTTCATTAGGGTGTTTCCTAAGTTGACACAAAGTTACCCATACAATAAAAATTAAAAATTTATTGAAATTCAAAATGTTTTATCCCGGCTAATCACTGCAGATAAGCAGAAAATTATGTCACAAGCCCGTTTTCGGTGTCTCGTCTCTAACTCGGTTTTCATTAGGGTGTTTCGCTAAGTTGACACAAAGTTACCCATACAATAAAAATTAAAAATTTATTGAAATTCAAAATGTTTTATCCCGGCTAATCACTGCAGATAAGCAGCAAATTATGTCACAAGTCCGTTTTCGGTGTCTCGTCTCTAACTCGGTTCCATTAGGGTGTTTCGCTAAGTTGACACAAAGTTACCCATACAATAAAAAATTAAAAATATTGATATTCAAAATTTATTTTTTCCCGGAAAATTATGTCACAAGTCCGTTTTCGGTATCTCGTCTCTAACCCGGTTTTCATTAGGGTGTTTTGCTAAGTTGACACAAAGTAACCCATACAATGAAATTTAAAAAATTATTGAAATTCAAAATTTGTTTTTTCCTTTCTAATTAACTGTAAATAACCGGCAAACTATGTCACAAGTCCGTTTTCGGTGTCTCGTCTCTAACTCGGTTTTCATTAGGGTGTTTCGCTAAGTTGACACAAAGCTCCCCATACAATAAAAATCCGTTTTCGGTGTCTCGTCTCTAACTCGGTTTTCATTAGGGTGTTTCGCTAAGTTGACACAAAGTTACCCATACAATAAAAATTAAAAATTTATTGAAATTCAAAATGTTTTATCCCGGCTAATCACTGCAGATAAGCAGCAAATTATGTCACAAGTCCGTTTTCGGTGTCTCGTCTCTAACTCGGTTTTCATTAGGGTGTTTCCTAAGTTGACACAAAGTTACCCATACAATAAAAATTAAAAATTTATTGAAATTCAAAGTTTTTTATCCCGGCTAATCACTGCAGATAAGCAGCAAATTATGTCCCAAGTCCGTTTTCGGTGTCTCGTCTCTAACTCGGTTTCATTAGGGTGTTTCGCTAAGTTGACACAAAGTTACCCAAAAATAAACATTAAAAAACTATTGAAATTCAAAATTTGTTTTTCTGGCTAATTCACTGCAGATAAGCAGCAAATTATGTCACAAGTCCGTTTTCGGTGTCTCGTCTCTAACTCGGTTTCATTAGGGTGTTTCGCTAAGTTGACACAAAGTTACCCATACAATAAAAATTAAATCTAATCATTGCAGATAAGCAGCAAATTATATCACAAGTCCGTTTTCGGTGTCTCGTCTCTAACTCGGTTTCATTAGGGTGTTTCGCTAAGTTGACACAAAGTTACCCATACAATAAAAAATTAAAAATATTGATATTCAAAATTTATTTTTTCCCGGAAAATTATGTCACAAGTCCGTTTTCGGTGTCTCGTCTCTAACTCGGTTTTCATTAGGGTGTTTCCTAAGTTGACACAAAGTTACCCATACAATAAAAATTAAAAATTTATTGAAATTCAAAATGTTTTATCCCGGCTAATCACTGCAGATAAGCAGCAAATTATGTCACAAGTCCGTTTTCGGTGTCTCGTCTCTAACTCGGTTTTCATTAGGGTGTTTCGCTAAGTTGACACAAAGTTACCCATACAATAAAAATTAAAAATTTATTGAAATTCAAAATGTTTTATCCCGGTTAATCACTGCAGATAAGCAGCAAATTATGTCACAAGTCCGTTTTCGGTGTCTCGTCTCTAACTCGGTTCCATTAGGGTGTTTCGCTAAGTTGACACAAAGTTACCCATACAATAAAAAATTAAAAATATTGATATTCAAAATTTATTTTTTCCCGGAAAATTATGTCACAAGTCCGTTTTCGGTATCTCGTCTCTAACCCGGTTTTCATTAGGGTGTTTTGCTAAGTTGACACAAAGTAACCCATACAATGAAATTTAAAAAATTATTGAAATTCAAAATTTGTTTTTGTTCCCGTCTAATTCACTGCAAATAAGCGGAAAACTATGCCACAAGTCCGTTTTCCGTATCTCGTTTCTAAATCGGTTTTCATTAGGGTGTTTCGCTAAGTTGGCCCCGGTTTCATTAGGGTGTTTCGCTAAGTTGACACGAAGTTACCCATAGAATGAAATTTAAAAAAATATTGATATTGAAAATTTATTTTTTCCCGGAAAATTATGTCACAAAGCCGTTTTCGGTGTCTCGTCTCTAACCCGGTTTTCATTAGGGTATCTTGCTAAGTTGACACAAAGTTACCCATACAATAAAAAATTAAAAATATTGATATTCAAAATTTATTTTTTCCCGGAAAATTATGTCACAAGTCCGTTTTCGGTATCTCGTCTCTAACTCGGTTTTCATTACGGTGTTTCGCTAAGTTGACACAAAGTAACCCATACAATGAAATTTAAAAAATTATTGAAATTCAAAATTTGTTTTTGTTCCCGTCTAATTCACTGCAAATAAGCGGAAAACTATGCCACAAGTCCGTTTTCCGTATCTCGTCTCTAACTCGGTTTTCATTAGGGTGTTTCGCTAAGTTGACACAAAGTTACCCATACAATAAAAATTAAAAATTTATTGAAATTCAAAATGTTTTATCCCGCTAATCACTGCAGATAAGCAGCAAATTATGTCACAAGTCCGTTTTCGGTGTCTCGTCTCTAACTCGGTTTCATTAAGGGTGTTTCGCCAAGTTGACACAAAGTTACCCATACAATAAAAAATTAAAAATATTGATATTCAAAATTTATTTTTTCCCGGAAAATTATGTCACAAGTCTGTTTTCGATGTCTCGTCTCTAACTCGGTTTTCATTAGGGTGTTTCCTAAGTTGACACAAAGTTAGCCATACAATAAAAATTAAAAATTTATTGAAATTCAAGGTTTTTTATCCCGGCTAATCACTGCAGATAAGCAGCAAATTATGTCCCAAGTCCGTTTTCGGTGTCTCGTCTCTAACTCGGTTTCATTAGGGTGTTTCGCTAAGTTGACACAAAGTTACCCATACAATAAAAATTAAAAATTTATTGAAATTCAAAATGTTTTATCCCGCTAATCACTGCAGATAAGCAGCAAATTATGTCCCAAGTCCGTTTTCGGTGTCTCGTCTCTAACTCGGTTTTCATTAGGGTGTTTCCTAAGTTGACACAAAGTTAGCCATACAATAAAAATTAAAAATTTATTGAAATTCAAAGTTTTTTATCCCGGCTAATCACTGCAGATAAGCAGCAAATTATGTCCCAAGTCCGTTTTCGGTATCTCGTCTCTAACCCGGTTTTCATTACGGTGTTTCGCTAAGTTGACACAAAGTAACCCATACAATGAAATTTAAAAAATTATTGAAATTCAAAATTTGTTTTTGTTCCCGTCTAATTCACTGCAAATAAGCGGAAAACTATGCCACAAGTCCGTTTTCCGTATCTCGTCTCTAACTCGGTTTTCATTAGGGTGTTTCGCTAAGTTGACACAAAGTTACCCATACAATAAAAATTAAAAATTTATTGAAATTCAAAATGTTTTATCCCGGCTAATCACTGCAGATAAGCAGCAAATTATGTCACAAGTCCGTTTTCGGTGTCTCGTTCTAACAAGGTTTTCATTAGGGTGTTTCGCTAAGTTGACACAAAGTTACCCATACAATAAAAATTAAAAATTTATTGAAATTCAAAATGTTTTATCCCGCTAATCACTGCAGATAAGCATCAAATTATGTCACAAGTCCGTTTTCGGTGTCTCGTCTCTAACTCGGTTTCATTAAGGGTGTTTCGCTAAGTTGACACAAAGTTACCCATACAATAAAAAATTAAAAATATTGATATTCAAAATTTATTTTTTCCCGGAAAATTATGTCACAAGTCTGTTTTCGATGTCTCGTCTCTAACTCGGTTTTCATTAGGGTGTTTCCTAAGTTGACACAAAGTTAGCCATACAATAAAAATTAAAAATTTATTGAAATTCAAAGTTTTTTATCCCGGCTAATCACTGCAGATAAGCAGCAAATTATGTCCCAAGTCCGTTTTCGGTGTCTCGTCTCTAACTCGGTTTCATTAGGGTGTTTCGCTTAGTTGACACAAAGTTACCCAAAAATAAACATTAAATCTAATCATTGCAGATAAGCAGCAAATTATATCACAAGTCCGTTTTCGGTGTCTCGTCTCTAACTCGGTTTCATTAGGGTGTTTCGCTAAGTTGACACAAAGTTACCCATACAATAAAAAATTAAAAATATTGATATTCAAAATTTATTTTTTCCCGGAAAATTATGTCACAAGTCCGTTTTCGGTGTCTCGTCTCTAACTCGGTTTTCATTAGGGTGTTTCCTAAGTTGACACAAAGTTACCCATACAATAAAAATTAAAAATTTATTGAAATTCAAAATGTTTTATCCCGGCTAATCACTGCAGATAAGCAGCAAATTATGTCACAAGTCCGTTTTCGGTGTCTCGTCTCTAACTCGGTTTTCATTAGGGTGTTTCGCTAAGTTGACACAAAGTTACCCATACAATAAAAATTAAAAATTTATTGAAATTCAAAATGTTTTATCCCGGTTAATCACTGCAGATAAGCAGCAAATTATGTCACAAGTCCGTTTTCGGTGTCTCGTTCTAACTCGGTTCCATTAGGGTGTTTCGCTAAGTTGACACAAAGTTACCCATACAATAAAAAATTAAAAATATTGATATTCAAAATTTATTTTTTCCCGGAAAATTATGTCACAAGTCCGTTTTCGGTATCTCGTCTCTAACCCGGTTTTCATTAGGGTGTTTTGCTAAGTTGACACAAAGTAACCCATACAATGAAATTTAAAAAATTATTGAAATTCAAAATTTGGTTTTGTTCCCGTCTAATTAACTGCAAATAAGCGGAAAACTATGCCACAAGTCCGTTTTCCGTATCTCGTTTCTAACTCGGTTTTCATTAGGGTGTTTCGCTAAGTTGGCCCCGGTTTCATTAGGGTGTTTCGCTAAGTTGACACGAAGTTACCCATAGAATGAAATTTAAAAAAATATTGATATTGAAAATTAATTTTTTACCGGAAAATTACGTCACAAAGCCGTTTTCGGTGTCTCGTCTCTAACCCGGTTTTCATTAGGGTATCTTGCTAAGTTGACACAAGGTTACCCATACAATAAAAATTAAAAATTTATTGAAATTCAAAATTTTTTATCCCGGTTAATCACTGCAGATAAGCAGCAAATTGTGTCACAATTCCGTTTTCGGTGTCTCGTCTCTAACTCGGCTTCATTAGGGTGTTTCGCTATGTTGACACAAAGTTACCCAAAAATAAAAATTAAGAAACTATTGAAATTCAAAATTTGTTTTTTCCTGGCTAATTCACTGCAAATAAGCGGCAAACTATGTCACAAGTCCGTTTGCGGTGTCTCGCCTCTAACTCGGTTTCATTAGGGTGTTTCGCTAAGTTGACACAAAGTTACCCATACGACAAAAAATTAAAAATATTGATATTCAAAATTTATTCAATCCTGCCTTCGGTATCTCGTCTCTAACTCGGTTTTCATTAGGGTGTTTCGCTAAGTTGACACAAAGTTACCCATACGACAAAAAATAAAAATATTGATATTCAAAATTTATTTTTTCCCGGAAAATTATGTCACAAAGCCGTTTTCGGTGTCTCGTCTCTAACCCGGTTTTCATTAGGGTATATTGCTAAGTTGACACAAGGTTACCCATACAATAAAAATTAAAAATTTATTGAAATTCAAAATGTTTTATCCCGCTAATCACTGCAGATAAGCAGCAAATTATGTCACAAGTCCGTTTTCGGTGTCTCGTCTCTAACTCGGTTTCATTAAGGGTGTTTCGCTAAGTTGACACAAAGTTACCCATACAATAAAAAATTAAAAATATTGATATTCAAAGTTTATTTTTTCCCGGAAAATTATGTCACAAGTCTGTTTTCGATGTCTCGTCTCTAACTCGGTTTTCATTAGGGTGTTTCCTAAGTTGACACAAAGTTACCCATACAATAAAAATTAAAAATTTATTGAAATTCAAAGTTTTTTATCCCGGCTAATCACTGCAGATAAGCAGCAAATTATGTCCCAAGTCCGTTTTCGGTGTCTCGTCTCTAACTCGGTTTCATTAGGGTGTTTCGCTAAGTTGACACAAAGTTACCCAAAAATAAAAATTAAAAATTTATTGAAATTCAAAATGTTTTATCCCGGCTAATCACTGCAGATAAGCAGCAAATTATGTCACAAGTCCGTTTTCGGTGTCTCGTCTCTAACTCGGTTTCATTAGGGTGTTTCGCTAAGTTGACACAAAGTTACCCATACAATAAAAAATTAAAAATATTGATATTCAAAATTTATTTTTTCCCGGAAAATTATGTCACAAGTCCGTTTTCGGTATCTCGTCTCTAACCCGGTTTTCATTACGGTGTTTCGCTAAGTTGACACAAAGTAACCCATACAATGAAATTTAAAATATTATTGAAATTCAAAATTTGTTTTTGTTCCCGTCTAATTCACTGCAAATAAGCGGAAAACTATGCCACAAGTCCGTTTTCCGTATCTCGTCTCTAACTCGGTTTTCATTAGGGTGTTTCGCTAAGTTGACACAAAGTTACCCATACAATAAAAATTAAAAATTTATTGAAATTCAAAATGTTTTATCCCGGCTAATCACTGCAGATAAGCAGCAAATTATGTCACAAGTCCGTTTTCGGTGTCTCGTTCTAACACGGTTTTCATTAGGGTGTTTCGCTAAGTTGACACAAAGTTACCCATACAATAAAAATTAAAAATTTATTGAAATTCAAAATGTTTTATCCCGCTAATCACTGCAGATAAGCAGCAAATTATGTTACAAGTCCGTTTTCGGTGTCTCGTCTCTAACTCGGTTTCATTAAGGGTGTTTCGCTAAGTTGACACAAAGTTACCCATACAATAAAAAATTAAAAATATTGATATTCAAAATTTATTTTTTCCCGGAAAATTATGTCACAAGTCTGTTTTCGATGTCTCGTCTCTAACTCGGTTTTCATTAGGGTGTTTCCTAAGTTGACACAAAGTTACCCATACAATAAAAATTAAAAATTTATTGAAATTCAAAGTTTTTTATCCCGGCTAATCACTGCAGATAAGCAGCAAATTATGTCCCAAGTCCGTTTTCGGTGTCTCGTCTCTAACTCGGTTTCTTTAGGGTGTTTCGCTAAGTTGACACAAAGTTACCCAAAAATAAACATTAAAAAACTATTGAAATTCAAATTTTGTTTTTCTGGCTAATTCACTGCAGATAAGCAGCAAATTATGTCACAAGTCCGTTTTCGGTGTCTCGTCTCTAACTCGGTTTCATTAGGGTGTTTCGCTAAGTTGACACAAAGTTACCCATACAATAAAAATTAAATCTAATCATTGCAGATAAGCAGCAAATTATATCACAAGTCCGTTTTCGGTGTCTCGTCTCTAATTCGGTTTCATTAGGGTGTTTCGCTAAGTTGACACAAAGTTACCCATACAATAAAAAATTAAAAATATTGATATTCAAAATTTATTTTTTCCCGGAAAATTATGTCACAAGTCCGTTTTCGGTGTCTCGTCTCTAACTCGGTTTTCATTAGGGTGTTTCCTAAGTTGACACAAAGTTACCCATACAATAAAAATTAAAAATTTATTGAAATTCAAAATGTTTTATCCCGGCTAATCACTGCAGATAAGCAGCAAATTATGTCACAAGTCCGTTTTCGGTGTCTCGTCTCTAACTCGGTTTTCATTAGGGTGTTTCGCTAAGTTGACACAAAGTTACCCATACAATAAAAATTAAAAATTTATTGAAATTCAAAATGTTTTATCCCGGCTAATCACTGCAGATAAGCAGCAAATTATGTCACAAGTCCGTTTTCGGTGTCTCGTCTCTAACTCGGTTTTCATTAGGGTGTTTTGCTAAGTTGACACAAAGTAACCCATACAATGAAATTTGAAAAATTATTGAAATTCAAAATTTGTTTTTGTTCCCGTCTAATTCACTGCAAATAAGCGGAAAACTATGCCACAAGTCCGTTTTCCGTATCTCGTTTCTAACTCGGTTTTCATTAGGGTGTTTCGCTAAGTTGGCCCCGGTTTCATTAGGGTGTTTCGCTAAGTTGACACGAAGTTACCCATAGAATGAAATTTAAAAAAATATTGATGTTGAAAATTTATTTTTTCCCGGAAAATTATGTCACAAAGCCGTTTTCGGTGTCTCGTCTCTAACCCGGTTTTCATTAGGGTATCTTGCTAAGTTGACACAAGGTTACCCATACAATAAAAATTAAAAATTTATTGAAATTCAAAATTTTTTATCCCGGCTAATCACTGCAGATAAGCAGCAAATTATGTCACAAGTCCGTTTTCGGTGTCTCGTCTCTAACTCGGTTTTCATTAGGGTGTTTCGCTAAGTTGACACAAAGTTACCCATACAATAAAAATTAAAAATTTATTGAAATTCAAAATGTTTTATCCCGGCTAATCACTGCAGATAAGCAGCAAATTATGTCACAAGTCCGTTTTCGGTGTCTCGTCTCTAACTCGGTTTTCATTAGGGTGTTTCCTAAGTTGACACAAAGTTACCCATACAATAAAAATTAAAAATTTATTGAAATTCAAAATGTTTTATCCCGGCTAATCACTGCAGATAAGCAGCAAATTGTGTCACAATTCCGTTTTCGGTGTCTCGTCTCTAACTCGGCTTCATTAGGGTGTTTCGCTATGTTGACACAAAGTTACCCAAAAATAAAAATTAAGAAACTATTGAAATTCAAAATTTGTTTTTTCCTGGCTAATTCACTGCAAATAAGCGGCAAACTATGTCACAAGTCCGTTTGCGGTGTCTCGTCTCTAACTCGGTTTCATTAGGGTGTTTCGCTAAGTTGACACAAAGTTACCCATACGACAAAAAATTAAAAATATTGATATTCAAAATTTATTCAATCCTGCCTTCGGTATCTCGTCTCTAACTCGGTTTTCATTAGGGTGTTTCGCTAAGTTGACACAAAGTTACCCATACGACAAAAATTAAAAATATTGATATTCAAAATTTATTTTTTCCCGGAAAATTATGTCACAAAGCCGTTTTCGGTGTCTCGTCTCTAACCCGGTTTTCATTAGGGTGTTTCGCTAAGTTGACACAAAGTTACCATTACAATAAAAATTAAATCTAATCACTGCAGATAAGCAGCAAATTATATCACAAGTCCGTTTTCGGTGTCTCGTCTCTAACTCGGTTTTCATTAGGGTATTTCGCTAAGTTGACACAAAGTTACCCATACAATAAAAATTAAAAATTTATTGAAATTCAAAATGTTTTATACCGGTTAATCACTGCAGATAAGCAGCAAATTGTGTCCCAAGTCCGTTTTCGGTGTCTCGTCTCTAACTCGGTTTCATTAGGGTGTTTCGCTAAGTTGACACAAAGTTACCCAAAAATAAAAATTAAAAAACTATTGAAATTCAAAATTTGTTTTTCTGGCTAATTCACTGCAGATAAGCAGCAAATTATGTCACAAGTCCGTTTTCGGTGTCTCGTCTCTAACTCGGTTTCATTAGGGTGTTTCGCTAAGTTGACACAAAGTTACCATTACAATAAAAATTAAATCTAATCACTGCAGATAAGCAGCAAATTATATCACAAGTCCGTTTTCGGTGTCTCGTCTCTAACTGGGTTTTCATTAGGGTGTCTCGCTAAGTTGACACAAAGTTACCCATACAATAAAAATTAAATCTAATCACTGCAGATAAGCAGCAAATTATATCACAAGTCCGTTTTCGGTGTCTCGTCTCTAACTGGGTTTTCATTAGGGTGTCTCGCTAAGTTGACACAAAGTTACCCATACAATACAAATTAAAAAGTTATTGAAAATCAAAATTTGTTTGTTTACCCGGCAGATAAGCAGCAAATTATGTCACAAGTCCGTTTTCGGTGTCTCGTCTCTAACTCGGTTTTCATTAGGGTGTTTCGCTAAGTTGACACAAAGTTACCCATACAATAAAAATTAAAAATTTATTGAAATTCAAAATGTTTTATACCGGTTAATCACTGCAGATAAGCAGCAAATTATGTCACAAGTCCGTTTTCGGTGTCTCGTCTCTAGCTCGGCTTCATTAGGGTGTTTCGCTAAGTTGACACAAAGTTACCCATACAATAAAAAATTAAAAATATTGATATTCAAAATTTATTTTTTCCCGGAAAATTATGTCACAAGTCCGTTTTCGGTATCTCGTCTCTAACCCGGTTTTCATTAGGGTGTTTTGCTAAGTTGACACAAAGTAACCCATACAATGAAATATAAAAAATTATTGAAATTCAAAATTTGTTTGTTTACCCGGCAGATAAGCAGCAAATTATGTCACAAGTCCGTTTTCGGTGTCTCGTCTCTAACTCGGTTTTCATTAGGGTATTTCGCTAAGTTGACACAAAGTTACCCATACAATAAAAATTAAAAATTTATTGAAATTCAAAATGTTTTATACCGGTTAATCACTGCAGATAAGCAGCAAATTATGCCACAAGTCCGTTTTCCGTATCTCGTCTCTAACTCGGTTTTCATTAGGGTGTTTCGCTAAGTTGGCACGAAGTTACGCATGCAATAAAACATTAAAAATTTCAAAATTTAAGTTTTCCCGGAAAATTATGTCACAAGTCCGTTTTGGGTATCTCGTCTCTAACCCGGTTTCATTAGGGTGTTTCGCTAAGTTGACACGAAGTTACCCATAGAATGAAATTTAAAAAAATATTGATATTGAAAATTTATTTTTTCCCGGAAAATTATGTCACAAAGCCGTTTTCGGTGTCTCGTCTCTAACTCGGTTTCATTAGGGTGTTTCGCTAAGTTGACACAAAGTTACCCAAAAATAAAAATTAAAAAACTATTGAAATTCAAAATTTGTTTTTCTGGCTAATTCACTGCAGATAAGCAGCAAATTATGTCACAAGTCCGTTTTCGGTGTCTCGTCTCTAACTCGGTTTCATTAGGGTGTTTCGCTAAGTTGACACAAAGTTACCATTACAATAAAAATTAAATCTAATCACTGCAGATAAGCAGCAAATTATATCACAAGTCCGTTTTCGGTGTCTCGTCTCTAACTGGGTTTTCATTAGGGTGTCTCGCTAAGTTGACACAAAGTTACCCATACAATAAAAATTAAATCTAATCACTGCAGATAAGCAGCAAATTATATCACAAGTCCGTTTTCGGTGTCTCGTCTCTAACTGGGTTTTCATTAGGGTGTCTCGCTAAGTTGACACAAAGTTACCCATACAATACAAATTAAAAAGTTATTGAAAATCAAAATTTGTTTGTTTACCCGGCAGATAAGCAGCAAATTATGTCACAAGTCCGTTTTCGGTGTCTCGTCTCTAACTCGGTTTTCATTAGGGTGTTTCGCTAAGTTGACACAAAGTTACCCATACAATAAAAATTAAAAATTTATTGAAATTCAAAATGTTTTATACCGGTTAATCACTGCAGATAAGCAGCAAATTATGCCACAAGTCCGTTTTCCGTATCTCGTCTCTAACTCGGTTTTCATTAGGGTGTTTCGCTAAGTTGGCACGAAGTTACCCATGCAATAAAACATTAAAAATTTCAAAATTTAAGTTTTCCCGGAAAATTATGTCACAAGTCCGTTTTGGGTATCTCGTCTCTAACCCGGTTTCATTAGGGTGTTTCGCTAAGTGGACACAAGGTTACCCATACAATAAAAATTAAAAATTTATTGAAATTCAAAATTTTGTATCCCGGTTAATCACTGCAGATAAGCAGCAAATTGTGTCACAATTCCGTTTTCGGTGTCTCGTCTCTAACTCGGCTTCATTAGGGTGTTTCGCTATGTTGACACAAAGTTACCCAAAAATAAAAATTAAAAAACTATTGAAATTCAAAATTTGTTTTTTCCTGGCTAATTCACTGCAAATAAGCGGCAAACTATGTCACAATTCCGTTTTCGGTGGCTCGTCTCTAACTCGGTTTCATTAGGGTGTTTCGCTAAGTTGACACAAAGTTACCCATACGACAAAAAATTAAAAATATTGATATTCAAAATTTATTCAATCCTGCCTTCGGTATCTCGTCTCTAACTCGGTTTTCATTAGGGTGTTTCGCTAAGTTGACACAAAGTACCCATACGACAAAAATTAAAAATATTGATATTCAAAATTTATTTTTTCCCGGAAAATTATGTCACAAGTCCGTTTTCGGTGTCTCGTCTCTAACTCGGTTTTCATTAGGGTGTTTCGCTAAGTTCACACAAAGTTACCCATACAATAAAAATTAAAAATTTATTGAAATTCAAAATGTTTTATACCGGTTAATCACTGCAGATAAGCAGCAAATTATGTCACAAGTCCGTTTTCGGTGTCTCGTCTCTAGCTCGGTTTCATTAGGGTGTTTCGCTAAGTTGACACAAAGTTACCCATACAATAAAAAATTAAAAATATTGATATTCAAAATTTATTTTTTCCCGGAAAATTATGTCACAAGTCCGTTTTCGGTATCTCGTCTCTAACCCGGTTTTCATTAGGGTGTTTTGCTAAGTTGACACAAAGTAACCCATACAATGAAATTTAAAAAATTATTGAAATTCAAAATTTGTTTGTTTACCCGGCAGATAAGCAGCAAATTATGTCACAAGTCCGTTTTCGGTGTCTCGTCTCTAACTCGGTTTTCATTAGGGTGTTTCGCTAAGTTGACACAAAGTTACCCATACAATAAAAATTAAAAATTTATTGAAATTCAAAATGTTTTATACCGGTTAATCACTGCAGATAAGCAGCAAATTATGCCACAAGTCCGTTTTCCGTATCTCGTCTCTAACTCGGTTTTCATTAGGGTGTTTCGCTAAGTTGGCACGAAGTTACCCATGCAATAAAACATTAAAAATTTCAAAATTTAAGTTTTCCCGGAAAATTATGTCACAAGTCCGTTTTGGGTATCTCGTCTCTAACCCGGTTTCATTAGGGTGTTTCGCTAAGTTGACACGAAGTTACCCATAGAATGAAATTTAAAAAAATATTGATATTGAAAATTTATTTTTTCCCGGAAAATTATGTCACAAAGCCGTTTTCGGTGTCTCGTCTCTAACTCGGTTTCATTAGGGTGTTTCGCTAAGTTGACACAAAGTTACCCAAAAATAAAAATTAAAAAACTATTGAAATTCAAAATTTGTTTTTCTGGCTAATTCACTGCAGATAAGCAGCAAATTATGTCACAAGTCCGTTTTCGGTGTCTCGTCTCTAACTCGGTTTCATTAGGGTGTTTCGCTAAGTTGACACAAAGTTACCATTACAATAAAAATTAAATCTAATCACTGCAGATAAGCAGCAAATTATATCACAAGTCCGTTTTCGGTGTCTCGTCTCTAACTGGGTTTTCATTAGGGTGTCTCGCTAAGTTGACACAAAGTTACCCATACAATAAAAATTAAATCTAATCACTGCAGATAAGCAGCAAATTATATCACAAGTCCGTTTTCGGTGTCTCGTCTCTAACTGGGTTTTCATTAGGGTGTCTCGCTAAGTTGACACAAAGTTACCCATACAATACAAATTAAAAAGTTATTGAAAATCAAAATTTGTTTGTTTACCCGGCAGATAAGCAGCAAATTATGTCACAAGTCCGTTTTCGGTGTCTCGTCTCTAACTCGGTTTTCATTAGGGTGTTTCGCTAAGTTGACACAAAGTTACCCATACAATAAAAATTAAAAATTTATTGAAATTCAAAATGTTTTATACCGGTTAATCACTGCAGATAAGCAGCAAATTATGCCACAAGTCCGTTTTCCGTATCTCGTCTCTAACTCGGTTTTCATTAGGGTGTTTCGCTAAGTTGGCACGAAGTTACCCATGCAATAAAACATTAAAAATTTCAAAATTTAAGTTTTCCCGGAAAATTATGTCACAAGTCCGTTTTGGGTATCTCGTCTCTAACCCGGTTTCATTAGGGTGTTTCGCTAAGTGGACACAAGGTTACCCATACAATAAAAATTAAAAATTTATTGAAATTCAAAATTTTTTATCCCGGTTAATCACTGCAGATAAGCAGCAAATCGTGTCACAATTCCGTTTTCGGTGTCTCGTCTCTAACTCGGCTTCATTAGGGTGTTTCGCTATGTTGACACAAAGTTACCCAAAAATAAAAATTAAAAAACTATTGAAATTCAAAATTTGTTTTTTCCTGGCTAATTCACTGCAAATAAGCGGCAAACTATGTCACAATTCCGTTTTCGGTGGCTCGTCTCTAACTCGGTTTCATTAGGGTGTTTCGCTAAGTTGACACAAAGTTACCCATACGACAAAAAATTAAAAATATTGATATTCAAAATTTATTCAATCCTGCCTTCGGTATCTCGTCTCTAACTCGGTTTTCATTAGGGTGTTTCGCTAAGTTGACACAAAGTACCCATACGACAAAAATTAAAAATATTGATATTCAAAATTTATTTTTTCCCGGAAAATTATGTCACAAGTCCGTTTTCGGTGTCTCGTCTCTAACTCGGTTTTCATTAGGGTGTTTCCTAAGTTGGCACAAAGTTACCCATACAATAAAAATTAAAAATTTATTGAAATTCAAAATGTTTTATCCCGGCTGATCACTGCAGATAAGCAGCAAATTATGTCACAAGTCCGTTTTCGGTGTCTCGTCTCTAACTCGGTTTTCATTAGGGTGTTTCGCTAAGTTGACACAAAGTTACCCATACAATAAAAATTAAAAATTTATTGAAATTCAAAATGTTTTATCCCGGATAATCACTGCAGATAAGCAGCAAATTATGTCCCAAGTCCGTTTTCGGTGTGTCGTCTCTAACTCGGTTTCATTAGGGTGTTTCGCTAAGTTGACAAAAACTTAAACAAAAATAAAAATTAAAAAACTATTGAAATTCAAAATTTGTTTTTCTGGCTAATTAATTGCAGATAAGCAGCAAATTATGTCACAAGTCCGTTTTCGGTGTCTCGTCTCTAACGCGGTTTCATTAGGGTGTTTCGCTAAGTTGACACAAAGTTACCCATACAATACAAATTAAATCTAATCACTGCAGATAAGCAGCAAATTATATCACAAGTCCGTTTTCGGTGCCTCGTCTCTAATCGGGTTTTCATTACGGTGTCTCGCTAAGTTGACACAGAGTTACCCATACAATACAAATTAAATCTAATCACTGCAGATAAGCAGCAAATTATGTCACAAGTCCGTTTCCGGTGTCTCGTCTCTAACTCGGTTTCATTAGGGTGTTTCGCTAAGTTGACACAAAGTTACCCATACAATAAAAATTAAAAATTTATTGAAATTCAAAATGTCTTATCCCGGCTAATCACTGCAGATAAGCAGCAAATTATGTTACAAGTCCGTTTTCGGTGTCTCGTCTCTAACTCGGTTTCATTAGGGTGTTTCGCTAAGTTGACACAAAGTTACCCATACAATAAAAAATTAAAAATATTGATATTCAAAATTTATTTTTTCCCGGAAAATTATGTCACAAGTCCGTTTTCGGTGTCTCGTCTCTGACTCGGTTTTCATTAGGGTGTTTCGCTAAGTTGACACAAAGTAACCCATACAATGAAATTTAAAAAATTATTGAAATTCAAAATGGTAATCGTTGCGATGGACTACCGAGCGCTAATATTTACACAAGAATGTCGGGAGGGGTCTCAAAAGACGCGTCTCGGTCCCAGGATCACGAATATAACTCCGCTCAACCGATATTTTTAGTAGTTTGCGAGATATTTGCAGTTAAAGTTCTGAATTTTCTGTCATTTTCATGTGGTTGTTGTAATCAGAATACCCTGTGAGAAAAAAGTGGCTCGCGGAAGGACATCACCGTGGCGGTAGCCACGGCTATGGCACACACCCGGAGTTGGAATGGCGTAGCCCAGGGTTATTTTTTGAAGCGCGGCCGAAGGCCGCCTACGCGGAAGGGTTTTCTGCACATAAAAAACATGGATCGGGTCCCTAAACCCGGGTTATTTCGGTTTTTCGCAAATATTTTACAAAATAATGAAAATATCGGTTGAGCGGAGTTATATTCGTGATCCTGGGACCGAGACGCGTCTTTTGAGACCCCTCCCGACATTCTTGTGTAAATATTAGCGCTCGGTAGTCCATCGCAACGATTACCTTCAAAATTTGTTTGTTTACCCGGCAGATAAGCAGCAAATTATGTCACAAGTCCGTTTTCGGTGTCTCGTCTCTAACTCGGTTTTCATTAGGGTGTTTCGCTAAGTTGACACAAAGTTACCCATACAATAAAAATTAAAAATTTATTGAAATTCAAAATGTTTTATACCGGTTAATCACTGCAGATAAGCAGCAAATTATGCCACAAGTCCGTTTTCCGTATCTCGTCTCTAACTCGGTTTTCATTAGGGTGTTTCGCTAAGTTGGCACGAAGTTACCCATGCAATAAAACATTAAAAATTTCAAAATTTAAGTTTTCCCGGAAAATTATGTCACAAGTCCGTTTTGGGTATCTCGTCTCTAACCCGGTTTCATTAGGGTGTTTCGCTAAGTTGACACGAAGTTACCCATAGAATGAAATTTAAAAAAATATTGATATTGAAAATTTATTTTTTCCCGGAAAATTATGTCACAAAGCCGTTTTCGGTGTCTCGTCTCTAACCCGGTTTTCATTAGGGTATCTTGCTAAGTTGACACAAGGTTACCCATACAATAAAAATTAAAAATTTATTGAAATTCAAAATTTTTTATCCCGGTTAATCACTGCAGATAAGCAGCAAATTGTGTCACAATTCCGTTTTCGGTGTCTCGTCTCTAACTCGGCTTCATTAGGGTGTTTCGCTATGTTGACACAAAGTTACCCAAAAATAAAAATTAAAAAACTATTGAAATTCAAAATTTGTTTTTTCCTGGCTAATTCACTGCAAATAAGCGGCAAACTATGTCACAAGTCCGTTTTCCGTATCTCGTCTCTAACTCGGTTTTCATTAGGGTGTTTCGCTAAGTTGACACAAAGTTACCCATACAATAAAAATTAAAAATTTATTGAAATTCAAAATGTTTTATACCGGTTAATCACTGCAGATAAGCAGCAAATTATGCCACAAGTCCGTTTTCCGTATCTCGTCTCTAACTCGGTTTTCATTAGGGTGTTTCGCTAAGTTGACACAAAGTTACCCATACAATAAAAATTAAAAATTTATTGAAATTCAAAATGTTTTATACCGGTTAATCACTGCAGATAAGCAGCAAATTATGTCACAAGTCCGTTTTCGGTATCTCGTCTCTAACCCGGTTTCATTAGGGTGTTTCGCTAAGTTGACACGAAGTTACCCATAGAATGAAATTTAAAAAAATATTGATATTGAAAATTTATTTTTTCCCGGAAAATTATGTCACAAAGCCGTTTTCGGTGTCTCGTCTCTAACTCGGTTTCATTAGGGTGTTTCGCTAAGTTGACACAAAGTTACCCAAAAATAAAAATTAAAAAACTATTGAAATTCAAAATTTGTTTTTCTGGCTAATTCACTGCAGATAAGCAGCAAATTATGTCACAAGTCCGTTTTCGGTGTCTCGTCTCTAACTCGGATTCATTAGGGTGTTTCGCTAAGTTGACACAAAGTTACCATTACAATAAAAATTAAATCTAATCACTGCAGATAAGCAGCAAATTATATCACAAGTCCGTTTTCGGTGTCTCGTCTCTAACTGGGTTTTCATTAGGGTGTCTCGCTAAGTTGACACAAAGTTACCCATACAATAAAAATTAAATCTAATCACTGCAGATAAGCAGCAAATTATATCACAAGTCCGTTTTCGGTTTCTCGTCTCTAACTGGGTTTTCATTAGGGTGTCTCGCTAAGTTGACACAAAGTTACCCATACAATACAAATTAAAAAGTTATTGAAAATCAAAATTTGTTTGTTTACCCGGCAGATAAGCAGCAAATTATGTCACAAGTCCGTTTTCGGTGTCTCGTCTCTAACTCGGTTTTCATTAGGGTGTTTCGCTAAGTTGACACAAAGTTACCCATACAATAAAAATTAAAAATTTATTGAAATTCAAAATGTTTTATACCGGTTAATCACTGCAGATAAGCAGCAAATTATGCCACAAGTCCGTTTTCCGTATCTCGTCTCTAACTCGGTTTTCATTAGGGTGTTTCGCTAAGTTGGCACGAAGTTACCCATGCAATAAAACATTAAAAATTTCAAAATTTAAGTTTTCCTGGAAAATTATGTCACAAGTCCGTTTTTGGTATCTCGTCTCTAACCCGGTTTCATTAGGGTGTTTCGCTAAGTTGACACAAGGTTACCCATACAATAAAAATTAAAAATTTATTGAAATTCAAAATTTTTTATCCCGGTTAATCACTGCAGATAAGCAGCAAATTGTGTCACAATTCCGTTTTCGGTGTCTCGTCTCTAACTCGGCTTCATTAGGGTGTTTCGCTATGTTGACACAAAGTTACCCAAAAATAAAAATTAAAAAACTATTGAAATTCAAAATTTGTTTTTTCCTGGCTAATTCACTGCAAATAAGCGGCAAACTATTTCACAAGTCCGTTTTCGGTGGCTCGTCTCTAACTCGGTTTCATTAGGGTGTTTCGCTAAGTTGACACAAAGTTACCCATACGACAAAAAATTAAAAATATTGATATTCAAAATTTATTCAATCCTGCCTTCGGTATCTCGTCTCTAACTCGGTTTTCATTAGGGTGTTTCGCTAAGTTGACACAAAGTACCCATACGACAAAAATTAAAAATATTGATATTCAAAATTTATTTTTTCCCGGAAAATTATGTCACAAGTCCGTTTTCGGTGTCTCGTCTCTAACTCGGTTTTCATTAGGGTGTTTCCTAAGTTGGCACAAAGTTACCCATACAATAAAAATTAAAAATTTATTGAAATTCAAAATGTTTTATCCCGGCTGATCACTGCAGATAAGCAGCAAATTATGTCACAAGTCCGTTTTCGGTGTCTCGTCTCTAACTCGGTTTTCATTAGGGTGTTTCGCTAAGTTGACACAAAGTTACCCATACAATAAAAATTAAAAATTTATTGAAATTCAAAATGTTTTATCCCGGATAATCACTGCAGATAAGCAGCAAATTATGTCCCAAGTCCGTTTTCGGTGTCTCGTCTCTAACTCGGTTTCATTAGGGTGTTTCGCTAAGTTGACAAAAACTTAAACAAAAATAAAAATTAAAAAACTATTGAAATTCAAAATTTGTTTTTCTGGCTAATTAATTGCAGATAAGCAGCAAATTATGTCACAAGTCCGTTTTCGGTGTCTCGTCTCTAACGCGGTTTCATTAGGGTGTTTCGCTAAGTTGACACAAAGTTACCTATACAATACAAATTAAATCTAATCACTGCAGATAAGCAGCAAATTATATCACAAGTCCGTTTTCGGTGCCTCGTCTCTAATCGGGTTTTCATTACGGTGTCTCGCTAAGTTGACACAGAGTTACCCATACAATACAAATTAAATCTAATCACTGCAGATAAGCAGCAAATTATGTCACAAGTCCGTTTCCGGTGTCTCGTCTCTAACTCGGTTTCATTAGGGTGTTTCGCTAAGTTGACACAAAGTTACCCATACAATAAAAATTAAAAATTTATTGAAATTCAAAATGTCTTATCCCGGCTAATCACTGCAGATAAGCAGCAAATTATGTTACAAGTCCGTTTTCGGTGTCTCGTCTCTAACTCCGTTTCATTAGGGTGTTTCGCTAAGTTGACACAAAGTTACCCATACATAAAAAATTAAAAATATTGATATTCAAAATTTATTTTTTCCCGGAAAATTATGTCACAAGTCCGTTTTCGGTGTCTCGTCTCTGACTCGGTTTTCATTAGGGTGTTTCGCTAAGTTGACACAAAGTAACCCATACAATGAAATTTAAAAAATTATTGAAATTCAAAATTTGTTTGTTTACCCGGCAGATAAGCAGCAAATTATGTCACAAGTCCGTTTTCGGTGTCTCGTCTCTAACTCGGTTTTCATTAGGGTGTTTCGCTAAGTTGACACAAAGTTACCCATACAATAAAAATTAAAAATTTATTGAAATTCAAAATGTTTTATACCGGTTAATCACTGCAGATAAGCAGCAAATTATGCCACAAGTCCGTTTTCCGTATCTCGTCTCTAACTCGGTTTTCATTAGGGTGTTTCGCTAAGTTGGCACGAAGTTACCCATGCAATAAAACATTAAAAATTTCAAAATTTAAGTTTTCCCGGAAAATTATGTCACAAGTCCGTTTTGGGTATCTCGTCTCTAACCCGGTTTCATTAGGGTGTTTCGCTAAGTTGACACGAAGTTACCCATAGAATGAAATTTAAAAAAATATTGATATTGAAAATTTATTTTTTCCCGGAAAATTATGTCACAAAGCCGTTTTCGGTGTCTCGTCTCTAACCCGGTTTTCATTAGGGTATCTTGCTAAGTTGACACAAGGTTACCCATACAATAAAAATTAAAAATTTATTGAAATTCAAAATTTTTTATCCCGGTTAATCACTGCAGATAAGCAGCAAATTGTGTCACAATTCCGTTTTCGGTGTCTCGTCTCTAACTCGGCTTCATTAGGGTGTTTCGCTATGTTGACACAAAGTTACCCAAAAATAAAAATTAAAAAACTATTGAAATTCAAAATTTGTTTTTTCCTGGCTAATTCACTGCAAATAAGCGGCAAACTATGTCACAAGTCCGTTTTCGGTGGCTCGTCTCTAACTCGGTTTCATTAGGGTGTTTCGCTAAGTTGACACAAAGTTACCCATACGACAAAAAATTAAAAATATTGATATTCAAAATTTATTCAATCCTGCCTTCGGTATCTCGTCTCTAACTCGGTTTTCATTAGGGTGTTTCGCTAAGTTGACACAAAGTACCCATACGACAAAAATTAAAAATATTGATATTCAAAATTTATTTTTTCCCGGAAAATTATGTCACAAGTCCGTTTTCGGTGTCTCGTCTCTAACTCGGTTTTCATTAGGGTGTTTCCTAAGTTGGCACAAAGTTACCCATACAATAAAAACTAAAAATTTATTGAAATTCAAAATGTTTTATCCCGGCTGATCACTGCAGATAAGCAGCAAATTATGTCACAAGTCCGTTTTCGGTGTCTCGTCTCTAACTCGGTTTTCATTAGGGTGTTTCGCTAAGTTGACACAAAGTTACCCATACAATAAAAATTAAAAATTTATTGAAATTCAAAATGTTTTATCCCGGATAATCACTGCAGATAAGCAGCAAATTATGTCCCAAGTCCGTTTTCGGTGTCTCGTCTCTAACGCGGTTTCATTAGGGTGTTTCGCTAAGTTGACACAAAGTTACCCATACAATACAAATTAAATCTAATCACTGCAGATAAGCAGCAAATTATATCACAAGTCCGTTTTCGGTGCCTCGTCTCTAATCGGGTTTTCATTACGGTGTCTCGCTAAGTTGACACAGAGTTACCCATACAATACAAATTAAATCTAATCACTGCAGATAAGCAGCAAATTATGTCACAAGTCCGTTTCCGGTGTCTCGTCTCTAACTCGGTTTCATTAGGGTGTTTCGCTAAGTTGACACAAAGTTACCCATACAATAAAAATTAAAAATTTATTGAAATTCAAAATGTCTTAACCCGGCTAATCACTGCAGATAAGCAGCAAATTATGTTACAAGTCCGTTTTCGGTGTCTCGTCTCTAACTCGGTTTCATTAGGGTGTTTCGCTAAGTTGACACAAAGTTACCCATACAATAAAAAATTAAAAATATTGATATTCAAAATTTATTTTTTCCCGGAAAATTATGTCACAAGTCCGTTTTCGGTGTCTCGTCTCTGACTCGGTTTTCATTAGGGTGTTTCGCTAAGTTGACCCAAAGTTACCCATACAATAAAAATTCAAAATTTATTGAAATTCAAATTGTTTTATCCCGGCTAATCACTGCAGATAAGCAGCAAATTATGTCACAAGTCCGTTTTCGGTGTCTCGTCTCCAACTCGGTTTTCATTAGGGTGTTTCGCTAAGTTGACACAAAGTTACCCATACAATAAAAATTAAAAATTTATTGAAATTCAAAATGTTTTATCCCGGATAATCACTGCAGATAAGCAGCAAATTATGTCACAAGTCCGTTTTCGGTGTCTCGTCTCTAACTCGGTTTCATTAGGGTGTTTCGCTAAGTTGACAAAAACTTAAACAAAAATAAAAATTAAAAAACTATTGAAATTCAAAATTTGTTTTTCTGGCTAATTAATTGCAGATAAGCAGCAAATTATGTCACAAGTCCGTTTTCGGTGTCTCGTCTCTAACGCGGTTTCATTAGGGTGTTTCGCTAAGTTGACACAAAGTTACCCATACAATACAAATTAAATCTAATCACTGCAGATAAGCAGCAAATTATATCACAAGTCCGTTTTCGGTGCCTCGTCTCTAATCGGGTTTTCATTACGGTGTCTCGCTAAGTTGACACAGAGTTACCCATACAATACAAATTAAATCTAATCACTGCAGATAAGCAGCAAATTATGTCACAAGTCCGTTTCCGGTGTCTCGTCTCTAACTCGGTTTCATTAGGGTGTTTCGCTAAGTTGACACAAAGTTACCCATACAATAAAAATTCAAAATTTATTGAAATTCAAAATGTCTTATCCCGGCTAATCACTGCAGATAAGCAGCAAATTATGTTACAAGTCCGTTTTCGGTGTCTCGTCTCTAACTCGGTTTCATTAGGGTGTTTCGCTAAGTTGACACAAAGTTACCCATACAATAAAAAATTAAAAATATTGATATTCAAAATTTATTTTTTCCCGGAAAATTATGTCACAAGTCCGTTTTCGGTGTCTCGTCTCTGACTCGGTTTTCATTAGGGTGTTTCGCTAAGTTGACACAAAGTAACCCATACAATGAAATTTAAAAAATTATTGAAATTCAAAATTTGTTTGTTTACCCGGCAGATAAGCAGCAAATTATGTCACAAGTCCGTTTTCGGTGTCTCGTCTCTAACTCGGTTTTCATTAGGGTGTTTCGCTAAGTTGACACAAAGTTACCCATACAATAAAAATTAAAAATTTATTGAAATTCAAAATGTTTTATACCGGTTAATCACTGCAGATAAGCAGCAAATTATGCCACAAGTCCGTTTTCCGTATCTCGTCTCTAACTCGGTTTTCATTAGGGTGTTTCGCTAAGTTGGCACGAAGTTACCCATGCAATAAAACATTAAAAATTTCAAAATTTAAGTTTTCCCGGAAAATTATGTCACAAGTCCGTTTTGGGTATCTCGTCTCTAACCCGGTTTCATTAGGGTGTTTCGCTAAGTTGACACGAAGTTACCCATAGAATGAAATTTAAAAAAATATTGATATTGAAAATTTATTTTTTCCCGGAAAATTATGTCACAAAGCCGTTTTCGGTGTCTCGTCTCTAACCCGGTTTTCATTAGGGTATCTTGCTAAGTTGACACAAGGTTACCCATACAATAAAAATTAAAAATTTATTGAAATTCAAAATTTTTTATCCCGGTTAATCACTGCAGATAAGCAGCAAATTGTGTCACAATTCCGTTTTCGGTGTCTCGTCTCTAACTCGGCTTCATTAGGGTGTTTCGCTATGTTGACACAAAGTTACCCAAAAATAAAAATTAAAAAACTATTGAAATTCAAAATTTGTTTTTTCCTGGCTAATTCACTGCAAATAAGCGGCAAACTATGTCACAAGTCCGTTTTCGGTGGCTCGTCTCTAACTCGGTTTCATTAGGGTGTTTCGCTAAGTTGACACAAAGTTACCCATACGACAAAAAATTAAAAATATTGATATTCAAAATTTATTCAATCCTGCCTTCGGTATCTCGTCTCTAACTCGGTTTTCATTAGGGTGTTTCGCTAAGTTGACACAAAGTACCCATACGACAAAAATTAAAAATATTGATATTCAAAATTTATTTTTTCCCGGAAAATTATGTCACAAGTCCGTTTTCGGTGTCTCGTCTCTAACTCGGTTTTCATTAGGGTGTTTCCTAAGTTGGCACAAAGTTACCCATACAATAAAAATTAAAAATTTATTGAAATTCAAAATGTTTTATCCCGGCTGATCACTGCAGATAAGCAGCAAATTATGTCACAAGTCCGTTTTCGGTGTCTCGTCTCTAACTCGGTTTTCATTAGGGTGTTTCGCTAAGTTGACACAAAGTTACCCATACAATAAAAATTAAAAATTTATTGAAATTCAAAATGTTTTATCCCGGATAATCACTGCAGATAAGCAGCAAATTATGTCCCAAGTCCGTTTTCGGTGTCTCGTCTCTAACTCGGTTTCATTAGGGTGTTTCGCTAAGTTGACAAAAACTTAAACAAAAATAAAAATTAAAAAACTATTGAAATTCAAAATTTGTTTTTCTGGCTAATTAATTGCAGATAAGCAGCAAATTATGTCACAAGTCCGTTTTCGGTGTCTCGTCTCTAACGCGGTTTCATTAGGGTGTTTCGCTAAGTTGACACAAAGTTACCCATACAATACAAATTAAATCTAATCACTGCAGATAAGCAGCAAATTATATCACAAGTCCGTTTTCGGTGCCTCGTCTCTAATCGGGTTTTCATTACGGTGTCTCGCTAAGTTGACACAGAGTTACCCATACAATACAAATTAAATCTAATCACTGCAGATAAGCAGCAAATTATGTCACAAGTCCGTTTCCGGTGTCTCGTCTCTAACTCGGTTTCATTAGGGTGTTTCGCTAAGTTGACACAAAGTTACCCATACAATAAAAATTAAAAATTTATTGAAATTCAAAATGTCTTATCCCGGCTAATCACTGCAGATAAGCAGCAAATTATGTTACAAGTCCGTTTTCGGTGTCTCGTCTCTAACTCGGTTTCATTAGGGTGTTTCGCTAAGTTGACACAAAGTTACCCATACAATAAAAAATTAAAAATATTGATATTCAAAATTTATTTTTTCCCGGAAAATTATGTCACAAGTCCGTTTTCGGTGTCTCGTCTCTGACTCGGTTTTCATTAGGGTGTTTCGCTAAGTTGACCCAAAGTTACCCATACAATAAAAATTCAAAATTTATTGAAATTCAAATTGTTTTATCCCGGCTAATCACTGCAGATAAGCAGCAAATTATGTCACAAGTCCGTTTTCGGTGTCTCGTCTCCAACTCGGTTTTCATTAGGGTGTTTCCTAAGTTTACACAAAGTTACCCATACAATAAAAATTAAAAATTTATTGAAATTCAAAATGTTTTATCCCGGCTAATCACTGCAGGTAAGCAGCAAATTATGTCACAAGTCCGTTTTCGGTGTCTCGTCTCTAACTCGGTTTCATTAGGGTGTTTCGCTAAGTTGACACAAAGTTACCCATACAATAAAAAATTAACAATATTGATATATTGAAATATTATGTCACAAGTCCGTTCTCGGTATCTCGTCTCTAACCCGGTTTTCATTAGGGTGTTTCGCTAAGTTGACACAAAGTAACCCATACAATGAAATTTAAAAAATTATTGAAATTCAAAATTTGTTTTTGTTCCCGTCTAATTCACTGCAAATAAGCGGAAAACTATGCCACAAGTCCGTCTTCCGTATCTCGTCTCTAACTCGGTTTTCATTAGGGTGTTTCGCTAAGTTGGCACGAAGTTACCCATGCAATAAAAAATTTCAAAATTTAAGTTTTCCCGGAAAATTATGTCACAAGTCCGTTTTGGGTGTCTCGTCTCTAATCCGGTTTTCATAAGGGTATCTTGCTAAGTTGACACAAGGTTACCCATACAATAAAAATTAAAAATATTGATATTCAAAATTTATTTTTTCCCGGAAAATTATGTCACAAGTCCGTTTTCGGTGTCTCGTCTCTAACTCGGTTTTCATTAGGGTGTTTCGCTAAGTTGACACAAAGTTACCCATACAATAAAAATTAAAAATTTATTGAAATTCAAAATGTTTTATCCCGGATAATCACTGCAGATAAGCAGCAAATTATGTCCCAAGTCCGTTTTCGGTGTCTCGTCTCTAAATCGGTTTCATTAGGGTGTTTCGCTAAGTTGACAAAAACTTAAACAAAAATAAAAATTAAAAAACTATTGAAATTCAAAATTTGTTTTTCTGGCTAATCAATTGCAGATAAGCAGCAAATTATGTCACAAGTCCGTTTTCGGTGTCTCGTCTCTAACGCGGTTTCATTAGGGTGTTTCGCTAAGTTGACACAAAGTTACCCATACAATACAAATTAAATCTAATCACTGCAGATAAGCAGCAAATTATAGCACAAGTCCGTTTTCGGTGCCTCGTCTCTAATCGGGTTTTCATTACGGTGTCTCGCTAAGTTGACACAGAGTTACCCATACAATACAAATTAAATCTAATCACTGCAGATAAGCAGCAAATTATGTCACAAGTCCGTTTCCGGTGTCTCGTCTCTAACTCGGTTTCATTAGGGTGTTTCGCTAAGTTGACACGAAGTTACCCATGCAATAAAAAATTTCAAAATTTAAGTTTTCCCGGAAAATTATGTCACAAGTCCGTTTTGGGTGTCTCGTCTCTAATCCGGTTTTCATAAGGGTATCTTGCTAAGTTGACACAAGGTTACCCATACAATAAAAATTAAAAATTTATTGAAATTCAAAATGTTTTATCCCGGCTAATCACTGCAGGTAAGCAGCAAATTATGTCACAAGTCCGTTTTCGGTGTCTCGTCTCTAACTCGGTTTCATTAGGGTGTTTCGCTAAGTTGACACAAAGTTACCCATACAATAAAAAATTAAAAATATTGATATATTGAAATATTATGTCACAAGTCCGTTTTCGGTATCTAGCCACTAACTCAGTTTTCATTAGGGTGTTTCCCTATGTTGACACAAAGTTACCCATACGACAAAAAATTAAAAATATTGATACTCAAAATTTATTCAAGCCCGACTTCGGTATCTCGTCCCTAACTCGGCTTCATTAGGGTGTTTCGCTATGTTGACACAAAGTTACCCAAAAATAAAATTTAAAAAACTATTGGAATTCAAAATTTGTTTTTTCCTGGCTAATTCACTGCAGATAAGCAGCAAATTATGTCACAATTCCGTTTTCGGTGTCTCGTCTCTAACTCGGCTTCATTAGGGTGTTTCGCTATGTTTACACAAAGTTACCCAAAAATAAAATTTAAAAAAATTATGTCACAATTCTGCCTTCGGTATCTCGTCTCTAACTCGGTTTTCATTAGGGTGTTTCGCTAAGTTGACACAAAGTTACCCATACGACAAAAATTAAAAATATTGATATTCAAAATTTATTCAAGCCCGACTTTGGTATCTCGTCCCTAACTCAGTTTCATTAGGGTACGAATAAAAAATTAAATATATTTAGATTCAAAATGTATTCTTTCCCGGCTAATTCACGGCAAATAGGCAGCAAATTATGTCACAAGTCCATTTTCGGTATCTAGCCACTAACTCAGTTTTCATTAGGGTGTTTCCCTATGTTGACACAAAGTTACCCATACGACAAAAAATTAAAAATATTGATACTCAAAATTTATTCAAGCCCGACTTCGGTATCTCGTCCCTAACTCAGTTTCATTAGGGTGCTTCGCTAAGTTTTTGCTATCTCGTCTCTAATTCGGTTTTCATTAGGGTGTTTCGCGAAGTTGACACAAAGTTACCCATACAATAAAAATTAAAAATTTATTGAAATTCAATTTTTTTTCAAATTATTTTTTCAGCAAATTATGTCACAAGTCCGTTTTCGGTGTCCCGTCTCTAACTCGGTTTCATTAGGTTGCTTCGCTAAGTTGACACAGGGTTACCCATACAATAAAAATTCAAAATTTATTGAAATTCAAAATTTTTTTCCCGGCTAATCACTGCAGATAAACACCAAATTATGTCACATGTCCGTTTTCGCTGTCTCGTCTCTAGCCCGGATTTCATTAGGGTGTCTCGCCAGGTTGACACAAAGTTACCCATACAATAAAAATTAAAAAATTATTGAAATTAAAAAATTGTTTTTTCCTTTCTAATTAACTGTAAATAACGGGCAAACTATGTCACAAGTCCGTTTTCGGTGTCTCGTCTCTAACTCGGTTTTAATTAGGGTATTTCGCTAAGTTGACACGAAGCTACCCATACAATAAAAATTAAAAAATTATTGAAATTCAAAATTTTTTTCCCGGCTAATTCACGACAGATAAGCAGCAAATTATGTCACAAGTCCGTTTTCGGTGTCTCGTCTCTAACTCGGTTTCATTAGGGTGTTTCGCTAAGTTGACACAAAGTTACCCATACAATAAAAAATTAAAAATATTGATATTCAAAATTTAAGTTTTCCCGGAAAATTATGTCACAAGTCCGTTTTGGGTATCTCGTCTCTAACTCGGTTTCATTAGGGTGTTTCGCTAAGTTGACACAAAGTTACCCATACAATAAAAAATTAAAAATATTGATTTTCAAAATTTATTTTTTCCCGGAAAATTATGTCACAAGTCCGTTTTGGGTATCTCGTCTCTAACCCGGTTTCATTAGGGTGTTTTGCTAAGTTGACACGAAGTTACCCATAGAATGAAATTTAAAAAAATATTGATATTCAAAATTTATTTTTTCCCGGAAAATTATGTCACAAGTCCGTTTTCGGTGTCTCGTCTCTAACTCGGTTTCATTAGGGTGTTTCGCTAAGTTGACACAAAGTTACCCATACAATAAAAAATTAAAAATATTGATTTTCAAAATTTATTTTTGCCCGGAAAATTATGTCACAAGTCCGTTTTGGGTATCTCGTCTCTAACCCGGTTTCATTAGGGTGTTTCGCTAAGTTGACACGAAGTTACCCATAGAATGAAATTTAAAAAAATATTGATATTCAAAATTTATTTTTTTCCGGAAAATTATGTCACAAGGCCGTTTTCGGTGTCTCGTCTCTAACTCGGCTTCATTAGGGTGTTTCGCTATGTTGACACAAAGTTACCCAAAAATAAAAATTAAAAAACTATTGAAATTCAAAATTTGTTTTTTCCTGGCTAATTCACTGCAAATAAGCTGCAAACTATGTCACAAGTCCGTTTTCGGTGTCTCGTCTCTAACTTGGTTTCATTAGGGTGTTTCGCTAAGTTGACACAAAGTTACCAATACAATAAAAAATGAAAAATATTGATATCCAAAATTTATTAAATTCCGCCCTCGGTATCTCGTCCCTAACTCAGTTTCATTAGGGTGCTTCGCTAAGTTGGTACGAAGTTACCCATACGATAAAAAAATTAAATATATTTATATTCAAAATTTATTGTTTCCCGACTAATTCACGGCAAATAAGCAGCAAATTATGTCACAAGTCCATTTTCAGTATCTCGCCTCTAACTCGGTTTTCATTAGGGTGTTTCGCTAAGTTGACACAAAGTTACCCATACGACAAAAATTAAAAATATTGATATTCAAAATTTATTCAAGCCCGTCTTCGGTATCTCGTCCCTAACTCAGTCTCATTAGGGTGCTTCGGTAAGTTGGTACGAAGTTACCCATACGATAAAAAAATTAATTATATTTATATTCAAAATTTATTCTTTTCCGGCTAATTCACGGCAAATAGGCAGCAAATTATGCCACAAGTCCATTTTCGGTATCTACCCTCTAACTCAGTTTTCATTAGGGTGTTTCCCTATGTTAACACAATGTTACCCATACGACAAAAAATTAAAAATATTGATACTCAAAATTTATTCAAGCCCGACTTCGGTATCTCGGACAAAAATATTTAAAAACAAGTAAGGAAAGGGCTGTCTTCGGCTGTGCCGAAGGCTTTATACCTTTCATGAATGCTAAACCACACTTATCGGAACAATCGATTGTATGGGAGCTATACGTTATGTTGGTCCGATCTGGCTGATTTTGCCTACATATGTTACATGTATAATATGTAGCAAACGTGCAAAGTTTAACGTTCCTAGCTTTTTAACTGCAAAAATTATAGCCCAAAACCCATTTATCGAAACTATCGATTATATGGGAGCTATATGTCATGTTGGTCCGATCTGAGTCATTTTCACTACACACGTTGCAAATACAATTTGTACTAAACTTGCAAAATTTTACGTTCCTAGCTTTTGAATTGCAAGAGTTACAGGCCTAAACCCATTTATCGGAACAATCGATTGTATGGGAGCTATGCCTTCTATCGGTCCGATCTTGCTGGTTCCGACAAATGATTAATCCTATGCAAAATGGCGCCTGCCTGCAAAATTTCATCGAGATATCTCAAAAACTGAGGGACTAGTTTGCGTTCAAACAGACGGACGGACGGACGGACGGACGGACGGACGGACGGACGGACGGACGGACGGACGGACGGACGGACGGACAGACGGACATGGCTAAATCAACTCGCCTCATCGCCCTGATCATTTCGGTATACTTAATAGTGGGTCTATCAATTATTCTTCTCATACTTACAAACATCGGACCAAAGTTATAATACCATTTCATGTTCATGAAAGGTATAATTATTGAAATTCAAAATGTATTCTTTCTCTGCTAATTCACACCAAATAAGCAGAAAATTATGTTACATGTCCGTTTTCGCTATCTCGTCTCTAATTCGGTTTTCATTAGGGTGTTTCGCTAAGTTGACACGACGCTAGCCATACAATAAAAATTCAAAAATTATTGAAATTAAAAATTTTTTTTCCCGGCTAATTCACGCTAGATAAGCAGCAAATTATGTCACATGTCCGTTTTCGGTGTCTCGTCTCTAACTCGGTTGCATTAGGGTGTTTCGCTAAGTTGACACAAAGTTACCCATACAATAAAAAATTAAAAATATTGATATTCAAAATTTATTTTTTCCCGGAAAATTATGTCACAAGTCCGTTTTCAGTGTCTCGTCTCTAACCCGGTTTTCATTAGGTTGTCTCGCTAGGTTGACACAAAGTTACCCATACAATGAAAATTAAAAATTTATTGAAATTCAAAACTTGTTTTTCAAGGATAATCACTGCAGACAAACACCAAATTATGTCAAATGTCCGTTTTCGCTGTCTCGTCTCTAGCCCGGATTTCATTAGGGTGTTTCCTTATGTTGACCCAAAGTTACCCATACGACAAAAAATTAAAAATATTGATACTCAAAATTTATTCAAGCCCGACCTCGGTATCTCGTCCCTAACTCAGTTTCATTAGAGTGCTTCCGTAAGTTGGTACGAAGTTACCCATACGATAAAAAACTTAAATATATTTATATTCAAAATTTATTCTTTGCCGGCTAATTCACGGCAAATAGGCAGCAAATTATGTCACAAGTCCATTTTCGGTATCTAGCCTCTAACTCAGTTTTCGTTAGGGTGTTTCCCTATGTTGACACAAAGTTACCCATACGACAAAAAATTTAAAATATTGATACTCAAAATTTATTCAAGCCCGACTTCGGTATCTCGGACAAAAATATTTAAAAATTATTGAAATTCAAAATGTATCCTTTCTCTGCTAATTCACACCAAATAAGCAGAAAATTATGTTACATGTCCGTTTTCGCAATCTCGTCTCTAATTCGGTTTTCATTAGGGTGTTTCGCTAAGTTGACACAAAGTTACCCATACAATAAAAATTAAAAAATTATTTAAATTCAAAATTTGTTTTTTCCTTTCTAATTAACTGTAAATAACCGGCAAACTATGTCACAAGTCCGTTTTCGGTGTCTCGTCTCTAACTCGGTTTTCATTAGGGTGTTTCGCTAAGTTGACACAAAGTTACCCATACAATAAAAATTAAAAATTTATTGAAATTCAATTTTTTTTCCCCGGCTTACCACTGCAGATAAGCAGCAAATTATGTCACAAGTCCGTTTCCGGTGTCTCGTCTCTAACTCGGTTTCATTACGGTGTTTCGCTAAGTTGACACAAAGTTACCCATACAATAAAAAATTAAAAATATTGATAATCAAAATTTACTTTTCCCGGAAAATTATGTCACAAGTCCGTTTTCAGTGTATACAATAAAAATTAAAAAATTATTGAAATTCAAAATTTTTGTTTCCCTTTCTAATTAACTGTAAATAACCGGCAAACTATGTCACAAGTCCGTTTTTGGTGTCTCGTCTCTAACTCGGTTTCATTAGGTTGCTTCGCTATATTGACACAAAGTTACCCATACAATAAAAATTAAAAATTTATTGAAATTCAAATTTTTTTCCCCGGCTTACCACTGCAGATAAGCAGCAAATTATGTCACAAGTCCGTTTCCGGTGTCTCGTCTCTAACTCGGTTTCATTACGGTGTTTCGCTAAGTTGACACAAAGTTACCCATACAATAAAAAATTAAAAATATTGATATTCAAAATTTATTTTTTCCCGGAAAATTATGTCACAAGTCCGTTTTCAGTGTCTCGTCTCTAACCCGGTTTTCATTAGGATGTTTCGCTAAGTTGGCACGAAGTTACCCATGCAATAAAAAATTAAAAATTTCAAAATTTAAGTTTTCCCGGAAAATTATGTCACAAGTCCGTTTTGGGTATCTCGTCTCTAACTCGGTTTCATTAGGGTGTTTCGCTAAGTTGACACAAAGTTACCCATACAATAAAAAATTAAAAATATTGATATTCAAAATTTATTTTTTCCCGGAAAATTATGTCACAAGTCCGTTTTCAGTATCTCGTCTCTAACCCGGTTTTCATTAGGATGTTTCGCTAAGTTGGCACGAAGTTACCCATGCAATAAAAAATTAAAAATTTCAAAATTTAAGTTTTCCCGGAAAATTATGTCACAAGTCCGTTTTGTGTATCTCGTCTCTAACTCGGTTTCATTAGGGTGTTTCGCTAAGTTGACACAAAGTTACCCATACAATAAAAAATTAAAAATATTGATTTTCAAAATTTATTTTTTCCCGGAAAATTATGTCACAAGTCCGTTTTGGGTATCTCGTCTCTAACTCGGTTTCATTAGGGTGTTTCGCTAAGTTGACACAAAGTTACCCATACAATAAAAAATTAAAAATATTGATATTCAAAATTTATTTTTTCCCGGAAAATTATGTCACAAGTCCGTTTTCAGTATCTCGTCTCTAACCCGGTTTTCATTAGGATGTTTCGCTAAGTTGGCACGAAGTTACCCATGCAATAAAAAATTAAAAATTTCAAAATTTAAGTTTTCCCGGAAAATTATGTCACAAGTCCGTTTTGGGTATCTCGTCTCTAACTCGGTTTCATTAGGGTGTTTCGCTAAGTTGACACAAAGTTACCCATGCAATAAAAAATTAAAAATTTCAAAATTTAAGTTTTCCCGGAAAATTATGTCACAAGTCCGTTTTGGGTATCTCGTCTCTAACTCGGTTTCATTACGGTGTTTCGCTAAGTTGACACAAAGTTACCCATACAATAAAAAATTAAAAATATTGATAATCAAAATTTACTTTTCCCGGAAAATTATGTCACAAGTCCGTTTTCAGTGTATACAATAAAAATTAAAAAATTATTGAAATTCAAAATTTTTGTTTCCCTTTCTAATTAACTGTAAATAACCGGCAAACTATGTCACAAGTCCGTTTTTGGTGTCTCGTCTCTAACTCGGTTTCATTAGGTTGCTTCGCTATATTGACACAAAGTTACCCATACAATAAAAAATTAAAAATATTGATATTCAAAATTTATTTTTTCCCGGAAAATTATGTCACAAGTCCGTTTTCAGTATCTCGTCTCTAACCCGGTTTTCATTAGGATGTTTCGCTAAGTTGGCACGAAGTTACCCATGCAATAAAAAATTAAAAATTTCAAAATTTAAGTTTTCCCGGAAAATTATGTCACAAGTCCGTTTTGGGTATCTCGTCTCTAACTCGGTTTCATTAGGGTGTTTCGCTAAGTTGACACAAAGTTACCCATACAATAAAAAATTAAAAATATTGATTTTCAAAATTTATTTTTTCCCGGAAAATTATGTCACAAGTCCGTTTTGGGTATCTCGTCTCTAACCCGGTTTCATTAGGGTGTTTCGCTAAGTTGACACGAAGTTACCCATAGAATGAAATTTAAAAAAATATTGATATTCAAAATTTATTTTTTCCCGGAAAATTATGTCACAAGTCCGTTTTCGGTGTCTCGTCTCTAACTCGGTTTCATTAGGGTGTTTCGCTAAGTTGACACAAAGTTACCCATACAATAAAAAATTAAAAATATTGATTTTCAAAATTTATTTTTGCCCGGAAAATTATGTCACAAGTCCGTTTTGGGTATCTCGTCTCTAACCCGGTTTCATTAGGGTGTTTCGCTAAGTTGACACGAAGTTACCCATAGAATGAAATTTAAAAAAATATTGATATTCAAAATTTATTTTTTTCCGGAAAATTATGTCACAAGGCCGTTTTCGGTGTCTCGTCTCGAACTCGGCTTCATTAGGGTGTTTCGCTATGTTGACACAAAGTTACCCAAAAATAAAAATTAAAAAACTATTGAAATTCAAAATTTGTTTTTTCCTGGCTAATTCACTGCAAATAAGCTGCAAACTATGTCACAAGTCCGTTTTCGGTGTCTCGTCTCTAACTTGGTTTCATTAGGGTGTTTCGCTAAGTTGACACAAAGTTACCAATACAATAAAAAATGAAAAATATTGATATCCAAAATTTATTAAATTCCGCCCTCGGTATCTCGTCCCTAACTCAGTTTCATTAGGGTGCTTCGCTAAGTTGGTACGAAGTTACCCATACGATAAAAAAATTAAATATATTTATATTCAAAATTTATTGTTTCCCGACTAATTCACGGCAAATAAGCAGCAAATTATGTCACAAGTCCATTTTCAGTATCTCGCCTCTAACTCGGTTTTCATTAGGGTGTTTCGCTAAGTTGACACAAAGTTACCCATACGACAAAAATTAAAAATATTGATATTCAAAATTTATTCAAGCCCGTCTTCGGTATCTCGTCCCTAACTCAGTCTCATTAGGGTGCTTCGGTAAGTTGGTACGAAGTTACCCATACGATAAAAAAATTAATTATATTTATATTCAAAATTTATTCTTTTCCGGCTAATTCACGGCAAATAGGCAGCAAATTATGCCACAAGTCCATTTTCGGTATCTACCCTCTAACTCAGTTTTCATTAGGGTGTTTCCCTATGTTAACACAATGTTACCCATACGACAAAAAATTAAAAATATTGATACTCAAAATTTATTCAAGCCAGACTTCGGTATCTCGGACAAAAATATTTAAAAATTATTGAAATTCAAAATGTATTCTTTCTCTGCTAATTCACACCAAATAAGCAGAAAATTATGTTACATGTCCGTTTTCGCTATCTCGTCTCTAATTCGGTTTTCATTAGGGTGTTTCGCTAAGTTGACACGACGCTAGCCATACAATAAAAATTCAAAAATTATTGAAATTAAAAATTTTTTTTCCCGGCTAATTCACGCTAGATAAGCAGCAAATTATGTCACATGTCCGTTTTCGGTGTCTCGTCTCTAACTCGGTTGCATTAGGGTGTTTCGCTAAGTTGACACAAAGTTACCCATACAATAAAAAATTAAAAATATTGATATTCAAAATTTATTTTTTCCCGGAAAATTATGTCACAAGTCCGTTTTCAGTGTCTCGTCTCTAACCCGGTTTTCATTAGGTTGTCTCGCTAGGTTGACACAAAGTTACCCATACAATGAAAATTAAAAATTTATTGAAATTCAAAACTTGTTTTTCAAGGATAATCACTGCAGACAAACACCAAATTATGTCAAATGTCCGTTTTCGCTGTCTCGTCTCTAGCCCGGATTTCATTAGGGTGTTTCCTTATGTTGACCCAAAGTTACCCATACGACAAAAAATTAAAAATATTGATACTCAAAATTTATTCAAGCCCGACTTCGGTATCTCGTCCCTAACTCAGTTTCATTAGAGTGCTTCCGTAAGTTGGTACGAAGTTACCCATACGATAAAAAACTTAAATATATTTATATTCAAAATTTATTCTTTGCCGGCTAATTCACGGCAAATAGGCAGCAAATTATGTCACAAGTCCATTTTCGGTATCTAGCCTCTAACTCAGTTTTCGTTAGGGTGTTTCCTATGTTGACACAAAGTTACCCATACGACAAAAAATTTAAAATATTGATACTCAAAATTTATTCAAGCCCGACTTCGGTATCTCGGACAAAAATATTTAAAAATTATTGAAATTCAAAATGTATTCTTTCTCTGCTAATTCACACCAAATAAGCAGAAAATTATGTTACATGTCCGTTTTCGCAATCTCGTCTCTAATTCGGTTTTCATTAGGGTGTTTCGCTAAGTTGACACAAAGTTACCCATACAATAAAAATTAAAAAATTATTTAAATTCAAAATTTGTTTTTTCCTTTCTAATTAACTGTAAATAACCGGCAAACTATGTCACAAGTCCGTTTTCGGTGTCTCGTCTCTAACTCGGTTTTCATTAGGGTGTTTCGCTAAGTTGACACAAAGTTACCCATACAATAAAAATTAAAAATTTATTGAAATTCAATTTTTTTTCCCCGGCTTACCACTGCAGATAAGCAGCAAATTATGTCACAAGTCCGTTTCCGGTGTCTCGTCTCTAACTCGGTTTCATTACGGTGTTTCGCTAAGTTGACACAAAGTTACCCATACAATAAAAAATTAAAAATATTGATAATCAAAATTTACTTTTCCCGGAAAATTATGTCACAAGTCCGTTTTCAGTGTATACAATAAAAATTAAAAAATTATTGAAATTCAAAATTTTTGTTTCCCTTTCTAATTAACTGTAAATAACCGGCAAACTATGTCACAAGTCCGTTTTTGGTGTCTCGTCTCTAACTCGGTTTCATTAGGTTGCTTCGCTATATTGACACAAAGTTACCCATACAATAAAAATTAAAAATTTATTGAAATTCAATTTTTTTTCCCCGGCTTACCACTGCAGATAAGCAGCAAATTATGTCACAAGTCCGTTTCCGGTGTCTCGTCTCTAACTCGGTTTCATTACGGTGTTTCGCTAAGTTGACACAAAGTTACCCATACAATAAAAAATTAAAAATATTGATTTTCAAAATTTATTTTTTCCCGGAAAATTATGTCACAAGTCCGTTTTGGGTATCTCGTCTCTAACTCGGTTTCATTAGGGTGTTTCGCTAAGTTGACACAAAGTTACCCATACAATAAAAAATTAAAAATATTGATTTTCAAAATTTATTTTTTCCCGGAAAATTATGTCACAAGTCCGTTTTGGGTATCTCGTCTCTAACCCGGTTTCATTAGGGTGTTTCGCTAAGTTGACACGAAGTTACCCATAGAATGAAATTTAAAAAAATATTGATATTCAAAATTTATTTTTTCCCGGAAAATTATGTCACAAGTCCGTTTTCGGTGTCTCGTCTCTAACTCGGTTTCATTAGGGTGTTTCGCTAAGTTGACACAAAGTTACCCATACAATAAAAAATTAAAAATATTGATTTTCAAAATTTATTTTTGCCCGGAAAATTATGTCACAAGTCCGTTTTGGGTATCTCGTCTCTAACCCGGTTTCATTAGGGTGTTTCGCTAAGTTGACACGAAGTTACCCATAGAATGAAAAATTAAAAATATTGATATTCAAAATTTATTTTTTCCCGGAAAATTATGTCACAAGTCCGTTTTCAGTGTCTCGTCTCTAACCCGGTTTTCATTAGGATGTTTCGCTAAGTTGGCACGAAGTTACCCATGCAATAAAAAATTAAAAATTTCAAAATTTAAGTTTTCCCGGAAAATTATGTCACAAGTCCGTTTTGGGTATCTCGTCTCTAACTCGGTTTCATTAGGGTGTTTCGCTAAGTTGACACAAAGTTACCCATACAATAAAAAATTAAAAATATTGATTTTCAAAATTTATTTTTTCCCGGAAAATTATGTCACAAGTCCGTTTTGGGTATCTCGTCTCTAACCCGGTTTCATTAGGGTGTTTCGCTAAGTTGACACGAAGTTACCCATAGAATGAAATTTAAAAAAATATTGATATTCAAAATTTATTTTTTCCCGGAAAATTATGTCACAAGTCCGTTTTCGGTGTCTCGTCTCTAACTCGGTTTCATTAGGGTGTTTCGCTAAGTTGACACAAAGTTACCCATACAATAAAAAATTAAAAATATTGATTTTCAAAATTTATTTTTGCCCGGAAAATTATGTCACAAGTCCGTTTTGGGTATCTCGTCTCTAACCCGGTTTCATTAGGGTGTTTCGCTAAGTTGACACGAAGTTACCCATAGAATGAAATTTAAAAAAATATTGATATTCAAAATTTATTTTTTTCCGGAAAATTATGTCACAAGGCCGTTTTCGGTGTCTCGTCTCTAACTCGGCTTCATTAGGGTGTTTCGCTATGTTGACACAAAGTTACCCAAAAATAAAAATTAAAAAACTATTGAAATTCAAAATTTGTTTTTTCCTGGCTAATTCACTGCAAATAAGCTGCAAACTATGTCACAAGTCCGTTTTCGGTGTCTCGTCTCTAACTCGGTTTCATTAGGGTGTTTCGCTAAGTTGACACAAAGTTACCAATACAATAAAAAATGAAAAATATTGATATCCAAAATTTATTAAATTCCGCCTTCGGTATCTCGTCCCTAACTCAGTTTCATTAGGGTGCTTCGCTAAGTTGGTACGAAGTTACCCATACGATAAAAAAATTAAATATATTTATATTCAAAATTTATTGTTTCCCGACTAATTCACGGCAAATAAGCAGCAAATTACTCACAAGTCCATTTTCAGTATCTCGCCTCTAACTCGGTTTTCATTAGGGTGTTTCGCTAAGTTGACACAAAGTTACCCATACGACAAAAATTAAAAATATTGATATTCAAAATTTATTCAAGCCCGTCTTCGGTATCTCGTCCCTAACTCAGTCTCATTAGGGTGCTTCGGTAAGTTGGTACGAAGTTACCCATACGATAAAAAAATTAATTATATTTATATTCAAAATTTATTCTTTTCCGGCTAATTCACGGCAAATAGGCAGCAAATTATGCCACAAGTCCATTTTCGGTATCTACCCTCTAACTCAGTTTTCATTAGGGTGTTTCCCTATGTTAACACAATGTTACCCATACGACAAAAAATTAAAAATATTGATACTCAAAATTTATTCAAGCCCGACTTCGGTATCTCGGACAAAAATATTTAAAAATTATTGAAATTTAAAATGTATTCTTTCTCTGCTAATTCACACCAAATAAGCAGAAAATTATGTTACATGTCCGTTTTCGCTATCTCGTCTCTAATTCGGTTTTCATTAGGGTGTTTCGCTAAGTTGACACGACGCTAGCCATACAATAAAAATTCAAAAATTATTGAAATTAAAAATTTTTTTTCCCGGCTAATTCACGCTAGATAAGCAGCAAATTATGCCACATGTCCGTTTTCGGTGTCTCGTCTCTAACTCGGTTGCATTAGGGTGTTTCGCTAAGTTGACACAAAGTTACCCATACAATAAAAAATTAAAAATATTGATATTCAAAATTTATTTTTTCCCGGAAAATTATGTCACAAGTCCGTTATCAGTGTCTCGTCTCTAACCCGGTTTTCATTAGGTTGTCTCGCTAGGTTGACACAAAGTTACCCATACAATGAAAATTAAAAATTTATTGAAATTCAAAACTTGTTTTTCAAGGATAATCACTGCAGACAAACACCAAATTATGTCAAATGTCCGTTTTCGCTGTCTCGTCTCTAGCCCGGATTTCATTAGGGTGTTTCCTTATGTTGACCCAAAGTTACCCATACGACAAAAAATTAAAAATATTGATACTCAAAATTTATTCAAGCCCGACTTCGGTATCTCGTCCCTAACTCAGTTTCATTAGAGTGCTTCCGTAAGTTGGTACGAAGTTACCCATACGATAAAAAACTTAAATATATTTATATTCAAAATTTATTCTTTGCCGGCTAATTCACGGCAAATAGGCAGCAAATTATGTCACAAGTCCATTTTCGGTATCTAGCCTCTAACTCAGTTTTCGTTAGGGTGTTTCCCTATGTTGACACAAAGTTACCCATACGACAAAAAATTTAAAATATTGATACTCAAAATTTATTCAAGCCCGACTTCGGTATCTCGGACAAAAATATTTAAAAATTATTGAAATTCAAAATGTATTCTTTCTCTGCTAATTCACACCAAATAAGCAGAAAATTATGTTACATGTCCGTTTTCGCAATCTCGTCTCTAATTCGGTTTTCATTAGGGTGTTTCGCATTGAAATTCAAAATTTTTGTTTCCCTTTCTAATTAACTGTAAATAACCGGCAAACTATGTCACAAGTCCGTTTTTGGTGTCTCGTCTCTAACTCGGTTTCATTAGGTTGCTTCGCTATATTGACACAAAGTTACACCAAAATAAAATTAAAAAACTATTGAAATTCAAAATTTGTTTTTTCCTGGCTAATTTACTGCAAATAAGCGGCAAACTATGTCACAAGTCCGTTTTCGGTGTCTCGTCTCTAACTCGGTTTCATTAGGGTGTTTCGCTAAGTTGACACAAAGTTACCCATACAATAAAAAATGAAAAATATTGATATCCAAAATTTATTCAATTCCGCCTTCGGTATCTCGTCTCTAACTCGATTTTTATTAGGGTGTTTCGCTAAGTTGACACAAAGTTACCCATACAATAAAAATTAAAAATATATTGAAATTAAATTTTTTTTCCCCGGCTAATCACTGCAGATAAGCAGCAAACTATGTCACAAGTCCGTTTTCGGTATCTCGTCTCTAACTCGGTTTCATTAGGGTGTTTCGCTAAGTTGACACAAAGTTACCCATACAATAAAAAATGAAAAATATTGATATCCAAAATTTATTCAATTCCGCCTTCGGTATCTCGTCTCTAACTCGATTTTTATTAGGGTGTTTCGCTAAGTTGACACAAGGTTACCCATACAATAAAAATTAAAAATTTATTGAAATTAAATTTTTTTTCCCCGGCTAATCACTGCAGATAAGCAGCAAACTATGTGACAAGTCCGTTTTCGGTATCTCGTCTCTAACTCGATTTTTATTAGGGTGTTTCGCTAAGTTGACACAAAGTTACCCATACAATAAAAATTAAAAATTTATTGAAATTCAATTTTTTCCCCGGCTAATCACTGCAGATAAGCAGCAAACTATGTCACAAGTCCGTTTTCGGTATCTCGTCTCTAACTCAGTTTCATTAGGGTGCTTCGCTAAGTTGGTACGAAGTTACCCATACGATAAAAAAATTAAATATATTTATATTCAAAATTTATTCTTTCCCGGCTACTTCACGGCAAATAGGCAGCAAATTATGTCACAAGTCCATTTTCGGTATCTCGCCTCTAACTCGGATTTCATTAAGGTGTTTCGCTAAGTTGACACAAAGTTACCCATACGACAAAAAATTAAAAAATTATTGAAATTCAAAATTTGTTTTTTCCTTTCTAATTAACTGTAAATAACCGGCAAACTATGTCACAAGTCCGTTTTCGGTGTCTCGTCTCTAACTCGGTTTTCATTAGGGTGTCTCGCTAGGTTGACACAAAGTTACCCATACAATAAAAATTAAAAAATTATTGAAATTCAAAATTTGTTTTTTTCCGGTTAATTCACGGCAGATAAGCAGTACATTATATCACAAGTCCGTTTTCGGTGTCTCGTCTCTAACCGGGTTTTCATTAGGGTGTCTCGCTAAGTTGACACAAAGTTACCCATACAATACAAATTAAAAAGTTATTGAAAATCAAAATTTGTTTGTTTACCCGGCAGATAAACAGCAAATTATGTCACAAGTCCGTTTTCGGTGTCTCGTCTCTAACTCGGTTTCATTAGGGTGTTTCGCTAAGTTGACACAAAGTTACCCATACAATAAAAATTAAAAAAACTATTGAAATTCAAAATTTTTTATCCAGGCTAATCACTGCAGATAAGGAGCAAATTATGTCACAAGTCCGTTTTCGGTGTCTCGTCTCTAACTCGGTTTCATTAGGGTGTTTCGCTAAGTTGACACAAAGTTACCCATACAATAAAAATTAAAAAATTATTGAAATTCAAAATTTTTTTTCATTAGGTTGTTGCGCTAAGTTGAACCGAAGTTACCCATACAATGAAATTTAAAAAATTATTGAAATTCAAAATTTGTTTTTGTTCCCGTCTAAGTCACTGCAAATAAGCGGAAAACTATGCCACAAGTCCGTTTTCCGTATCTCGTCTCTAACTCGGTTTTCATTAGGGTGTTTCGCTAAGTTGGCACGAAGTTACCCATGCAATAAAAAATTTCAAAATTTAAGTTTTCCCGGAAAATTATGTCACAAGTCCGTTTTGGGTATCTCGTCTCTAACCCGGTTTCATTAGGGTGTTTCGCTAAGTTGACACGAAGTTACCCATACAATGAACTTAAAAAAAATATTGATATGCAAAATTTATTTTTTCCCGGAAAATTATGTCGCAAGGCCGTTTTCTGTGTCTCGTCTCTAACCCGGTTTTCATTAGGGTATCTTGCTTAGTTGACACAAAGTTACCCATACAATAAAAATAAAAAAATTATTGAAATTCAAAATTCATTGCAGATCTTTATCAATTCACAGCAGATAAGCAGCAGGTCTATTTAATACCTGAAAGGTATTGTAAAGGCAACTGATTGCCTTCGATAAAAAACTCTTCTGTTGTGAGTGGCAAATTAATTATCACTAAAACACAATATACTTAAATAGATTTCCTCATGTTCATGAAAGGTATGAAAATAAAACAAGTAAGGAAGTCTAAGTTCGGGTGAACCGAACATTAAATACCCAGCGTTAGTTTTCAGAAAAAGGGGGCGTAGTTTTCATCCGATTTAGCCCATTTTAAGAACCAATCTATTCCGAGCCTAAACAATAGCGAATTTGGTGGGCGCGGCCACGCTCCTTGCTTATAAAGCTTTAACCGCTTACATGAGCCAAAAGTACTGAATCGATCTTTACAAGGGTTATACCATGTCCTATATATAACTTTGGAAAAGAAGGCGTGCCATGCCCATAACTTTTAACGTATTTTGTGAAATTTTTTGATATACGGATATATGTGTCCATTAATCAATATTTACCTAATTTTAAAAAAGTGGGTGGTGGCACGCCCACGGATTTTATTATGTTGTTTGTCCCTATTTGAAGATCAGTTTTCATTGCAGATAGTTATGATACTTTCACAGTGGCTTGTTAATAGTGAAATGTTGATATTTTGTTTTTTCACTTGTGGGCGGTGCCACGCCCATTTTCCAAAATATTACCAAAAAACCTTTAAACATCACTAATAACATCATCAGGTGAATGAGTGTACTAAATTTTAGCATTATATCTTTATCAGTTAAACAGATATTGCATATTGCAGTTTCCTAACTCTCGTTTAGAGAACTTTAGCCCAAAAAGGGGCGTGGTCGCTCACCGATTTTTCTTATTTTCTGTGGTAGTACTCTACATAAACATAACATGCCTGGTACCTAGTTTCGTAAACCTATCTCACACCGTTCTGAAGTTATTAGCAGTCGAATTTGAAAATTGCTTGACTCATAAGTGGGTGGTGCCACGCCCACTTTCCAAAATTTTGCAAAAATAATGTAAAGAATATGAAAATTGATGTATGTACCAAATTATATTATTATAGCGGTATCAGTTAATTAGATATGGACTTTTCAATATTTCCACCTCCTTTCAATATAACTTTTATAAAAAAGTAGGCGTGGTCGCCAAGCGATTTCGTTTATTTTCTATATCTGAATTTAACACAACAATAGTATGCCCTCTACAAAATTTCGTTATACTAGCATAAACTGTTCTCAAGTTATTAAGATTCAAAATTTTAAAATTTCTTCAATATATGTGGGCGGTGCCACGCCCCTTTTGAAAAAATTTGATAAAATCCGCCTTAGAACATATAAATCAGTACATATTGCAAATTTTATCATTGTAGCTGCTTCTGATATGGAATTAAACCGTTTTATACGTTTTTCGAAATTTTCGATATCGAAAAAGGGGGCGTGGTTATCATCCGATTTCGCCCATTTTCAATAGCAACCTACCTTGGCCAGAAAGTAACCTGTATGCAAAATTTCATGCAAATATCTCAATTTTTACTCAAGTTATCGTGTACACGGACGGACAGACGGACAGACGGACAGACGGACGGACGGACATGGCTTAATCAATTCCTCTTTTCAACCTAAGAACTTTCATATATGGAACCCCATATCTAACTCGATTATTTTGCTCCGTTACATAGTACCGTTATGTGGACAAAATTAATATACCCTTGTACTAGTACTAGTACGCTGGGTATAAAAAAAAAACAAGTAAGGAAGTCTAAGTTCGGGTGAACCGAACATTAAATACCCAGCGTTAGTTTTCAGAAAAAGGGGGCGTGGTTTTCATCCGATTTCGCCCCTTTTAAAAACCAATCTATTCCGGGCCTAAACAATAGCGAATTTGGTTGGCGCGGCCACGCCCCTTGCTTATAAAGCTTTAACCGCTTACATGAGCCAAAAGTACTCAATCGATCTTTTCAAGGGTTATACCATGTCCTATAAATAACTTTGGAAAAGAAAGCGTGCCATGCCCATAACTTTTAACGTATTTTGTGAAATTTTTTGATATACGGATATATGTGTCCATTAATCACTATTAACATAATTTTAAAAAAGTGGGTGGTGGCACGCCCACCGATTTCATTATGTTGTTTGTCCCTATTTGAAGATCAGTTTTCATTGCAGATCTCTATGATACTTTCACAGTGGCTTGTTAATAGTGAAATGTTGATATTTTGTTTATTCACTTATGGGTGGTGGCACGCCCACGGATTTTATTATGTTGTTTGTCCCTATTTGAAGATCAGTTTTCATTGCAGATCTTTATGATACTTTCACAGTGGCTTGTTAATAGTGGAATGTTGATATTTTGTTTATTCACTTGTGGGCGGTGCCACGTCCATTTTCCAAAATATTACCAAAAAACCTTTCAACAGATATTGCATATTCCGGTTTCCTAACTCTTGTTTAGAGAACTTTAGTCCCAAAAGGGGCGTGATCGTTCAGCAATTTCGTTTATTTTCTATATCTGAATTTAACACAACAATAGTATGTCCTCTACAAAATTTCGTTACACTAGCATAAACTGTTCTGAAGTTATTAAGAGTCAAAATTTGAAAATTTCTTCAAATATATGTGGGCGGTGCCACGCCTCTTTTCAAAAAATTTTATAAAAATCGGCCTTAGAACATCTAAATCTATACATATTGCAAATTTTATCATTGTAGCTGCTTCTGATATTGAATTAACCCGTTTTATACGTTTTTCGAAGCTTTCGATATCGAAAAAGAGGCGTGGTTATTGTCCGATTTTACCCATTTTCAATACCAATCTATTCTGTACCCAAATAAGTACGCATGCCGAATTTGGTGAAGATATATCATTATTTGCTCAAGTTATCGTGTTAACGGACAGATGGACAGACGGACGGACATGGCTCAATCAAATTTTTTTTCGATCCTGATCATATTGATATATGGAAGTCTATATCTATCTCGATTCCTTTATACTTGTACAACCAACCGTTATCCCAAAAAAGTTATAATACCCTTGTACTATGTAGTACTAGTACGCTGGGTATAATAATACAAAACAAGTAAGGAAAGGGCTGTCTTCGGCTGTGCCGAAGGCTTTATACCTTTCATGAATGCCAAAGCACACTTATCGGAACAATCGATTGTATGGGAGCTATATGTCATGTTGGTCCGATCTGGCTGATTTTGCCTACACACATCACATATATAATAGGTACCAAACCCGTAAAATTTCACGTACCTAGCTCTGTAACTGCAAAATTGATAGCCCAAAACCCATTTATCGGAACAATCGATTATATGGGAGCTATATGTCATGTTGGTCCGATCTTAGTCATTTTCACTACACACGTTACAAATACAATATGTACTAAACGTGCAAAATTTTACGTTCCTAGCTTTTTAATTGCAAGAGTTATAGGCCAAAACCCATTTATCGGAACAATCGATTGTATGGGAGCTATGCCTTGTATCGATCTTGCTGGTTCCGACAAATAATTAATCCTAAGCAAAATGGCGACTGCTTGCAAAATTTCATCGAGATATCTCTAAAACTGAGGGACTAGTTTGCGTTCAAACAGACGGACGGACAGACGGACATGGCTAAATCAACTCGCCTTATCGCCCTGATCATTTCGGTATACTTACTAGTGGGTCTATCTCTTCTTCTTCTCATACTTACAAACATCGGACCAAAGTTATAATACCATTTCATGTTCATGACAGGTATAAAAAGGCAATATTGTGTTAACCAGAGCTGGGCAAATTCAATTCCATTACAATTACAATTCCATTCCTCAGAAATTGGGAAAAGTTCATTACATTTCAATTCCTCAAAAAAAAAAAATCAAATGTAATTTCCTCATTTTGAGGCTCAAGTACCAAAATGCTTATGTCCACCTCCACCAAGAAACTAAAATCTTATAAATAAAAATGAATGTGTGTGTGTGTGTCCTTTATGGGCGTCCAAAGTACTCAACCTATTTTTATGAAATTTTCACAGTATATTCTTGAGATCATGGGTTAAAGCATAGGCTATACTAATTTTTGGAAAAGTGGGCGGTGCCACGCCCCCAGGCTATATAAAACTACAATTCTTCATAACTCGGAACATATTTGGTCTAAATTAATGATTTTTGGATATGTGTGTCCTTTGGTCAAGATTTATGTAATTTTGGAAAAGTGAGCGGTGCCACGCCCACATTTTTTGTGTTTTGTTTGTACTTCAATAATGTCCAAAGTTTATGGTCGATCTCTTTTAAACTTTCAAGATTGGTTCAGAAGATTGTTGTGTACGATTTAGGCTATATAAACTTTTGGAAAAGTAGGCGGTGGCACGCCCCCAGGCTATATAAAAATTAAATTCTTCATAGCTCTGAACATATTTGGTCTAAATTAATGATTTCTGGATATGTGTGTCCTTTAGTTACGATTTATGTAATTTTGGAAAAGTGGGCGGTGCCACGCCCACATTTTTTGTGTTTTGTTTGTACTTCAATAATGTCCAAAGTTTATGGTCGATCTCTTTTAAACTTTCAAGATTGGTTAAGAAAATTGTTGTGTACGATTTAGGCTATATCAATTTTGTGAAAAGTAGGCGGTGCCACGCCCCAAGTCTATATAAAATTTAAATTTTTCATAGCTCTGAACATATTTGGTCTAAATTAATTATTTCTGGATATGTGTGTCCTTTGGTCAAGATTTATGTAATTTTGGAAAATTGGGCGGTGCCACGCCCACATTTTTTGTGTTTTGTTTGTACTTCAATAATGTCCAAAGTTTATGGTCGATATCTTTTAAACTTTCAAGATTGGTTAAGAAAATTGTTGTGTACGATTCAGGCTATATCAATTTTTGGAAAAGTAGCCAGTGCCACGCCCCCAGGCTATATAAAATTTTAATTCTTCATAACTCTGAACATATTGGGTCTAAATTAATGATTTCTGGATATGTGTGTCCTTTGGTCAAGATTTATGTAATTTTGGAAAAGTGGGCGGTGCCACGCCCCTTCTTTTGTGTTTTTTTTGTACTTCAATAATGTCCAAAGTTTATGGTCGATCTCTTTTATACTTTCAAGATTGGTTAAGAAAATTGTTGTGTACGATTCAGGCTATATGAATTTTTGGAAAAGTAGCCAGTGCCACGCCCCCAGGCTATATAAAATTTAAATTCTTCATAACTCTGAACATATTAGGTCTAAATTAAAGATTTTTGGATATGTGTGTCCTTTAGTCAAGATGGATATAATTTGGGAAAAGTGGGCGGTCCCCCGCCCACATTTTTTGTGTTTTGTTTGTACTTCAATAAGTTCAAAGTTTATGGTCGATCTTCTCTAAATTTCCAGATTGGTTCAGAAGATTGTTGTGCCACGCCCCCAGGCTATATAAAATTTAAATCACCATAACTTTGAATATTTTTGGTCTAAACTAATGATTTTTGGATATGTGTGTCCCTTGGTCAAGAATTATATAATTTGGGAAATGTGGGCCATGTCACGCCCACATTTTTTGTATTCAGTGCTTTGTTTGTACTTCAATAATGCCCAAAGTTCATGGATGATCTGTTTTAAACTTTTCCAATACGTTAAAATCTTCGTTGGGTACGACATACATAGGCTACATTTGTAAATTCTTTGGAAAAGTTTGCAGTTCCAGGACCACAAGCTAAGTAATATTTCAATTCGTTATATCCCTGAATGTATTTGCTTTAGTGACATTTTAACGTTCTTAAATCTTAATCAAAGCACTTAATTTTTTTTTTTGTTATTGCCGTTCATACATATCCAGAGTATTATAGGTAGATATAGGATATAATTAAATAAGTACTAACTATACATCTGCTCAGCAGCGCATAATGGTTTTTGTCATACCCATTGAGTTCAAAAGATCCGTTTTTTGAGTTGGACATCCAAAAAATTTATTTGTTTATACCAAAGACTTTAGAGCCAGACACATTGTATATCCTTAAGCACTGCAATAAATGGAATGGTAAAATTTAAAGAAAAATATTTGAAAATGTATTTCTAGGGAAGTCACTGGTCAGGCAGAACAACGTCTGCCGGGTCTGCTAGTACTAAATATTTTAGAATTATTATATTAAGCAGGCAGCAGGGTTGGGTTTTTCGATACCATTGTACTTTTTCGATTCAATTTGGCTCAAGAAAGTACTGAAGTACTACGCTGTCGCTTTTGGTACAATCGCCTACAGCTAATATTGTAATGTATTTTGGAGTTATGGCAACCTTCTTTCGAAGAAATAACAACGTTGCTTTCATTTGTGTACTTACACTAGTAGGTCGCTTAGCACCAAAGATGACTAGATACGAAATTTCGCGAGCTCTGAGAACGCTCTAAAAGTGGTAATTTTTTATAACATTTTCCAATGATGCCAGAATGGTGAAAACAAAATTTGATAATTTTGAGTAGCTTTTTAAGTAGTTCGCAATAGGGACACGATATGGAGTGCAAAGTATCGAGTCTATACTCATTTGAAGCATCGCTGTAAATGTATCGGGTATCCGATAGTCTCGAAACAAAAGGACTCGATAGTCAAAATATGGATGCTTAATTTACATGACAAACAAGCTGTTCAATAACCCAATGGAGAAGTTGTACCTTAACATTGGCATCTTAATTTCCAATTGGAAGTTGGGGCTCTATCTCGCATTAACGATATCCTAACCATGAAAATAATTATTTATATGTACATAAATATTTATTTATTTATAACTTGTAATTTTTATTTATCATGAATAAGGTTATACACATGAATATCTCTACATATAATAAAATTGTAACAGGTCGATGTCTGTACATGGCTGATATCAACAAAAAATTGATTGGGGGAAGCATTATTAAACGAGTAGAATCCAAATCAACCATTTTTTTAATTTTTGTGTGTCTGTCTGTCTGTCTGTCTGTCTGTCTGTCTGTCTGTCCGTATGTTTGTGGCCGTATCACTCTGAAAGGACTGAATGGAAATGAATGAAACTTTTTTCGTTGGATTGCTAGATACTCAACTTAAAATTTAGGATATTACTTTTTTCGATATCTCAACCGGTTTTGGAGTTATCGCCCAATATGTGGCCCATGTCTGTCTGTATGTTTGTGGTCGTATCAATAAAAGTACTGAATGAAATTGAATGAAACTTCTCCGTTGGATTGTCAGACGATCAGCCTATGGTTTAAGATATTAGTATTTGCGATATCTCAACCGGTTTTGGAGTTATCGCCCAATATGTGGACCAGGGGTGACCAAAAATGTCTTAGTGCAATATGGATGTCAAACGAAAGATGTCAATGAGTGCTGTAATATGCGATGTGATCAATTGAAATATTCCAAATGGTTTCGGAGATATCTTGAAGTTATCGACGAGTATGTATTTGCAAAAAAATGTGTTAGTACAATATGGGTATCAAACGAATGGTGCCAATCTGTACTGTTATATGCGATGCGCATAATTTAAATATCTCAAATGGTTTCAATTATATATCTTCAAAAATTTCGGACGGAAAAAGAGAAGGGTAGGTAGATGCCATGTACAGACATCGACCTGTTACAATTTTATTATATGTAGATATATGTATGTATTTCAAATTTCAAAAACTGGCCCAAATGTATTTTTTAATTGTTGTTGTGAACTATACAATCAAGTTATAGAAAGAAAGTCCAACTTCGAAAAAGTGCGTATAGGCTATAATGATTAAAATCGGACTCAGTCTGTTATAAGTTCTGATACGCAGCGAAGCAAGCGGGCCTTACTAGTGTACAATAAGTTTCAGTTTGGTGGGGTGCAATTAAGCCATACGCAATAAAGCCATATGGCTTTGTTTCCAATAAGTTTGAGAAATAAAGCCATATGGCCCTATTTCCAATTGCTAATAGAAATAAAGCCAGTATGGCCTTATTGCCATTTTCAAAACATGGGCGGCGCGATACCAGCCTAGTGAAAAATATAAAAATCTGTAAATAATAAACCAGAACTTCATTAATTTATTAGTAACAAATTTGCCTCTATTTTATAAAGTATCCATGGTATTTATGCACTTCAAAAAATAAAACTGGGCTACGCCATTCCAACTCCGGGTGTGTGCCATAGCCGTGGCTACCGCCACGGTGATATCTTTCCGCGTGCCACTCTTTTCTCACAGGGTATTGTGATTACAACAACCACATGAAAATGAAAGAAAATTCTGAACTTTAACTGCAAATGTCTCACAAACTACTAAAAATATTGGTTCAGCGGAGTTATATTCATGCTCCTGGGACCAAAGCGCGTCTCCTGTTACATATCTCAACATTTTTGGTTGTGTATTAGCGCTCGGTACCCCACGTAAACGATTACCCACGTCTAGATTTAGAATCTGAAATGAGATTTTTTCAACCGTTCAAAAGTTATTTGCAGTTAAAGTTCACAATTTTCTGTCATTTTCATGTGGTTGTTGTAATGGCCCATTAGGCTGAGCCAAAAAAGTGGGAAACGTGGCACGCGGAAGTACCTACATCACCGTGGCGGTAGCCACGGCTATGGCAAACACCCGGAGTTGGAATGGCGTAGCCCAGGGTTATTTTTTGAAGCGCGGCTGAAGGCCGCCAATGCGGAAAGGAGTTCTGCATATAAATACCATGGATCACGCCCTGAATTGGGGATCTGACCTAAGTCAAATTTTCGCCTGCGGCGCTACTTCGTCGAATCTCAAACCCAAATGCCTCAATGGCATTAATTCGCATGTCCAAAGCGAACTTAAGTCGAAATATTATACGAATTAACGGCACTGACTTTAATTCGTTTTTGGTCATGCGTCTTAATGCCACTGACATTAATTCGCTTTTGGGGTGCAAATTAACGTCACTGACGTTAGTTCGCGCCACCAAATTGGCGCCTTTTCCAAAACACAGTTTTTTGAGATAGTATAAAATATTACTCACAACAATGTATAGGAATCAAGTTCTTCCTTTCAAAGTATGTCGTCCATAACATATACCCGTTCGCGCGTTGCGGCCCGGCGCGATACCGCCTTGCTTGCCATTTATTTTAAGTTTTACCTCCGTAATTCCATATTATGGCTTTATTACTTATTTGAGAGAATTTTCGGTATGGCTTTATTTCGCTTTGCGATTTAACCGAATTGGAAATATCGCCATATGGCCTTATTTCCATTTGGTTTGAGAAATAAAGCCATATGGCGTTATTGCGTATGGCTTCATTGCACCCCACCTTTCAGTTTACAATCTTAAAACACTAGGCACATACACTTTTTTGTATTAGGCGGCTCCGTGAAATTATTTCACATAATTTTGCCAAATATATGCATAGGCGAAAATTAAATAAGAAAGAAGATGCACAATCCCAAAAAAAACTGCAAAATGTATTACGGCCTTAAGACTAACACCTTTATGTACTAGAGGGAGACAACCAGAAGAGCGGTATTTTTGCTGTATTAGTTCCACAAGTCTCGTTATGAATGCATCGAGTACAAAATATCGGTATCGAAGGGCAAAAGTATCGATATGGTATCGTATCGTATCGAAATTCGTGTCCCTAGTTTACAATTTCCATAGACTAAGAGGTATGCAAAAAGGTGCTATCGAATTAATTTTTGAATTTTTCGTGCTGGGAACGTATAAAATGATACAAGACATGTTTAAAATAAAATATATGAAATAATAAATAATTCATAGTATAAAGTTAAAATTTCCAAGATATCTTAAGATTAAAGAAATTACGAAATGAACAGTTGCGAATATGTAGATTATCAATATCTGAGTGATTTGGTGAAAATGATTTAATGTGTCGGCGAGTATCAACTTACATTGGAATAGATACATAGTTTATCATTCAGTTGGATTTTTTTTTTAAATGAACTTAATAGTAAAGTATATTTGGGCTGAAGTTTGCCGGGTCAGCTAATATGTAATAATAATATGTTTCATGTATGAGGAAAGAATATTTATGTTTTTCAAAAACTCTTATTGAACTAAGAAAAATGTTTCCATATAAATAAAAACAAAAACCGATTTCAAATGTACTTTTATTTCGGTATCTAAAAAAACAAAAGTAAATGATTAATAGCGCAATATATAAGTACGATTTTTGAGTGGATTTAGTAGAATTCATGAAATGTCATTTCCCAACCCTGGCAGGCAGTCTCTTTTGGTGGATAATCAGCCTTCCCTGTATGACATCAATCATCATTTCAACTGCATAGTTAAAGACAACACCACTAGGATTAACTATTTTGTACAGCATGTCTATACACAACCACAGTTTTAATAGCTAACAAATTTAATAAGCAAATAAACATTTATCAGTTTTTCAATTACTTACTTTTGCAATTCCTAAAAGGAATGGGAAATTTGAAATTACATTTGGGATTCATTGTAATGTAATTGGAAAATTTTCAATTACATTTTCAATTCCTTTTGAAAGTACTTGAGAAGAAATTACTTATACATTTGCGCAAAGTATTTTTTTTTTTCAATTCCCAAAAAAAATTTTTTTGTACTTGAGCCTCAAAATGAGGAAAATACATTTGGTATTTTTTTTTTGAGGAATTGAAAGGAATGAATTCCTTTTGGTATATTTCAAGCAATCGCTTTTGAAAATAACAGACATTTTTTGCTGAATAGTGGGCTTCTCCACGCCTACTTCAACAAAATCCACAAATTCTTTGGTAGTATACTTTTGCTTAAAAAGCTTATTACGGGTGTAATATTTTATTTATATAACTTCTACAATGATGGAAATATCGCGATTTTAATTTTACAAAGAAATTTTTCAGAACTGTGTTCAAAAAGTGGGCGTGTCCGTTAACCAATTTTGCTTATTTTTACAGCAAAGAGTTACCTTTATATGTTGAACACTTTCTCCAAATATCGTTTCAATGCATCAATTTTTACCGAAGTTATGGCATGAAAAGTTTTGTGGAATAATTAGAACATTGTAGTGCCATCTATTTCCCATACAATAAACGCCCTACCCAGATTGTACATAGAATTTTCAAAAGGCAGTAAACTTTAAAGTTGAATATCTCTACATACATGTAATGAAATTGTAACAGGTCCGATGTCTGTACATTGAAGGTATTTAAAAAAAATGATGTCAGGGGTCATTATTAAGCCTCTAGAACCCAAATCAGCCGTTTTTAGAATTTTTGTCTGTCCGTCTGTATTGTTGTCCGGGCATCACTCAAAAACTACTGAACAGAATTGAATGAAATTTTTACCACTCTATCACTTAACGTCTAACTTAAAATTTAGGATAACTTTCATTTAGATATCTCATCCAGTTCCCGAGTTATTGACCAAAATGTGGGTCCGGGTGACCAAAAATGTGCGTTTTTTACAATTATGCCCACTACACATAAAAACTATGTATGAATGAAAATTTCACCATTATAATACTAGACGTCTATCCTAAAATTTAGGACATCTTCCATCCGGATATCTAATCCGGTTCCAAAGATATTGACAAAATGTGACCCAAAATTACTTTTTCCCACATGGGTGTCAAACGAAAGGTGGAAATTAATACTACATAATGATGTGAGTTTTATTTCAATATCTCAAATGATTTCGGAGATTTCACAAAAAATAGTAAAAGTCTCTGGTCATAAGCAATAACAGCCTAAGTCGACCTAAGAAATAAGACCAGTTGCAGCCCAAACTAATAAAAACACAAATTTAATTCTATAGAAATATTGTTGTAAAACCGAAATTGAATTCAGAGCGTTGAAAGTTAACTCCAAGAAAGCTGTGGAAGCTGTCAGTCGCACTATGCAAGATATCCGGCGAAACGATTCAATCATGGGAAAGGTAACAGTTTTATTTTGTGGAGATTTTCGTCAGACACTTCCCGTTATAACTGGGGTAACAAGGGCTGATGAAGGCAGTGCATGCCTCAAACGCTCGGTGCTTTGGCCAATGGTAAATAAGGGGTTTATTTCCCGAATCGAATGGATTAGTAACTCTGCCAGAAAATCTTTGTAATATTGTGCCTTCAGTGGAAGAACTTATTTCTTCGGTTTATGGAGACGTTTCTCAAGTAACGCGCCAGAATAATGCCTGGCTCTGTAAACGAGCTATACTTACGCCCAAAAACGACCAAGCAGCAGAAATAAATTACAGTATTTTAAAAAAAGTGGACGGAGAAGAGGCGGTATACCGATCAATAAACACGGTTTTAGACAGAGCCGAGACTACGAACTATCCTGTTGAGTTTCTCAACTATATTTCTGCGCCCGGACTTCCCGCTAATAGCATCGCTTTAAAAAAAGGCATTCCGATTATGTTGCATCGTAACTTCACCCCTCCAAAGTTAAGTAATGGAACTCGCCTTAAAGTTACTTCTCTTCGAAATAATATTATAGAAGCAGAAATTGTTGCGGGTTGTGGAGCAGGCGAATTAGTTTTCATACCACGCATACCCATACTACCAAACAATTTTCCATTTCACTTCAAACGCGTGCAGTTTCCTGTGAGTGTGTGTTTGCCTATGACAATTAATAAGTCGCAAGGCCAGATACTTCGAGCAGCCGGTATCGATCTTAGGACAAACTGTTTCTCACACGGACAATTGTATGTTGCTTGCTCAAGGGTTACTGGCCCAGAAAATTTTTTTCTAATTTGTAATATGGGAAGAACATCAAATGTTGTATATAAAGAAATTCTTTAGACTTTGTTTAATTATTCAAAATATCAATAATTACAACTGTAAATAATTGAATTACATTTGAAGCCCTTGAACTATTAAAATAAATTAATAAAATAAAGTTAGTCCCAGTGTTTTATTTCAACGCTTTCAAAAAAGTAATTATGCTGATTCTTCACTATAACTTTTACGCATACGAAGCCGCGGGTATCAGCTAGTCTCAAATAAATTTCGGAGTCACTTAGATCCATTTGGTTCTAAACAGTTCAAATGTAAAATAATAAATATGGGTGTATTTACAGGTAATTCTTATTTACTGACACTTTGGCCAACCCCTCCCCCCTCCAAATTTTTTTCTGGCTTTTATTTTTTTTTGATATTGTATGAAAGTATACTAGCTGTAGTATCATAACGTTTGCGTAATAACAAACGCATTGCTTTATTCTGCATTTTCTGTAGTTTTTCAATTTGGGAATCTTTAATTATAAAAAAAATTGTAGAACAATAGATGAAGTAAGGCTCCACTATAGATCTATATATTTTCACTTTGTAATGACTATTTAAGTTTTTACAAGTTCTATATGACGCAGGATGACGGTTCATCATAACAAGTTTCCGACGAATTGACGCGCACGTACTCTCAACAAACTTCCATTCAAAACTAAAACTCTTCTTTCCTTCTCAATATTTTCTATATCACTTGCATCGCCTACTAATTGTTAGTATGTAACATTTACAACAAGTGTTTCATGAAACAGTGCGCGCCACTTCCTCAAAGTATTTTCCAATACTCTAAACTTATTATCAGATCCGACACGGCCATTCTGACATGTCACACGTCCCTGTGTGATATACTCCAAAAAGTCTTCCACTCGGCCATTACTGACTCAAATTTTAATTTCAGTTTCTCTTTTATTCATTAGAGCTCATACACAATATTTTATTTTATAATAATTACAACTATTTTCATGTAACATAAATTCATCCTCTGCCACTTACACCAGTGGTCACAATTCAATCTCCATCACTTACACCAGTGATCACAATTGCATCCTTCTCCACTTATACCAGTGGTTACAATTTCGTTCTCCATCACTTATCCAGTGATTACAATTTTATTCTCCTCCACTTATACCAGTGGTCACAAAATTTCATATCAAATAAACTATTTTCATTTTTGGAACATGTGCTCTTACATCTCTATGTCATTATTATCAGTTTCATTTTCTTCGGAATCTACAAAAATAGTACCATCAGGCATTTTACGCAAACGATCATGTGCATACTTATAAATACGGTTAGATTTTGGAGCGGATAGAGTGTACCTATCTCCATCCAAAACTTCAATAATCTTAAAAGGTCCTTTATATTTGGGATCTAGCTTTGTCTGATTGCGTTCTTCATTTTGCATCAATACATAATCCCCTACCGAGAACCTATTTACCGGAGCTTTATTTTTGTCAAACCTCTTTTTATTGTATCTAGCAATTTGGTCTATATTTTCTAAAGCGTTTTCCCTTACTCTATCAATTTCAATGATCGATTCGGTTTCGTCAAAACGAATAAGTTCAAGAGGTCTTGCAACTTTTCCTATTAATAATTCTAGCGCGCTATATTTAGTGACTTTGTTGATGGTACAATTCAAAGCCAACTGCACATCAGGAAGTGCATCTTGCCACGAACGATCCTTACTTGTCTCTACAGCAGTAAACATATTCTTGAGAGTACTCATTATTCGCTCTACCTGACCATTCGCACGCGAGCTGCCGGTGGCAATAAGATGCAATTCAATTCCGTTAGATTTGCAAAAATCTCGAAACTCAGAACTTGAAAAACACCTACCTTGATCAGCAATTATGCGTTTAGGAGCACCAAAAAGTGACACACCGAATTTTACTGCCTGAATACTATTTTTTGAATCAATATGCAACGTATGGTGTAGAATTACAAATTTTGTGAATGCATCTATTAATACAAAAACATATTCTTTTTGGTCACTTTTACCGCTAAGCTTACCAGTTGCGTCAATATGCACTGTGTGCCAGGGAGTTGAGATCTTTGGAATGGGATGTAGTTCTGCCTGCACCTTACCAGAATGAGATTTCGAAACTTTGCATGTAATGCAATTGTCTATAAATTTTTTTACATACTTTGCCATGTTCTCAAACCAGTACATCTCATACATTTTTTCAAGCGTTTTCTCCCATCCGAGATGAATTATAGATTCATGGACGCAACTAATGACAGACCACCTAAGCGCTCGGCCAAGGATTGGCAAGCACTTTGTTCTGCCATTGCGCTGTATACTGCGATGTAGCATACCTGACCGCAGCTCATAAGTTTTAGACATATTATCGGAAAGCTTCCCATTTTTGAAATCAGAAATTATTTTCTGAATTTCCTCATCACGATGCTGTTCAGCAATCAACCAGTTTCCCGAAATATCTGCAATGTTAACTTCTTTTCTTTCAACTTTCTCAACGTTATGATCATTTGAAGTACGTTGTGGGTTTCTTGAAAAGAAATCAACGTGACCCATACGATCACCATTCCTATGTACAATATCAAAACTAAAGGATTGCAGAAAAGCCCACCATCTGTGTACCCTAGGTGTCAAGTCCAGTTTACTACGTGCTGATTTCAGGGAATTGCAGTCTGTAATTACAACAAATTTTCGCCCATATAAAAAAAGCCTAAAGTGTTTCACAGCATTTACAACGGCAAGAGTCTCCAATTCATAAGAATGGTACTTTGCTTCAGCAGGTGTGGTGCTCTTACTAAAATACGCCACAACACGAAGGTTTTTGTCACTCCTTTGCATAAGGATTGCACCATATCCTAAAGAACTTGCATCAGTGTGTAGTTCAGTAGGAAAACTCGGATCAAATATGGTAAGAACTGGCGAATCGGTCAACACTGCTATAATTTTTTGTCTAATAACTTCATGCGATGTCTTCCAACTGATATTTCCCTTACTTAAGCTTGTTAAAGCATATAAAGGTGACATTACTTGGGAAAATTTTGGAACGAATTCCCGAAAATACGAAGCTAAACCAATAAATTGTCGTAGTTCAGTCACAGTTTTTGGGGGAGGAACATTCACCAAGGCTTCTATTTTTTTTGGATTGGGTCTAATTTCACCATCACTTACTTCAAAACCAAGATACTCTACCTTTCGCTTTAAAAATGAACACTTTTCAACATTGAGAGAAAATCCAGCTTCAGTAAGTGTTCGTAATACAGTACCAACTCTATCTAAACTTTCCTCAACATTGTCGGTTCCTAACACCAAAATGTCATCCATGTAAACCACCACATAAGAGTGGACAAGGTCGCCAAGAACTTTCATAACTGCCCGTTGAAAGACTCCTGGAGCATTTCGCAATCCGAATGGCATCGCCAGGTACTCAAAGTGGCCTTCCGGTGTTACAAACGCCGTCTTTTCTATAGAATCTGGATGCATCGGTATTTGATGGTAGCCGCTGGCCATATCCAAGGTCGTGAAATAAAAGCTTCCATGAAGCCTATTGATTTGGTCAGATATTAAAGGTAAAGGAAATCTATCAGGAATTGTATTATCATTTAATTGGCGATAATCCACACACATGCGATCTGACCCATCTTTCTTTTTAACCAGTAAAATGGGACTAGCAAAGGGAGAGCAACTCGGCCGAATTATACCGGCGCTTAATAGTTCACTAATTTTTCCGCGAACAATGCTGCGTTCTTCGCAACTTAGTCTATAAGGTCGTCGGTATACGGTCTTATTCGGGTCTTTAAGGCGTATTTGCATAGAAGTAACAACAGTAGAGGTACAAGGCGTGCCTTCCGTAAAACTTTCTTTGAATTTGTTTAAAATATTTACTAATTTCGATTGGAATTGAAATGGAATATCAGTCTTTAGATCTTTAATACTGAAGATTTTCATTTGCTTCTCACAAATATTAACCAAAGCTTGCACTTTACTAAAAACTAGCTCATTTGAAGCCATTTTAACACACACACCCTGATTTAAGATCTCACATCCTATTATAATATCATATGACAAATGTTCATCTGGTAAAAGATGAAAAAGTATTTCCAATAAAATTGAGTTTATTTCAACTGTGACTAAAATCTGTAAAGTACTCCTAACACTCGCGTGACCAATACCTGACATCTCTACAATACTATTAAATCGCTTACCGGAAAATTTAGAACCCATAGATTCTTTCATAAGTGAACACTCCGCTCCAGAATCATAATAAAAAATGTATTGCTCACCTGACTTTCGTAAAATACCTGATGGCGATTTAACAGCACATATTTCGACTCTACGATTAGCAGTAACACTTGACAATGTTGTTTTTTTAGCATTCTCGGTGGTGTTTGGACATCGGGAGGCGTAATGCCCCAAACTCTGGCAGCGATAACACTTCACTGACGCCTTGTTTGAACTGCAAGAATTCCGGTTTGATTGTTCCTTCTTCGATGTTGATTGTGAAGCTTTATCAAGTTTGTATTTGCACATCACCGCTTTGTGTCCTGGTTTTCCACAGACAAAACATTTTACAGCAAAATTGAGTGGATTATGCTTCTGACGTTTGGTTTCAATTTGTTCACATTCACCGCCTATTGTTGTGATTTTCCTCTTTAGAAATGACATTGAATTAAGTTCTTGTTGCAACTGTTTTCTTGTTTCCACCTTTGATATGAAAGCCAGTCGCTGAATACGATGGTCGAACTGAGCCAAATGTGCCAGCACTATTGAAATTACTATTTCTTCCGTAGACAGATTTTTCCATTTTGTCAATAACGACGTAATTATAGTTGCTGCATAAGATGCAAGACACTCGTCTTCTTTTGGTTTTTTATTGTTTAAATTGATAATGAAAGCAGCGTTTGTCTCCGTAAAGTCAAATCTCGAAATGAAAATATCTCGGAATTCATTCCAGGTCATATCGGGGTACGCAATTTGAGTAAGCCAGTTTGCCGCCTGTCCTTTAAGAGCGCGACTAAGAACCAACATTAAAGATGCGCCCTTCAAAGGTTTCTCTGTCATGCACATATCTGCTGTGGCCATCCATGCTCGTGCACTCACATTAAATCCGTCGGGATCAAATTCCGGTAACTGCACATCATTATTAGCACCGGAAGCGGAACCAAATGCTTTTAATAGCGAAACAAGCTCTTTGTTTTGTTGCTCGTATAACTTTTTCCAAACATTATTTTCACTATTTAATTCTTCTGGCTCATTGCCCACTTCTGATGACGCAGGATGACGGTTCATCATAACAAGTTTCCGACGAATTGACGCGCACGTACTCTCAACAAACTTCCATTCAAAACTAAAACTCTTCTTTCCTTCTCAATATTTTCTATATCACTTGCATCGCCTACTAATTGTTAGTATGTAACATTTACAACAAGTGTTTCATGAAACAGTGCGCGCCACTTCCTCAAAGTATTTTCCAATACTCTAAACTTATTATCAGATCCGACATATAAATAAACCATAGTTTTTTTGCTATTTTACCTACCTGTTGTATAATCAATATGAGCGTCATACATATTTCGATGCCCAAGTACTTAATTGTATGTACTTTTTCAATTTCCACATTATTTATTTTAATAGTTTCTAGTTCATTAATGTTCTTCCTTGTTATTATCATATATTTTGTTTTCTCAATATTAATTTTAAGTTCGTTGGCACAAAGCCATGTATAAAGAGCATTTAAATCAGTCTGTAGTTTTACTCGCATCTCAGTTTCATTTCTTCCACATATCGATATAAGCGCATCGTCAGCAAAGAGTTTAATAGAACTAAATTTTAATATTAAGTTTATATCATTTATATAAATGTTGAATAAAATTTGAGCAAGAACAGATCCTTGGGGTAGGCCTATATTAACTTCCACTTCATCTGATACGATGCTTGTTTTTTGCTTCCGATTTGTTAGAACACTATTAAACCAATCTAGTTCCACATCTCTAATGCCAATGCCTTCTAATTTCTCAAGTAATATTTTTTTATCTATAGTTTCAAAAGCTCTTTTGAGATCAACGAACACTGCTATTATCGACTTTTTATCATTCAATTCTTCTTTCCATTTAGATATCACCATGTTAAGGGCTGTTTCACAAGAGTGTCTTTGCCTAAATCCAGATTGTTGTGGCACTAGTATCTTGTTTAACTCTAAATAGTTTACTAATTGGTTTTTAACAACGATCTCTAAGATTTTTTCATCACTGGCCAAGGTTAGCTCATTGCCATACCAGGCGAATTCTTCTGGTAGTGAACCGGAGATAGATAAAAAAATTTACATGCAAATGCAACAATAACAACTTGAGCCAGATTGCCACAATTCCCAACAATGACTCCATCAGTTTGTACGGACAGCCGTTGAAAAGGCAACAACAAGAAACAATAAATGAAAATTCGTCCAACAATGATAGTACTGCTGCCAACTTGCCATCGACCACCAAAAAATTTTCACTTATTTTCACCATCTGTTTGTTTGTTTCTCTTCTTCTTGCTGTAAAAAAGTGACGTTTTCTGTCAGTGCTGCCAACTTACATAACCATGAACCGAACTGTTCCCGTGAGAATTGTGCGCCTCTTCTGGTAGTGAACCGGAGATAGATAAAAAAATTTACATGCAAATGCAACAATAACAACTTGAGCCAGATAAATCCACATAGAACTCTGGTTCACGCTGTGTTTAATTGGTTTTTTTGTGTCAACTTGGCAGCACTTGCGCATTAAATGTCAGAATGGCCACAATTCCCAACAATGACTCCATCAGTTTGTACGGACATCCGTTGAAAAGGCAACAACAAGAAACCATAAATGAAAATTTGTCCAACAATGATAGTACTGCTGCCAACTTGCCATCGACCACCAAAAAATGTTCACTTATTTTCACCATCTGTTTGTTTGTTTCTCTTCTTCTTGTGTAAAAAAGTGACGTTTTCTGTCAGTGCTGCGAACTTACATAACCATGAACCGGACTGTTCCCGTGAGAATTGAGCGTGAGCCAGAGCGACAACTACCAGAAGAATGCGCCTACCTTTTATTCGTTATTTTTAATTGAACAACTTTTTCATATGTTAAGCTTTACGTAGCATTCAATACATAGTTATTGACTTGCAATACCTTACTCTCCAAATTGATTCTATCAAAATTACTGAAATCACATAGGCGTAATAGATTACTAAGTGAGGCACTATTATAATACTCCGATGACGTAATATTTATAGTACTTCTCATTTTACTTTGGAGCTAATTTTTTATTTTAAATTGGATTGATACATGGAATATGATTTGAAAAGGTTAATTAGTTGGGTGCTGTAGGTTGAAATACTATTTAAGTTAATTTTAAAGTCGCCTACAATAATATTGCACTCTGACAGTTCACACATACTTCGTAAAACGTTACGTAAATAGTTAATAAAATCCGCATCACTTGTGCTAGGTGAGTGGTAAGCCACGCCGATGTGCCATTTTGGGTAACTTTTCTTCAATTTGATACAAATACACCAGATATTTTTGTCTATAGTTTTATTGTATTTGATGCTAAATTCAATAGAATCATGCACATATATTATAACACCACCAGTATCATTCCCACAACAGCCGGTTCTACGTACCGGAATGACCCGGGTTTTAATAGGCCAAGGGCTGTTATTTCAGTGTAACCCTGTCCAATTTGTCCAGTCACACTCCTAAATTGTCATCCTCGGAGCAATCCCTTGCAGCAGGGGTGCTCAGGGCTTAACCCTGCCATCCCCAGAACCCGTACTTTTTTCAGTACTTTTGAGGCACCATGTTGTTCGCGCACAAGCGCGTCCCGCGGTTCTCGTCGCTCCGGCGCACACACACCGCACCTACCATCATCAAATGGTCACAACAGTGGCCCGGTCTTCACGACCTGCAGCCTTGCTGCTCCCGCCTCACCTCAGTCCCCACTCTCGTCCCCCCCTACTTCCAGCATGCACGTGGGTCAGGAACATAACCTCCTCGTACCTTTAACCACGTGCTTTGTTTGTCGGCAAAGACTATATACGCCTGCGGCATCGGTTAAGTGCAATAACTGCCTTGGCCTGTGCCACATCCATATGTGCTCTGGGCTCGCAAACAGGAACCTTTGGACGGATGCATTTATTGCCCCTTGCTGCAGTACTCAGTCGCCCTCCACGCCACACAACATCGGCCAAGGCGCGCTGAACCCTAGACTGCGTCACAGCTTGGGACTATGCCCACCTCCACCTAGGCAACCGCATCCGTCCCTTACCCCCAGCATGCCTCCACCCTCCCTCCCGACACACTTCAAAATCCTACAGCTGAACTGCAACGGGTTAGCTGGAAAGATCGCGGAGATAACAGACTTTATGAAGTCGAACAACATTAAACTGGCCGCTATTCAGGAGACCAAACTGAATGCTAACTCGGACTTACGTACTTGTGATGGGTACACTGTACATAGGAAAGACCGTCCCAGCGGTCATGGGGGCGGCCTCGCATTCATTACACACCATACTGTACAGTATAACCTATTTGCCCCTGACGTTGACCCCAGGGACTCTACCCTTGAATGCCAGGGCATAGCAGTCCGGACAGGCGACGTCGACCTGCGAGTGTTAAATATATACATTCCCCCTGTTACGTGCTGTCACCGTGATTATCGCCCTGATCTTAGTACGTTGCTAAGGGGCGATAACTGCCTCATCCTAGGTGATTTCAACGCACATCACGATCTCTGGCACTCCAACTTGCTAGCAGATAGCAGAGGGCACGCACTCGCAGAGCAAATAGATAATTCGGCATTCTGTACACTGAATGGAGATGCCCCCACTAGGGTGGCAGGTAACTGCCACAGTTCGCCAGACATCTCCATTTCAAGTGCGGGCCTTATCAACCACGTTAACTGGCAACCTATGCTTACACTGGCATCAGACCACCTACCCATCCTACTAGACATCGAACGACCGTCCGACTTCATAACGACAGAAAAACGAACGTACATCAACTTCAGTAAAGCGGACTGGGACCGCTTCACGTACGCAAAGGTGAGAAAGAGTTTCGCAAAGTCATAGATTCAGCCCCTGGCCGCTTCATCCCTGCTGCCAGAATCCCGGAAATTCGGCCGAATTTCCACGCGGAAGCAGCGGCAATGGCAAGAGAACGTGACCAAGTGAGACTCTTGAACCCCGCAGATCCAAGAATAAAGGATCTCAACGCAGAAATCCGTCGGACTGTCAATGATCATAAATTGAAGAAGTGGAAAGAACACCTAGAGCCATGAAACCTCTCCGGCGGTGTCGGCAAACTATGGTCGACAGTCAAGGCCCTATCCAACCCGACCAAATACAATGACAAGGTCTCCATTGCTTTCGGCGATAACGTCAAGTCGAACCCCAGAAAGTGCGCGAGCGCATTCTGCAGGCAATTTATACTGCATTCTCCTGCGGATAGGGCTAAGAGAAAAGCCATCCGACGCGCGCACAAGCACAAACACACAGCCGCGCCCATTGTCGTCTCCTCTGCAGAGGTCAAGGAAGCTATAAGGAAGGCTAAACCTTCAAGATCACTCGGACCCTACGGAATTGCCATGAAGATGCTGAAACACCTCGGCCACGAGGGGCACAAGTACTTGGCGGCTCTATTCAACCTCTCACTGACCACCTTCGTTATACCAGACATCTGGAAACATGCGACTGTGGTCCCCCTCCTAAAACCTGGGAACCCGGCGAATCAAGTAGATTCTTATCGTCCGATATCTCTCCTTTCGCCGGTAGTGAAGTTGTTAGAGGCTATTCTGCTCCCATATTATACTGCAAACCTGCAGCTGGCCAATTATCAACATGGCTTCCGTAAAAACCATAGCACAACATCAGCACTGAATGCCATCACGACGCAGATTAACTTCGGTTTGAACCAACACCAACCAAACCACAGGACGGTTCTCGTGGCACTTGACCTGTCGAAAGCCTTCGACACAGTCAACCACGCCACACTCCTTAAAGACCTGGAGGAGACACCGCTTCCTGCCGGCCTAAAACGATGGACCGCCAACTATTTAAACGGTCGGCTGGCGTCAGTGCAGTCTCGAAACGAGAGATGTAGACCTACAAGAATTAGACAAGGGGTTCCGCAGGGTGGTGTCCTTTCACCCCTTCTGTTTAACTTCTACATCTCGAGCCTCCCTCCCCACCAGAGGGCGTCTCCATCGTTTCGTACGCTGACGACTGCACTGTGATGGCCACGGGCAAAGGACCTTCCACGGACGAACTCTGTACCAGACTAAACGACTACCTGCGCGATCTTTCCCGCTTCTTCACAGAGCGGAACCTGACTCTGTCCCCGACTAAATCTACGGCGACGTTATTCACCACGTGGAATGCGCAGATGGGGCAGGAGTTGAATGTCCACGTAGATGGTGTTCCACTACCTACTATCAACCACCCCAAAATTCTAGGGGTTACATTCGACAATAGCCTCACCTTCGATAATCATGCCACCGCAATAGATTCAAAGGTACAAAGCCGCAACAAGATCCTCAAGTCACTGGCCGGCAGTACTTGGGGCAAAGACAAAGAAACGTTGCTGGTCACCTATAAGGCTATTGGCCGACCGGTTATTGATTATGCTGCGCCCATATGGTCGTCTAACCTTCACGACACCAACTGGAGGAAATGGCAGGTCTGCCAAAACACCGCCATCAGAACTGCGACGGGTTGTTTGCTTATGTCTCCTGAGTCTCATCTTCACCAGGAGGCTCAAATGCTCAACGTTCGCGAGCATGCGGAACTTTTAAGTAGGCAGTTCCTTCTGAACTGCCACCGACCCAGTCATCCAAATCGACAGCTATTGCATGAAACTCCGCCCCCTAGAGACATAAGGAAACATCTCCGGAAGCATTATGATGAGATCCGGCATCATATCTCGTTGCCGTTTGATCTGCGGGACCATAGGTGGGTCCTAAAGGATCGGTGGACAGATCCCGACCTGTGAACCCCGTTATTGGTGCCCAACCACCCGTTCTTGCTGAGGAAGAACGTGTCCTTCCGAGGGAGACTAGAGTCATGCTGGCTCAACTTCGGTCTGGATATTGCAATAGGCTGAACTCCTATTTGTCCAGACTGAACCCTACCATACCGAACACATGCCCTGCATGCGGTATGGCCCCCCACGACACGCAACATCTCTTTTCGTGTTCTTCGGAACATACTCTTCTAACTCCTTTATCACTTTGGTCCAACCCTGTTGAAACAGCGCGTTTCCTTGGACTTCCGTTAGAAGAACTCGATGACAACTAGGAGTGTTCTGGCCCTTTGGGCAGGGCGAAGCACTGCTAACAACAACAACAACAACCACCAGTATGCCTACTATGAGAATCACAACGCACTAGTTTGTAAGTTTTTACATTCAACTCTTTATTTGTAATATGATTTGTGGTACCTACATGTTTCAGCGCATAATATTATTGCTGGAGTTTTCAATTCAACCATATTTCCAATTCAGTTTTATTACTAAGAACACTATTTAGGTTTAAATACATACAATTGAGATCATTATTTCTCGATTGCTGCTTTGTAATCTTTGATTTACTGTCAACATATCTTTTATATGCTGGGCATTCTTTACTAAACGCAGTATGATGTACATCCGTAGCTTTTTTTCTACTAGTTCACAACAATTTACACAATTATAAACATTTGATACACAACCTTTAGTGTCGTGATTTGCTCCGCATTTACCACAAGCTTTTTTATTAATAAGCATTTGAAACATCTAAGCACCTTTACATATTCAACAGTAATACAAGAGTCCCATTCTACATTAATTCTCTTTTGTTCTAATATTTTTTTGTATGCTTCTATGTCTGTCTCAATGAGAGTATTAAAAATCTTTAAAACTGTGAATTGTTTACCCTCACATTTGCTGTTTTGCTTGGTAATACATTCTATTAAGCGCTCACTTGTGCGTTTTTTTAACCCCTTTCTTATCACTACTTTTTTCCATCTCAAATTCACTTCCAATCTGTTCCTCTATCTTATTTTGCAACAGTTCACACGATTCCTTATTTTTGCATTGCACAACTATCCCGCCATTGTTTATCTTCTTTACGTTTGTGACTTGACATTCGGTAGGCTCTACCACTGTCTTAATGCTTTGTCTTTCGGTTTGATAAGAATCATATTTTCCCTTTGTGAGGCTGCTTGTGCATATGCCATTATATTGTTTGCATTTTTGTTGTTTTTGTTCGCTTTGTTACTCGTTAATACACCATTTAGCTTTTCTTTATTATCTTCTAATGTTTTTGATATTTCTGTTAGTAACTCTTTTCTCATTTGGTTTATTTTAGTTTCCACATTATGCTCAAGTAACAAATTAAAATCAGTAATCAAACTTGTTTTTAACTGTTGAATCTTATTAAAAAGTGCTTCTTCCATTATTTCTTTCATTTCTCTTTTTCCAATTTTATTTTGATCGCAACTCTGTATCAAATGTTTTATCTCAATAAATTTGGTATTCGTATCGCACAACGAACATTGATTACAAAACCATTTTAAATTTGCATTTTCACTTATTAGTTTTATTTCTTTGCTTTTCATATTGCTGCATTTAATGCAAAAAAGACCGCCACATCCACCCGAACATGATATTGAATCATCTGTTTTTATGAATTTGGCCATACATTCTTTGCACTCCGGCGGCGGCATTATTAATTTTTTGCCACCTCTATTGTAAGAAAGTCACTGTCTCTCAAATTTTACACTTTATTTGGGGTTGCTTGTTCGCCAATAAGTTTATTTAGCAATTTGCACAAATAATTTGTGATTAGATAATTTTAAGGAACAAAACACAATTATTATTTAATTTGCTCAAATTTATTTTATTTTATTTTTTTTATTTTAATTTTAATTTCAAGTCGACACTAACATAAAGCGGTCGACTGATGGCGAATGCATAACATTCTATTATAAAATACAAAGTGTTACAAAAGTAAACTTAACATGGCAAAATAAACTTAAGTGTATCGTATTCCACAAGTGGATGGTTGGAGAGGCCGCGTCTCCAATCCACCCTGACATTCGGTCCCTGTGTTCATGCAAATATATGCTCAGGAATCCTGATCCTTCCCTGGATGGTTGGAGAGGCCGGGTCTCCAATCCATCTTACAGAAGGGTCGAATTATTGAATTAAGATGGGCATGGAGCTCTTGTTTGCACATTGTATGGTTGAAGAGGCCCAGTCTCCAATCCACCCTGACATTCGGTCGATGTATTCACGCAAGAATATGCTCAGGAATCTTGATTATTCACTGGATGGTTGGAGAGACCGTGTCTCCAATCCACCGTCAATTTCGGTCGATGAATTCATAAAGTTGAGCGTAGAGATTAAAGAGGAGTGAAAAAGGACGAGTTTCCAATCTACTTTTAAGATCTGGTAAGAAATACAAGTATGTCGTTACGTAAAGTGGCAATTGTACGTTCATAGCTTATACAGCCAGACAAGTCATTGTAGTACGAACACCAGATAAGCAGGGGACTTTTTTGACGAAGTTTGAATGACAAAGAGGTAAATGAAACGGGACGTAGTGTCTGGACCTTCTAGCAGGTACAGCAAAATTTAGTTTGCCTACTAGTTCAGAAGAGTCAATTTCACCAATAATCAGCTTATGAAGAAACATTACTCCTAGTAAAATCCTTCGATGTTCCAGAGTGGGTAAATTAATTAGAAGAAGCCGGTTTCTGTAAGGGGGTAGATTAATATTAGGGTTCCAATTGAGTCCGCGTAAGGCAAAAATTAGGAATTGCTTTTGTATAGACTCAATTCGTTGTATATGGTTTTGATATACGGGACACCAAACACACGAGCAGTACTCAAGTATAGGGCGGACTAACGATGTGTAGAGCGTCTTAGTGAGAAACGGATCATCGAACTCTTTAGCCCACCTCTTCACAAATCCTAACATACTCTTGGCTTTGTTAGTAATCGAAGAAATATGCATATTAAAACACAGTTTAGCATCAAAAAGGACACCTAGATCGGCAACAAATGATATGCGTTCTAAGTCGGTATCATTTAATAAATAGGATGTCAGAACTGGCTTCGTTCTGTGGAATGTCATTTGTTTACATTTGCAGCAATTTAACGCAAGTAAATTTACCGTGCACCAGCCATGGAATGAGTCCAAATCTGCCTGGAGAAGAGCACCTGCCGACTTGTCAGAGGGACAATACGTGTAGCAAAGTTTAACATCATCCGCGTACATTAAGGTTTTGGAATATGAGATAACCTGCGGTAAATCGTTTATGAACAGAGTAAACAGCAATGGGCCCAAATGGCTCCCCTGAGGCACACCCGAAGTTACGTCAATGGATTTGGAAGTTGAGTGATTGAACATAACTCTTTGAGTCCTGTTTGTAAGGTAACTTGTAAGCCATGCTAAAATATGAACCGGAAAACCGAGTAAATCCAGTTTATGAACTAAAAGCTCATGATTCACGGAATCGAAAGCTTTGCTTAAGTCAGTGTAGATTACATCCGTTTGATTTCTTCTCGAAAACCCGTCGATTACTAAGGATGTGAACTCAATCAAGTTGGTAGTGGTTGACCTACGAGGAATAAAACCATGTTGACAAGGGGATAATAAAGACGTACACTGATACTGAAGCTGTTTGGTAATGATCTGTTCAAAAGTTTTAGGAATAGCTGAAAGCTTAGCAATGCCTCTGTAGTTCTCAATATTTGATCTGCTACCTTTTTTATGCAAGGGAATAATAAAAGATTCTTTCCAGCGAGATGGGAATGATGCGGAATCAAGAGACAGATTGAAAAGCATTAAGATCGGCCGAGATAAGTGCTGCGCACAGTACCTAAGCACACAGCTAGGGACCCCATCAGGACCCGGGGAGAATATGGGCTGCAGGGATTCAAGGCTCTGAACAACAATGTCAATATCAATAACAGGGTTCCTGACGTTATTGGAACTAGCCAAATAATATGGATACTCCTTAACTTGGGAACTGTTGGAGGAGTAGGTCGATTTAAAGAATTCAGAAAATAATTCTGCAATATTGTCATCGGTATCAGCACTCTTACACCCAAACGTAAGCGACGATGGAAATCCAGAGACCTTGCGTTTAGAGTTAACAAAGCTATAAATTTTTTTAGGGTTGTTGAAAAATTGAATTTTGCAACAAGTTAAGTAATCCTTATAACATAACTGATTCAGACGCTGAAAGTTAGAACGGGCAACTAAATACTTCGAGCAGTCAGCAGATGTGCCAGATCTCTTGAATCGCTTGTAAAGTCTAGATTTAATATTATTAAGTCTAACAAGTTGACTTGAGAACCATGGTGCCTTCCTCGACTTAGCCTTGACGTAGCGAGATGGAACACAGCTTTCAAAGAAGCCATAAAGAGAAATGTAAAATAAGGAAGATGCTGATTCGATATCTGTACAGGCATAAAGTTCAGACCAGTCATGGTCAGCAATCAATTCGTTTAGCATACCGAAATCCGCTTTGTAAAAGCATCTGACACGAGAATGAGAGTTCACTTTAGGTCTACTGGGCACGATTTGTCGGTTAGTATCTACAGCTAACTCCAGCGAAGGGTGTAATGGATCTTCCGGAAGGGACAATGGAGATATTCGAGTGAGCCCATTGCCCTGCGAACTATCCACAAATACTAAGTCCAGCATCTTGTGTTTACTATTCAGTACATCATTTACCTGTAGGAGAGATAACTCAAACATGGCATTGAGGAAATCGTGTTGGGTTGTTGGTACCATACAGTTTGGGTTACTACTAGCAACCCAGTTAACCGATGGTAAATTAAAGTCCCCAAGAACAACAAAAATATCTTTCTCTCGCAAGTGTGACTGTAAACTATGAATAACTGAGCTGTGGCTCATATAAACGCAAAGATTCGAACGAGGCGGAATGTACGAACAGCAAACGAGTATACTAAAGGAAGGGAAAGCAAGTCTTACTGCTATAAACTCAATATCGGGGTCGATGTCCAATAAAACAAGCTCGGATACAAAGCTTGAATCGACAGCAATAAGGACGCCACCTGCTCTTGATATGCGGTCACGTCGATAAACAACGTACTTATTGGAGAAAACCTCTGAATTAAAATTATCAGGCTTCAGCCATGTCTCCGTAAGAGCGACAATTTGCGCAGTAAAAGCGAAACTACTCAAGAAAAAAGTATTTAGTTTCGATCGTAGGCCGCGTACATTTTGGTAGTGAACGAGGAGGTTTACGATTTCACCACTATTGGAGCGTTCGTTGCTAAGTTTTTTGAAACACGATTAGCATTCGATTTTCTGTTGAAAAGATGTACCACAGTATGCTCCGGCCAAAACGATGGGTCGAGCACGCTTTCTAGGAAGGAATCAGGAACCGTTATTTTAAATGAGGAAATGTCTCTCTCATACTTAAAATTAAATTTATATACTCTAACGTTACTAGAGGGAGCAAGACGAAGCTTAGAGCAGATATGATTTGAAATATCCTTCTCTGTCAACGACGAGTGAAGCCTAGATACGAAAATCTCTTTACGAGGCGGCACAGCGGTCACCGCCCTTAGAGCAACGGACTCAGTTCCGACGACTACTGAAGGAGGAGTTGTAGAGATACGAGGTGTTGTATTCCTAGAGGCTGTCGGTTTCGAAGCCCGTTGAACGGCCGTTCGAACGGAATTGGAGCTACTAGGGGAGCTAAGCAGGGCATCGGCGAAAGAAATCGCTGATGCTTGGAGAACCATTGGTTCAACCACAGGCAGTGTAGGTACTACGTCTTCCGAGATATCCACAGCTGGCATAGCCGCGACTTGATCAGAAGAAATAACTACAGGACCACGAGGAGGTTCTTTAGGCCTTTCTAAAGCTAAGTCTTTCGCCGGAGTACACAAAGAAATTAACGCATCAGAAGTACTCGGCGTAATAGGGGATCTTTGTTCCCGACATGGGAGTAAGTCGGAGTTTGTTTGTTTCTCTAACAAACACTTTTTCCTTTTAGGAGATTCAGAAATGACCTTCAGTTTCTTGAAATGGTTTTCAAACAGCTTAAATCTCTCGTGAAGATCACGAAAACCAATAAAAATATTGTTGAACTCTTTCTGAGTCTGTCTCATGAAAGCACGCATATCATGTTCAATAGTTCGGCATTCCGTACACGTCCAGTTCAGTCCGATTTTGTTTGATATCAAATCAATAACCTGACCTCCAATGTTGCCCATGCCGGCGCAAGAAACGTGAGCCATATTCTCACAAAGCCAGCAGCAAACATAAGTATCGCCGCGCGATATTTTTTTTTGGCTGGAGCACTTTTTTATGCAACAATCTAGCATAGTGATAAGTAAAGAATACTACACTAAACACAGCAGTAAAGAGTTATGCTGGAACTCTGCACAATTACAACAGAGAGTGTGCAGTTGGAATGCAGGAAATATGGTGGAATGAGCGCACAAAGCAGTAAACACAGAAGTGTGAGCGCACAATGATTTGCAAAACAGCAACACACAAACTGATACACCGATTAGAATTTCACAGAAAAAAGTCGCCCACTTTACAATATTAAATACACCTTAAAACTTTTAGCAAAAGATATTGTGATGGCAGTAGTCACTAAACACAGCAAAAAGAGTTAATCTGGAGCTCTGAAAAATTTTAGCTAAAAATGTGCAGTCAGAATGCAATGAGCAAGGCAGAAGGTGCGCACAAAACAAAATACACAAAAGTGTGAGCACCAAGGTTTGCAATCAGCAACACACAAACTTATATACAGTCCGAAACTTATATAAAAATGTGAAATAATAGTCCCACACTTTAATATTTATAATTAAATTGCACTAAGTCACTGTTTTCAGGTTTCATGTAGTTAAATTAATCAAATATGAGGTAAAAATAGCTAATATAAGGCTTAATTAGAATAATGAAAAATGAAACTATGAAGGAGCGATAAAGAAACACGTCCGCACTCATCTCTCTCTCTTAAACGAACCACTCTCGGCAACGTTAGACGGAGAGCTGGCTACGAAAAAAAAAAATGATAAGGTGCAGTAAAAGTGATGATATAAATACGTTCCTTACTAGTTGAGAATCGGTGTAGCGTTGCCGGCAGAAGTCCTTCCCGGGGAGGGATGCGTTGGCTTGCTTGCAAACGTGTAAATTTTTATTGAAAAAAAAAAATCATAAGGTGCAGTTCTGAAATTTGGAGAGGTTACAGTTTTTACCTCTAGAAATAAGGTAAAAGTATTGGCAGAACTCTAGGTCGGGGATAAAGGGTTGGCAGAAGTCGACAAAGTTGTAAAATTTTTATTGAAAAAAAAATCATAAGGTGCAGTTCTGAAATTTGGAGAGGTTACAGTTTTTTCCTCTAGAAATAAGGTACAATTGTTGCCAGAACTCTAGGTTGGGGGTAAAGTGTTGCCAGAAGTCGGCAAAGTTGATGATAAGGTGCAGCTCTGGCGATTTTGTTTAAAAGTTACTGAATGCTTAAAAAACCGATTGCCAGAAGAGTAATTGAAGGCTAAGTATAGAAAAAACTATTATATATGTAGGTAGAGTCGACTAAAAATACACTTTCAAATTTTAAATAATAAGGTGCAGACTTGGCTATTCGTTCTTTTTATTACTTATACATTAGAAAAGCTGTGCATTAATAGACAGAAATCAACTTGATGGTTAATTGCATAAAAAGAATATATTGTCAGATTGGTAATACAGAAAAAAATGTTTGCTTTTAAATTAATTTTAGCCACTTATGTGTACTTTTTATACCTAGTAGTGCTTCGCACACAAGGTATATTAACTTCATTCGCCTAACGGTAGTATGTAACGGCATAAACGAATCGAGATAGATATTGACTTATGTATATCAAAATGTTGAGGAGGAAAAGAGAAATTGAGCCATGTCCGTCCGTCTGTGAACACGATAACTTGAGTAAATCTTGATATATCTCAATGAAAATTGGTATGCAGGTTCCTTTTAACTTATATCGGACCGCTATTGAAAATAGGCAGAATCGGTTAAAAGCCACGCCCACTTTCTATATACATATATAATATTTTCGAAAATATGTACAACAAGAGTGATTATTCAGTGCATAATACACCTATAAGGATAAAATTTGGTGTGTACGTTACCGTTAAGGCAACAAATAATTTTCTAAATAAATTTTTAAAAAGGGGTGTGGCACCGCCCATTTTTGATTAAGTCAAATTTGGAAATATTATTAAGTCAAAAACCGCTCAAGATAGCAAAATGAAATTCAGCACAGATATTTATATTACTACCGGCAATATTCCGAAAAAAATTAACGAAATCGGGTAAGGTCCACGCCCAATTTTATACGAAAGAATTTGAAAAGGATCATGGATATATTGAATATGCAATAAATTTACTTACACTACGTGTAAATCATTTCTATTTCACCTCTAAAGTGTTCGTGGGCAAAGAAAGTCGAATGCATAAAATTTTTCAAAAATGGACGTGGCCCCGCCCCTTTATGGTGGATTATTCCACAAAACTTTTCATGCCATAACTCTGGTAAAAATTGATTTATTGAAACGATATTTGAGAAAGTGTTCAACATATAAAGCTAACTCTTTGCTGTAAAAATAAACAAAATTGGTTAACGGACACGCCCAGTTCTTGAACACAGTTCTGAAAAATTTCTTTGTAAAATTAAAATCGTGATATTTCCATAATTGCATAAGCTATATAAATAATATTTTACACACATAATATGCTTTTTAAGCAAAACTAAACTGTAAAAAAATTTTGTGGATTTTGGTGAAGTAGGCGTGGCGCCTCCCACTTTTTAGCATAAAAGCTCTGCTATTTTCAAAAGCGATTGGTTGGAATTTCAAGAATGTATTTCAATGAAATTTTGTGAGATGCTTCCCAATAGTATGTAGTATACTCCTGCCAAAAATAACGCAAATCGGATAGGAAACACGCAAAATATACGGACAAGCGGTTAACACCCTACTGCCTTTTTTTGTAATAATTTTTTTTTATTTTCATACCTTTCATGAACCTGGGGAAAGCTATTTATATTTTGTTATTTAGTGATAGTTTAATTTACCACTTACAATAGAAATGATTCTTCACTATCTATTATATCATCTTTCACCCCTATTCTGCATTACAATTACGTTCCCGCTCTACGCTCCGCTCGGATCGAAAATTATTCATTCTGAGTTACGCTTGAATCGAAAGAAGAAGAGGAAGATCTAGAAGTCAGCTGTTTGCCTTGGAATGTGTGAAATTAAAACATAACAAAGCAAATTACACAAATAAGTGCTATTGTAATTATTTATTAACTTAATTACATATATTACTAATGATGTTACCAAATCTTCAGTAGGTAGCTGGCATTTTCAATAGAGTCGGTGCTAGAAGAGTCTGCTTCGTCGATCCGGTGTTGGTGTTTTGAATGCTAGTGCAATTTTCGGTAATTGTTACAACCGTTTCCGAGAGCTAATGCGTGCCCAAAAATGTCGGGAGGGGTATCAAGAGACGCATTTCGGTCCCATCAAGTTGATTTCTGTCTATTAATGCACATCTTTTCTAATGTATAAGTAATAAAAAGAACGAATAGCCAAATCTGCACCTTATTATTTAAAATTTGAAAGTGTATTTTTGGTCGACTCTACCTACATATATAATAGTTTTTTCTATACTTTGCTTTCAATTACTCTTCTGGCGATCGGCATTAAGTTTTTTTAAGCATTCAGTAACTTTCAAACAAAATCGCCAGAGCTGCACCTTATCATCAACTTTGCCGACTTTTACCTTATTTCTAGAGGTAAAACCTGTAACCTCTCCAAATTTCAGAACTGCACCTTATGATTTTTTTTTCAATAAAAGTTTTACAACTTTGTCGACTTCTGCCAACCCTTTATCCCCGACCTAGAGTTCTGCCAATACTTTTACCTTATTTCTAGAGGTAAAAACTGTAACCTCTCCAAATTTCAGAACTGCACTTTATGATTTTTTTTCCAATAAAAATTTACACGTTTGCACGCACGCCAACGCATCCCTCCCCGGGAAGGACTTCTGCCGGCAACGCTACACCGATCTCAACTAGTAAGGAACGTATTTATATCATCACTTTTACTGCTCCTTATCATTTTTTTTTTCGTAGCCAGCTCTTAGTCTATAATCTTTTAAGGCTTTTTGAATGATCCTGAAGCTTTTTCAAAGATTATTGAAATCGAATGCGTTTCGATGCAAGGGACTGAGTAAGAAGACAGCAGGGTGATGGTCAGCAAAAGTCTAATTTTTATTTCACATTTCATTGCTTATATACTATTAATAATTCAAATAAGTCGAATGACATTATAGCGGTACACGAAATATGTAATGCCGTAGCAAACCCTATCTAAATATGATACACACCGTGTTTGTGTGTTTGTTCGCTGCTAACGAAATGCATACAAAGTGCATGCTCTAATTCAATGAGAAGTTGAATGACTGGTTAGCCTTGAAAATTGGGTGTTAAGAAGAGTTAGTTTGTCAAAAACTAATAGGCAAACAATTAAGCAATACACATATGTTTGTGTGGTTGTTCGCTGCAGCAATGAGCATGACAAAAAATGCATACACAATTAATACAGCAATAACGAACTCAAACCTGAATATAACACTTAGCGGGATGATATGATGCAAAAAATATAAGTACATATTGTTGGCATAGACAAATAAGTGATCATATGGAGCAAATGCAGCAGAAAAACTGTATGCAGCAATAAGAGTTCAATGACACAAATTTAATGGCATTCAATTTGTCAGTAGGCCAATAAGCAAATATAAATATGTAACTGTTGAACAGGTGTTCCCAATCTTGATCCAACATCCCGGGCCGGTTGAAAGATCTTTCAAACAGGTAGTACTGCCAATTTGTGAATTGGGCGTCGAATTATTCCCTTCGTTGTTCTGACATCAACTACACGAATTCGGGCGTCTTTCCCTGGGATACAGTTCACCACTCGTCCAATATGCCATTTTTGTGGTGGTACATTGTCCTCGTGTATGATGACCATTGTATTTTGGTTGATATTTGTATGGTCTGAGAACCACTTTGATCGCACTTGAAGCTCATTTATGTAATCTTGAGACCATCGCTTCCAGAATGACTGCTTAATGCCTGTGATTTGATTCCATCGCTGTAAGTTTTCTATATTGGTTGATACGTGTTTTTCTGGTAGTGCATGTAGGGAGCTGCCAATGAGAAAATGTGCAGGTGTAAGGGCCTCGTAATCATTTGGGTCTGATGATAACGGTGATATCGGTCGGGAATTCATCGTTGCATCTATTTCTACCAAAACTGTCGATAATTCTTCAAATGTTAATCTGGCGGTGCCAATGCTACGGTTGAGATGACCCTTGGCTGACTTCACTGCCGCCTCCCATATGCCGCCAAAATGAGGTGCTCTAGGGGGAATAAAGTTAAAATTTATAAATACGTTTGCACAATAATTTATTATTGCATTTTGGTTTCCATGTTTAAATAAAAATGATTTTAAGTCTGAAAGCTTGTTACAAGCGCCAACAAAATTTGTAGCATTGTCACAATAAATGTCTGAGGGTAATCCCCTTCTACCAATCATCCTCTTCAGTGATGCCAGAAACGCGTCTGTAGATAAATCGGTTACTGGTTCGATGTGCACTGCCTTTGATGCAAGGCATACAAATATCGAAATATACGCCTTATAAGGCGTCTTGCCACGAATGCGTAAATATACGTTGACTGGACCACAAAATTCAATGCCACAACGCGCAAAGGGACGTGATGGTGAAAGCCGCTCGACTGGTAAATTTCCCATTACTTGCTGTAAAAGTTTTGGTTTGTATCTTACGCAGTGAATACATGACCTCACAATTTTCCTAGCTACGTCGCGTGCATTCACTATCCAAAATTGTAGTCTAATTAGAGCTACGAGTGCCTTAGGTCCAGCGTGGTAATTTTTCTGATGAAGATGTCGAACATATTGTATAACGAAGTCGCATTTGCTGGGTAGAAGTATGGGATGCTTTCTTTCCTCGGGAATGTCTGCCAATTCCAGTCGTCCACCAACCTTGAGTAGAAGAAATCCTTCAGTTGATTCTACGAAGGGATTTAAGAAACGCAGCGGGCTACTTGTTACTCGGCCTTGCTGCACGAGAATAAAATCATTATCAAAATGTTGTTGCTGGATATTCCACACAGTGCATATTAAGGCGTGATGAAGTTCCTGTGAAGAAAGTGAATCCGTGTTGTTGGTTGTACTTATGTGTCGTAATTTACTAATGTACTGGAAAATCCAAGCAATTAATCGTACGTTGCTAATATATGAACTGCGCTTTGAGATAATGTCTAAGATGTAGTTCGTACTTACAGTCGCTTTAAATGCTGATTTCTGTTTTTCACTTTCGACGACTTCCAAGTCTATGTTATCGCACTTATTAATTGGCCATTCTTCCATATCGCTGTATAAAAACTTAGGCCCATCATACCATATTGAATTCGATAGCTCATTAACTGTGCATCCCCTGGAGACTATGTCTGTTGGGTTGTTTTGCGTGGGAACGTGCCTCCAACGGGCCGTTGCAGTCAAATCTTGAATTTCCGAAATCCTGTTGCCGACAAAGGTTGACAATGTGGCTGAATGCATTTTAAGCCAGTGTAATACAATTTGTGAATCTGTCCAAAGAAAAATATCAAAAGATTTATCAGAAAATAGTGGAATAATTTTTGCAAGTAAATGGGCTAGGAGAACAGCGCCACAAAGTTCCAATTTCGGATTGTTTCTTTAAAGGTGCCACTCTAGATTTCGCTGTAAATAAGCGAACAACGGTATTTCCATATTTGTCGACAATTCGTGTATAAATCGCACAGCCGTATGCGCGACTGGACGAATCACAGAACCCATGCAATTGGAATGACCGGGCGTTTACAGAAAGGCAATATCTTTGCACCTTGAGAGATGGAAGAACGGATGTTTCGCCGAGGAAATTTTTCCACGCAGATTTGATGTTTTGAGGTACTGTCTCATCCCAATTTAACTTAAGGAGCCATAATTCTTGAAGTAGAATTTTTGAAGTTATGAGTACTTGAAGTTAGGGTACTTGTGACAGATGTGCCCAAATTTAGGTCTTTCGCCGAATTGTCCTCTCTGAACTGAGCTTCATTGGAGTGCCATTTAGCTAATTTAAATCCTCCTAGGTCTAGTAGTTGAGTTACCTCTTGCCTTATTTGTTGAAGTGCGGCCAACGAATTAGCGCCACACAGCAAGTCATCCACATAAAACGACGACTTCACAATTTCCGATCCGATTTTAAACTTAGTTTGATGTTGGTCGGCAAGGTAAAATTACTACTTGTCGATACATTTTGACAATGTCGGCAGTAAGTGCATAACGATTAAGTCGAAAGCGCAGCAGCAGACTAAAAAGATCGGCTTGTAACCATATATATATTATATATATGCTTGTAACGTAGGACCAGGTGCAAGTCGTTGAGCGATTTTTGGGTTGTCGTCCGACATGATGCATCAAAAACGACTCTTAGCTTTGTTGTTGTACTTGTGGGCTTTAGAACACAGTGGTGAGGAATATAATAATGTGGCTCGCTTACCTTTGGATTTTTTACAACACTCATGTGGCCTAAACTCGTGTATTCCTCCATAAAGTCAATGTATTGCTCCTTAAGTTCGGGTGACTTCTCCAACCGCCGTTCCTGCGAATGAAATCGCCGCAGAGCCGTAGTATATGATTCGCCTAACCGATGTGTGTGGTCTTTGAAGGGCAATCTTACCACCACTCTGCCACAGGATTCTTGCTGAACTGTATTAAGGTACAATTGATCACAGGTATGTTGTTCACGTGTCCAGGGATCCGAAATAGTAGTTAATTCTTCCAATTTCCACAATTTTTCAAGTTCATCACCCAATGATTCATTTGCTGTAAATAGACATGAAGGTTTAAGAGAGCGATTAGTTGTTTGATATCGCCCAGATACGACCCAACCTAACAGTGGTTTTTGCAAGATTGGTAAATTTGGACCTAGTTTTATCTGACCGACAGACAGTAGGCTAAAAAATGTTTCTGTACCCAGTAATAAACCGCCCTTCCCCGGCACATGGAATTGATTATCTGCCAAAGTCGTATTTGCAGGTATATTCCATGATGAAATGTCGATGTCTGGATCCGGTTGATAGGCAATGTGAGTTGTGATGCAAAATGTCAGCGGGAAGTTCATAGGCAGTAACTAGCGACTTGATATTTGTTGTTGTTTTGTATTTGATGTTAGTTAAAGACTTACCAATGTCTTGTATTTCAAGATTTTGCTTACTTCTTGACAACATCAATTTTTGCGAAAATTCATCCGTGATAAAGTTTACCTGAGAACAGGAGTGCAGCAATGCCTTCCCCATTTTATAGTTTCCAGATTAATCACGAACTAAAACCTTTGCAGTTGTCAGAATAACGTTGTCACAGGATGAATGGTTCAAATGCGTATGTACTGCAGCTTCCGTTGTTGGAGATGCTGAGTTTACGGCTTGTTGGTTGGGTGCTGATATACGATGAAGTAGTGTGTGGTGCTGCTTCTGACAAACTTTGCGCCGATAAGATGATGGACAATGACTTGCATGATAACCCTTTGAGAGGCAGTTGATGCACAATGCATACTTCTTTGCAGTTTCAAAGCGTTGCGCAATGCTGAGTGCTTTGAACCGATCGCAATTCAAAATTCTATGGCCAGGACTGGAGCAGATTGGACATGGTGGGTTTGAACATGAAAAGGTATACCCACGTTGTTGGCCCTTTGGCTTAATGGTTGATGTTTTAGTGTTGACAGTGTTACTAGTGTGAGCACTGTCAGTAGATTCCAAGTACTGACAGTGTCTTTCCAATACTTTAGCGCAATCCTCCCATGTTGGTAGCGTTTTGAAGTCAAGCGATTCCTTCCATTTTTTGTTGGTTTGTTCGTCAGATTTCTGCAAAACTAGAAACATTAACATAAATAGCTTGTGAAACTTGCCTGTCAGTACCGAGCGACAAGACTTCTAGGCTGAATACCATTTGGTTTTGTTACAGCTGGTAGATCGAATAGCGATGAAATGTCCCCTCAAAAATTAGTGTTTTGTTGTCATAGCGAACCTTGAGCCTATCCAATGCCTTGGGATAGTTTTCATTTGTCACCTGGAATGCGTCTACAGTTTCCAACGCTTGCCCTTGGAGCGAATTCCGCAAATGATTGAATTTCTCAATATTGGATAGGCTATGTTCGCGATCAATTATCTGTTGAAAAGAGACTATAAAATTTTGATACTCAGAATACTTGCCGCTGAAGGTAGGTAGCTTAAGTTTTGGCAGTTTTGACGATTGCTGCATTACGCATGTTGTATCCATTAAAGAAACATTGTTGTCTTCCTTTAATTGCGATTGAATGGCTAATTTAGTGGTTACGTAGAGCTCCTCTAAATCGGCGCGTCCCCCATCTTCAGTGTCCAACCTTTCGATGTCTGTCTGGATTGACAGGATTTGCTTAAAATATGATTCCAGGATACCCAGACGGCACTTGTACTCAGCCTGCGAAAGTACCTTTCCACCGCTCCGCATGCTAGCTTCGATGATATTTTTGATCCTCGTAATATTTTTCTTAACGTTGGCACGTTGTTGCTTCAGCTCCTCTACCGACATTTTAATATTGATTTCTCACAGTGGGGTGGACGACGAAAGGCTATCTGGGTTGTGAGGCTGGAACAAAAAACTGTATAAACGAATGGTATGATGATTATTAGCGACTTGGCACTTGATGTACGCAAATTCAAATCAATCCTAGTGTTGCAATTAAAAATTATGAGGCGAAATATAATACTGATACCCAATAATGGCTAGGGTGGTGGCAAATGCTTGACCAGCTTATTGTAGGCACAATGCTATTCGGCGACGGTTATCCAAATTGCGATTCAAAAATGTTGATGATTACCAGTGTAGGCGTTCAATGATGGAGACTAGCGGTGACCACCAAATATCCACGAACGTCCAAATGTAATAACTACTTACTCGTGCCCCACGTTGGGCGCCAAAATGAATGATCCTGATTGAAATCGAATGAGTTTCGATGCAAGGGACTGAGTAAGAAGACAGCAGGGTGATGGTCAGCAAAAGTCTAATTTTTATTTCACATTTCATTGCTTATATACTATTCATAATTCAAATAAGTCGAATGACATTATAGCGGTACACGAAATATGTAATGCCGTAGCAAACCCTATCTACATATGATACACACCGTGTTTGTGTGTTTGTTCGCTGCTAACGAAATGCATACAAAGTGCATGCTCTAATTCAGGCATCGGCAGCCCATAGCTCACTGAGCTGGGCAAGAGCGTAATGGTTCAGTTATGCTTGCATAGCATGGCAATACATTGAATGGGTTCTGTCATATTCGATATCTGTTAAATGGGTTTTACATGTATTCGATTATACAACGCATGGCAACCCAGAGCATGGCATAGAAGTCTGTTGAATTTTGATCTCTATGTAACTTAACATACCTACTGTCAAAGCTTTTGCTTATTATTCTTATAAATTTTAGTAAAAAACAAATAAAAGCGTTGTAATGGAAGAAGAAAAGCTGAAAGAATGTGTGCGAGCTCATGAAATTGTGTATGTTTCGCGAATATCTGATTTTGAGGGGCTGTGCGTTGTGCGAAGTATAATCAACATTTTCTTTTGCGTGCTGTGTATTGCTATGCTATGCCCTGCTATGCAAGCATAACTGAACCATAAGTGTTTCACACGTACATGCGAGCGCAGTAGCGAGTTCCTATCCAACTTTCATGCAAGCAAGAACGTTGTCGTTTATGCGCATCGATTTTTCTTGCTTACGTGGGTGCCTACATATTTTTGATATATCCCTGTATGTTTACGAACGCAATTATGGCAAAATTTAATTTAGAGTGGGAAATGCGATTTTTCTTTGCAGAAAATTTAGACGGGGAAGCTGTTGAAAAAAAACTAAAAAAAAAACTCCCAAAAAAATTAAAAAAAAACAAAAAATTAAAAAAAAATTTATTGTTTTTAGTTGCTAAGATGAACTAGGTACGGTCTTTTTTATACCTAGTAGTGCTTCGCACACAAGGTATATTAACTTCATTGGCCTAACGGTAGTATGTAACGGCATAAACGAATCGAGATAGATATTGACTTATGTATATCAAAATGTTCAGGAGGAAAAGAGAAATTGATTGAGCCATGTCCGTCCGTCCGTCCGTCCGTCTGTGAACACGATAACTTGAGTAAATCTTGAGATATCTCAATGAAATTTGGTATGCAGGTTCCTTTTCACTTATCTCGGAGTGCTATTGAAAATAGGCAAAATCGGTTAAAAGCCACGCCCACTTTCTATATATATAATATTTTCGAAAATACAAAAAGAGTGATTATTCAGTACATAATAAACCTATAAGGATAAAATTTGGTGTGCACTTTAGCGTTAAGGCAAAAAATTAATTTTTGAAGAAATTTTTAAAAAGGGGCGTGGCACCGCCCACTTTTGATTAAGTCAAATTTGGAAATATTATTAGTCATAAATCAAAAACCGCTCAAGATAGCAAAATAAAATTCAGCACACATATTTATATTAATACAAGCAATATTTCGAAAAAAAATTATTTAAATCGGGTTAGGTCCACGCCCAATTTTATACGAAAGATTTTGAAAAGGATCATAGATATATTGAATATGCTATAACTTTGCTGAAACTACTTGTGTATCATTTCTATTTCCCTTCTAAAGTGTTCGTGGGCAAAGAAAGTCGAAAGCACAAAATTTTTGGAAAATGGGCGTGGCCCCGCCCCTTAATGGGGGATTATTCCAAAAAACTTTTCATGCCATAACTCCGGTAAAAATTGACTTATTGAAGCGATATTTAGAGAAATTGTTCAACATATAAAGCTAACTCTTTGCTGTAAAAATAAACAAAATTGGTGAACGGACGCGCCCACTTTTTGAACACAGTTCTAAAAAATTTCTTCGTATAATTAAAATCGCGATATTTCCTTAATTGTATAAGTTATATAAATAAGATTTTACACACATAACAAGCTTTTTAAGCAAAACTGAACTGTATAAAAATTTTGTGGATTTTGGTGAAGTAGGCGTGGCGCCGCCCACTTTTTAGCATAAAAGGTCAGCTATTTTCAAAAGCAATTGCTTGAAATTTCAAGAAGGTATTTAAATGAAAGTTAGTGAGATGCTTCCCAATAGTATATAGTATACTCCTGCCAAAAATTACGCAAATCGGATAGCAAACACGCAAAATATACTGACAAGTAATTAACACCCTACTGCCTTTTTTTTTATTAATTTTTTCTATTTTCATACCTTTCATGAACATGGGGAAAGCTATTTATATTTTGTTATTTAGTGATAGTTTAATTTCCCACTTACAATAGAAATGTTTTTATCGAAAACAATCAGTTGCCTTTATAACAAATTTTCAGGTATGTATTAAAATAGACCTGAGTAAATTAGGATACCAAAACAGATCACTACTAGGTATTTAATGTTCTGTTACACCCGAACTTAGACTTCCTTACTAGTTTTAAATAATTTTGATTAATATGCTGACTTATTCACCACCTAGTGGGACATTTTTTGTAATAGAGCTCTTCCTTCCAAAAGAAACATACGTGGTAAAAAGTACCAAAAACATACCATAAATAGGGATTTTCTCAATATCTCGACTCTAGTGCCACCTATCGTGAAAATTTTGATCATATCGCACCCTAAATCAAAAACAGTCACAACTCAAAATTTTTTTAGATCGCTTTCTTGGCATAGATTGCCTAATAAAAAGTAGTGCAGCCAATACATACAATATTTTTCTTTTTGACTATTATCGTTACTCTTTAAAGAGCACAGTGATGTCAAGTTTTTAAAAATCAAATCACCTTTGTGCGATCCAGAAGCAATTAACTGAAAGTTACTCGGATTTTGAGTTGTGACTCTTTTTGATTTAGTGTGCGATATATTAAACATACGTGCCAAATATGATTAAAATCGGACCATAAATGCGGATTTTGTAAATATATGTATTATTGGTGAGACGTATCCAAGGAACAAACTGTCAAAATTTGAAAACAATCCGTTTAGTAGTTTTTGAGCCAATTGATTACATAAAAACCCCCTACATTTTTATATATATAGATTAACGAAAGAATGATTTCACCACTTCGATATATTTATACCTAGTAGTGCTTCGCACACAAGGTATATTAACTTCATTGGCCTAACGGTAGTATGTAACGGCATAAACGAATCGAGATAGATATTGACTTATATATATCAAAATGTTCAGGAGGAGAAGAGAAATTGATTGAGCCATGTCCGTCCGTCCGTCCGTCCGTCTGTGAACACGATAACTTGAGTAAATCTTGAGATATCTCAATGAAACTTTGTATGCAGGTTCCTTTTTACATATCTCTGAACGGTATTGAAAATAGGCAAAATCGGTTAAAAGCCACGCCCACTTTCTATATATATAATATTTTCGAAAATACAAAAAGAGTGATTATTCAGTACATAATACACCTATAAGGATAAAATTTGGTGTGTACCTTACCGTTAAAGCAAAAAATAAATTTGTGAAGAAATTTTTAAAAAAGGGCGTGGCACCGCCCACTTTTGATTAAGTCAAATTTGGAAATATTATTAATCATAAATCAAAAACCGCTCAAGAAAGCAAAATAAAATTCAGCACACATATTTATATTAATACAGGCAATATTTCGAAAAAAAATTAGCGAAATCGGATTAGGTCCACGCCCAATTTTATACGAAAGATTTTGAAAAGGATCATGGATATATTGAATATGCTATAACTTTGCTTAAACTAGCTGTATATCATTTCTATTTCACCTCTAAAGTGTTCGTGGGCAAAGAAAGTCGAAAGCACAAAATTTTTGGAAAATGGGCGTGGCCCCGCCCCTTTATGGGGGATTATTCCACAAAACTTTCCATGCCATAACTCCGGTAAAAATTGATTTATTAAAACGATATTTGAAGAAAGTGTTCAACATATAAAGCTAACTCTTTGCTGAAAAAATAAACAAAATCGGTGAACGGACACGCCCCCTTTTGAACATAGTTCTAAAATATTTCTTCGTAAAATTAAAATCGCGATATTTCCATAATTGTATAAGTTATATAAATAAGATTTTACACACATATTAGCCTTTTTAAACAAAACTAAACTGTAAAAAAATTTTGTGGATTTTGGTGAAGTAGGCGTGGCGCCTCCCACTTTTTAGCATAAAAGCTCTGCTATTTTCAAAAGCGATTGGTTGGAATTTCAAGAATGTATTTCAATGAAATTTTGTGAGATGCTTCCCAATAGTATGTAGTATACTCCTGCCAAAAATTACGCAAATCGAATAACAAACAAGCAAGATTTACGGGCAAGTAGTTAACACCCTACTGCCTTTTTTATACCTAGTAGTGCTTCGCACACAAGGTATATTAACTTCATTGGCCTAACGGTAGTATGTAACGGCATAAACGAATCGAGATAGATATTGACTTATGTATATCAAAATGTTCAGGAGGAAAAGAGAAATTGATTGAGCCATGTCCGTCCGTCCGTCCGTCCGTCCGTCTGTGAACACGATAACTTGAGTAAATCTTGAGATATCTCAATGAAATTTGGTATGCAGGTTCCTTTTCACTTACACTCGGAGTGCTATTGAAAATAGGCAAAATCGGTTAAAAGCCACGCCCACTTTCTATATATATAATATTTTCGAAAATACAAAAAGAGTGATTATTCAGTACATAATAAACCTATAAGGATAAAATTTGGTGTGCACTTTAGCGTTAAGGCAAAAAATTAATTTTTGAAGAAATTTTTAAAAAGGGGCGTGGCACCGCCCACTTTTGATTAAGTCAAATTTGGAAATATTATTAGTCATAAATCAAAAACGGCTCAAGATAGCAAAATAAAATTCAGCACACATATTTATATTAATACAAGCAATATTTCGAAAAAAAATTATTTAAATCGGGTTAGGTCCACGCCCAATTTTATACGAAAGATTTTGAAAAGGATCATAGATATATTGAATATGCTATAACTTTGCTGAAACTACTTGTGTATCATTTCTATTTCACTTCTAAAGTGTTCGTGGGCAAAGAAAGTCGAAAGCACAAAATTTTTGGAAAATGGGCGTGGCCCCGCCCCTTAATGGGGGATTATTCCAAAAAACTTTTCATGCCATAACTCCGGTAAAAAGCGACTTATTGAAGCGATATTTAGAGAAATTGTTCAACATATAAAGCTAACTCTTTGCTGTAAAAATAAACAAAATTGGTGAACGGACACGCCCACTTTTTCAACACAGTTCTAAAAAATTTCTTCGTATAATTAAAATCGCGATATTTCCTTAATTGTATAAGTTATATAAATAAGATTTTACACACATAACAAGCTTTTTAAGCAAAACTGAACTGTATAAAAATTTTGTGGATTTTGGTGAAGTAGGCGTGGCGCCGCCCACTTTTTAGCATAAAAGGTCAGCTATTTTCAAAAGCAATTGCTTGAAATTTCAAGAAGGTATTTAAATGAAAGTTAGTGAGATGCTTCCCAATAGTATATAGTATACTCCTGCCAAAAATTACGCAAATCGGATAGCAAACACGCAAAATATACTGACAAGTAATTAACACCCTACTGCCTTTTTTTTATTAATTTTTTCTATTTTCATACCTTTCATGAACATGGGGAAAGCTATTTATATTTTGTTATTTAGTGATAGTTTAATTTCCCACTTACAATAGAAATGTTTTTATCGAAAACAATCAGTTGCCTTTATAACAAATTTTCAGGTATGTATTAAAATAGACCTGAGTAAATTAGGATACCAAAACAGATCACTACTAGGTATTTAATGTTCGGTTACACCCGAACTTAGACTTCCTTACTAGTTATTTATTTCAGTTGTTCGAGATGTGCGCTACATTTGTCAGAATATATTGAAATTGTCATGCAAAACCTTAGTAATCAATTGAGCAGCCATTATTAGATAGTCACCCACGTAAAAATATATATATGCGTAAAGCCGAACTATGAGTAAATTTGTGTAATTGTGCTCGCCTACCCTGCAAAAAACCGAAATACTCCGTTCCATACTCCATAGAGTACTCCTTAAGGAGTATCGGAGTACTCCAACACTTATCCTCGCTCATATAAAAAAGGTGGTCCAATTTACATGGCGATGGCCGGTAATTGGATCACCTAATCCGACTCGGAGTACTCCATTTCTTTGATTTTGAATACTCTATAGACCACCTACATGAGAGTACTCCCAAAATACTCCTATTGGATTACTCTATGGAGTATTCAACAGCAAAGCGAGAGAGGGAGTAGGTGGTCCTCAAAAAGAACACCTACTCCCTCTCTCGCTTTACTGCAGAGTACTCTATAGAGTAATCTTTAGGCAGCATTTTCAAAGTACTCTCACATAGGTGTTCCATAGACTATTCAGCAGGGTGCTCCGATATGGATTAGGTGATCCAATCACCGGACATGGGCTTATAAATTGGACCACCTTTTTGTATGAATGAGGATAAATGTTGGAGTACTCCCATACTCCAACGTTTTTTACAGGGTATATGTGTGACACACACATTCGCGAAATGAATTGTTTGCATGTAAGAGAATGCCGATGCCTGCTCTAATTCAATGAGAAGTTGAATGACTGCTTCGCCTTGAAAATTGGGAGTTAAGAAGAGTTAGTTTGTCAAAAACTAATAGGCAACCAATTAAGCAATACACATATGTTTGTGTTTTTGTTCGCTGCAGCAATGAGCATGACAAAAAATGCATACACAATTAATACAGCAATAACGAACTCAAACCTGAATATAACACTTAGCGGGATGATATGATGCAAAAAATATAAGTACATATTGTTGGCATAGACAAATAAGTGATCATATGGAGCAAATGCAGCAGAAAAACTGTATGCAGCAATAAGAGTTCAATGACACAAATTTAATGGCATTCAATTTGTCAGCAGGCCAATAAGCAAATATAAATATGTAACTGTTGAACAGGTGTTCCCAATCTTGATCCAACACTTTTTACGCTTGGTGCTAAGTCTGCGGCTTCTATGCAGTTTAATAAAGATGATTTCCTCTTTGGAGTATTAAAAAAACGTACAACTTCTCGATGATACTTTAAGTGTGTCGAACTGATGGTACTAAACTAGCTTTTGATATGGCTGAATTAAGCACACTAGGTAGACCCATGCGCACCTTGCGCAAAAAAAAAAACAAATGGTTCGAAATCGTTTACTTACGTCATACAAACTTATCAAGGCAAATTGATTGTTATGGTAATGGCAGAGCGAATTCGGAAATATTGGCCTCTATTCGCTTCAAGTTTTTGTAACCTAGAATGTCATAGTGATAAAAAATTTTAAATGACAACCATCGATTGTTTTTTTATATTTCATAAAAATTTAATTGAGCTAATGGTGTCTGGAACAATAAATAAATACAACTCATGCGTGCATAAAATTTAGTTAAAACCATCGCCATCGTATCCTTTTGGTAAGTAAAGGAAGTCAGCTGTTCACTTGACATTACCATAAGAATGAATTTGCCTTGAAACTTATGTAAAATTTTCGGAAATTTGATAAAAAGCAATCGATTTTTTCTATAAATATGAAAACATGTATTTTTTTACAAAACTTCCTTAAATACAATATTTGACGTAAAAATAAAATCATTTCTAATTTTTTGTTTGAATGCCGCTTGGGCTGAAAAAGTTATATCTTGGAATCGCCTGACTCTAGAAAATGCCACATACAACTGTCCGTGTGGAAACACTGGGCTAGGTAAAAACAAACCGGCTTTATCAAATGTTTGGCCTTGGGCTTTGTTGATAGTCATAGCGAAAGCTACTTTTAAGGGAAACTGTTTCCTAGTCATCTGGAATGGTACTGTTGGATCTGAAGGAGTTAGTTTTACTCGTGGTATTATAGCAGGTTTTCCCGAACCGATTAATTTGACACTGATTGCGTTCTCGCCTAAATGACTGACGACCATCCTGGCACCATTTATAAGTCCTTCTTTGGCATTAAGATTACGAATCAACATTACGATTGCATTTTTCTTCAAAATTAGTTTATGTGGAGGTAAGCCGGAAGGACTTAGAGAGTTAAGAAACTCAGTTGGATAATACTCGGCATTATTAGTTTCATTTTTTTTCGACTGTATCACAACTTAGATAAACTTTACTATCCCCGGGTAATAATTTGGATACTATACACTCATTAAAAGTTGAGCATTCGTCATTTTTTGGGTATAAAATAGCAGTTGAGTAAAAATTTGATATGTTACTGTCATTTATTTCATTTGTGCCGTAAACCTTAGCAATTAGGCTATCATAATCAGCGTGGTATTTTAATAGTATCCTCGGATATTTCATGTTGGATTTCTAAGTCACAATTTCCCAGTTTGAGTAGCCAGCTTTTAAACTCAGGGTCATTATTGGCCCTCATATTTTGAACTAATCTACGAATTTTCACCTTTGACCACAGCGGTGAGCGTTTAATGCAATTTTCAATAATTGTAGTTCTGGTGGCATGTCTAACAACTGGAAGAACTTGTCTGAAATCACCTCAATACAAATATTTTTCCTCCAAATGGCAAATTCACATTCGTTATATCTTTCAAAAGCTTGTCAACAATGGTTATTGCATCCTTAGGTATCATAGATACTTCGTCCCAAATAAATAAATCTGTTTCCCGTAATAGCTGTGCTTCCTTTGAGTTGGGTCGCATAGATGACACTGAAGTATCTAAAATAGGCACAGGTAGCTTAAAAAGAGCATGTGAAGTTCGTCCTCCAGGTAACAGATTCGCAGCAATGCCTGTCTATGCAACTGGTAAAACAATTTTATTTTCGCCTCAGAGAATGTGACATAGCGTAGTGTAAATAAATGTTTTTCCTCAATGAAATAACAATTTGGAGATTTATTTCTAACCGAACTCAAGACTTCTTCCACTATTAACGTTTGCTCTTCATTCAGTTTTCTAAAAGATTCTTGTCCATGTTGACGTTCTTGTTCAACGTTGTAGAGTGTGCTAGGCTGGTCAACTATAGTTGGTTGAGGTAAGCAAAAGTGTTGACACGTTCTGCCATGCCTTTTAAAAATATTATCTAAATCCAGTAGGGCAAGATTGTAGGACTCTTCGGGCTGGTGTTCTTGTTGGTAATAATCTGATAATTCATCACGAAATATATGCCAAATTATTGCAAAAAGCCATATCAGCTGTGGTGGCATTTGGTAAGTTACAGCTTCCTGCAATCATTCTTTCCTCTCAGCATTGTTACCTACTAAATGCAATTTTTCCGCAGCTGCTTGAAAACTATCATATACTACAACATTTACCGTACGTATTTCCGTGTATGACTTTGGTACTTTGATATGGAGAAGTAAAATACGAAGAAAATACCTTTCATAATCCATTGGATTTACGGTATACATCCGACCAATGCACTTACTGTTTCTAGCCCTTATGCATCATTTGCCTTTAGACCATACATAATGTTCGGGAATTTCGTGATACAAATACTGACGGGCGTCCGCTTCTTCGGTGCAAAGCTTGAAAAACGCCATGAGTTTGGAGTCCTTGCTAATATTGGCTTCAGCTTCGTGACCAGCTCGGAAGTAAATCATTTGTTCTTCTTGTAAATGGACAGGCAGCCGTTCAATAGTATGTGAACGATGAAAGAGTTGGCGCTCATGAAGTCGCCACATTCCCTCTGGAGGACTAACATGCGACAGTCTAAAAATATATTAACTTCGTCTAAATTTACTTCCCTTTGCCCGTCCGAATTAATGCTCAATTTCAGTGAAGCACAGTCATGGCCCTTATAAACGTATTTATACAAATACTTAACAGATTTAATTGACGAACAATGCTCGACATTAGTGTGGGCCTGATGTATTCGACTTAGGTAAGAATTATACGGTACGATCCACCGATTGTCGATTTCCTGATTTTCAGTAGTTACTGTAACAGAATTCTCACGACGTCTGTAAACAGGGTAACCATTTACGTTTAAGTTTGTTTCATTTCGGAATTCTTTAGGGAACCCTTTACTACACTGACCATCTTTCATGCAGGGGCTGTTTGGATTTAAAAACCGCATGGGCCATGCGTCTTTGTTTGTTTAATAATTGCAAAAAGTTGAGGGTCTTCTTCAATATTTGGAATCTCGGCAGAAATTAAGGAATCCACATCTTCAATTGAACGGAGCTTGTCGACTTCTCGAAGCATAAGTAGTATATGCGCGTGCGGTAGGCCTCTTTTTTGGAATTCGATTACACAAACATACGAAAGAACTACAACTAGTACGTGCTTTTTTAATAAATCATCTAAAAGTGATCATGATTTTAAGTGGAATACTCTTGAGATTAAATCAGGTCTATTTGCTGTCCTCTCATAGGGCTTAAGTTCTGATATTATTTCAATCCATTTAGGGTTGCAAGTAAATGTCTGGTTTGCCAAAGCGGGATACTATACTCATCTCATCTTGATAATTTTGAAGCATGTTTCTCGGACTACCAATAAACGAAGATGGAAGAATAACAGGAAGTCCTGTAGCTGCACCTCTTTGTTGAGCATCTGCATGAAGGAAATCCATTAAGCCTTTATAGCTTTCAACTCTAAAATCTTTTTGATGTGATCTAATGTATGCAACTCTGGAACCCTCTACTTTGACATAACTGTCTACAACGTATTGCTGAAATAATTTGCCTGAAGCTTGTATTATATTAAATTTACCTCTTATTGCTAAACGGTAACAATAATATTGCAATTGAGTAGTAACGCTTCGTATTGCAGTTGCGTGAATGTCAACATGTTGCATAAATGGCCTCCATCCTGCGTCTCCACAGGGAAAGAGCAGAGGATAGCACTTTGGATCTGAATGGGGATTTAGATACGATATTTTACTAAATGATCCATCTGACTTATAAGAAATTGTAAAGTCAAATGTGCCTGGTGGAACGCCATCTTGACCCAAAAAAACTGCTGCTACTTCAGATACAGCGGGGGCGTTGTATCTTCCGCGATGGAAAGCATTTTCCGTAGTAAATTGTATTTGCATATCAGCAATATTATTAGACATATATTTGGCACATTTGAATAAGCTTGCATACGGATTGTTGGTTATAAGCATTGCTTGTAGTTGGTTCATAAGAAATTGGCAACAGCTCTTATTAACCTCTCGGTTTGTACAATACTGCAAAGCATCATCATTGTCTAAAATAAAGAGGCCAGCATATGAGGGTGTTTCGCCCTCAGATGGTTGTAAAGCTCCAATTTTATGATAAACTTGACCGTGTAGCTTGTTAAATTTTCTTATGTTTTCCAAATAGTTTTTTGTTACAGATTCATTGCGTTCGATTATAGTTCTAAGTTCTTCACATACGGAAATCGGGGGCAAACTCACCTTCCCTTTGTGACAACAAATTGAAGAACTTCTATCGCTGACCTCACTCGAAAATAGTTTTGCCATACAAAATTCACATTGTCGATTCATACGCCCAACGCTATGTGGTTCTTCAATAGTTCCGAGGCGTGCGCCACAATAAGTTTTTGGAAGCTTTTCCTGTATTCTCCTAGCATTTGTGTCACTGCTTAACTTTAAAATATATGAAGGTACCAAGTCACTCCTACTCTGGACTACCATTTGTTCACGTTGTACCTGTCGCTGGTTACGCATTGTTTGCCTTGCCTGTGCTAGATGAATATTTCGTTGATGGCTAGATCGACTTCTCCTAGCTTCTTGACGCCTTCTTCGCTCACTTGAAGGATTTAAGGTGGCCGTAAGCATTATAATCTAAAAATATAAACAGAATGTGAACACATGTAACACATGTAACTCATGTAAAAATACACATTTTAGAACTTACCAATTACCACGGAATATAATAAAAGATCCAATAAGAAACATCAATAAAAGATTTTCAATTAACAGAGAGAAAGAATAATCGCAACAGGTGTTTAGCAAATACACTGGCAATTAACCGCCAGCGCCATCTACATTTAAACATTTGAAAAGAATGTTCATTTTTTAATCAAAATCAAAAAGCGTGTTCCAGTTTGCTGACCTGGGTCGGATCACGGTCATAATTTAACAGAAACGATGCGGGTCAGCTGCATGAGAGTTGTTTGTGTAAATAAGTGTGTATACATATGCATGTTTGTGCTACTAAGCAAATAAGGGTTGGCTGTCAAAAAATCTACTGCAAAAAATCTACTACTACGGATCCGAAATTGACCCAGAAAAATATCAAGATCACAGCGTTGTTGTTGCATTTACATGCAAAATTTTATACAGGTCTGGGTTTGTGTTTAACTGGAACACGCCAAAAGACTCGCAGCACTGCCAGTCCAGCGCAGTGTTGCCACTCACATTTATTTTTTGTACCAAAACAGTTGGAAAAACACACCTAAAAACAATAATGGCACGATAAATGTAGAGGTTATCATTAGAACCTTCAAAAACATTTCTCTTCCGATTTTTGTAGTGCTGCTCTGAGTTTATGTTGCTTAAATCATGAATTGGGGATTTTATAGCCAAAAAGCATTGGTATTTGTTTCCTTTAGGGGTCAACTGCAAACAAATTTTGAAAAATTATGGGAGAGGGCTCAAAAACGTGTATTGGCCGCAGGATCACAAATCCCGGAGCGCTTTTTTAATTTTTTGTTTCAGTGAAAAATTATGATCAAAATCCCGAAAAAGGACCCAGGTCCGATCCCAATTCGGTGTGCAGAACACCTTTCCGAGTTGCTTATAAAAAATAACACTCAGGCAGTACAACACCGGCTACGCCATACTCAGCATTTCTGCGCAGAACACTTTTTTGGACATTTTTAAAGACGGCCTAATGTAATTACAACAACCACATGAAAACTTGCAACTTTGATTGCAAATAACCCCTAAAGGAAAAAAATACCAAACCATTTCGAAATTACATTGGCAGACGGAAAATCCCCGAAAAAGGGCGATATCCCTGATTCTGGCAACACCGCTCTGAAGTGTGATGAATGTCAGTCACAATAGCGTTGCAGTACAAAATGATTTTTTTGTGCATTCACAATGGTTTATTTAAACAAATTAATTTCTATAAAATACGCTTAAACAAAAGCACTGCTGTAATTAATATATAGTTTCGCATGTAGAGGTAACCCACGCCTTTAAAACGATACCTTACTTATTAATATTGGATCGAAATGAGAGCAGAAAATTAGGAGCAAACACAAAAAGACCTTACAGAAATAATATATATGATGTGCTGAACGGCTCAGCGAATAAAGGCCTAACGAACTAACGCCTAAAAATAAAAAATTAAATATTGCCTAAATATTTCATATAGGAATTAGGCGGTTGTTCATAATTAAAGAATATCTAACATTTTAGGCATTTCTTCATTAAAATTGTTAGGTGATTCTTAATTAGGTATTTATTCATTTTTGATTGTTAGGAATTCTTTCATTAACGTTAGGCGCTTTTTCATTTTGCTATTTTGTGATTGCTCTTGCTATTCTGCGTGAATTTATTGAAGACTAACGGTTGTACTTACAGTTAAACAAATGTTTTTACATTTTGTTATCAGTTGTAAAAAAACCAAAAAATGACCCAGGTCAAATGCTGATTTAGGGGCCCGACGGAAAATTGTGAACGTTATATTCAAATATCTCCTCTTTCTCCTTTCATAATTTCTTAACTAATTACGGTATCACGGAAAACAAGAGACAAAAATGCTTTCAATATGTTGAAGTACGGCAGTTAAAATGCAATATAAAGCGCACTTAAAGTTGTTGCCACGGTTCAGGCAACCACCCGGAGTCGGCATGGCGTAGCCCAGGGTTTTGCACATGTGTTCTGCACATAAAAAACATGGATCGGGAGTTATTGTTTGATTGTGAAATAAGTCCCAAATATTGGGACTTTTATCATTTTCTTCTAAGAATTTTAATTCGGATTGAATTGGTCGGACATATTTTTTGTTCCATCATATCCAAAAAAGCCTACTAGATATTGACAATCAATATTGCATCCATTGAGTGTATTTATTATAAGCACCGCTAGGTCTTTCCCTCGCAAGGACTTCGTAACAACAAAACGAAGAAAGTCTTCTCATAAATTTAAGTTTCCCACATCTTCTTCATCAACATATCGAATAGCGATTGAGTATCAAACAAGTATCCCGCATTCTAAGAATAAATCAGGGAAACGATTTTCCTACACTTTATACGTAAGAATCAATTTGTTCCAAAAGATACAAATCCTTCATAATTGCTTCTTATGCTAGGACAAAGTGATACGTAAAGCTGAGATCACACGATTGGTCAAATGTACCGATTTTTGACAAAATTTTTCTGTACAAATTTGTACAAAATAAATTTTGTGTACCGATACAATTTCCAGTGTTCACACGATTGGCGTATTTGAGCCAGAATTTTGCTGTACTGATTTGTACACTTCAATAATATGACAGATATTTGTGCAACCCTGTCACATGATTGGGTTTGTCATCTTGAATACAGTAGACAGCTGATAAGCTTTGTATACATACATATATTTGAACGTAATTTTATAATTTTTAAATAAAAATGATTTCTTCATGAAGCAAGGCAAATTCATTCTTATGGTAATGTTAAGTGAACAGCTGACTTCCTCTTCTTCCCGTTTTTAACCCGCCGTGTAATGTAGAATGTCATAAAAAGAAAGATTTGACGGTTGACTTTGAATATTGTATTTGGTATATATTTTCAAAAAACTATCGCAACTTACCAAAAGGATACGATGGCGATGGTTTTAACTAAATTTTATGCACGCATGAGTTGTCCAAACACGTATTTATTGTTCTAGACACCATTAGTTCAATTAAAATTTTATGAAATATAAAAAAACAATCGATGGTTGTCATTTCAATTTTTTTATCACTATGACATTCTACATTACAAAAACTTGAAGCGAATAGAGGCGAATATTGCCGAATTCGCTCTGCCATTACCATAACAATCAATTTGCCTTGTTCGTCAAGAAAAAGGAAAATAGTGGCAATTATGTGTATTTGTGTACAACTCATTAATAAAAAGAAAGAAATAAAAGAAAAACGAACATTGAAGAAGCGAAGTGTTTGGGTGCTGGATTGACTTCAGAGGAGAAGTACTGACTCTGCGCGAGTTTCGTGAAGTGAACAATCAAAAATATTTGTTTAAAAATTATCTTCGCATGGACGAAGCCACTTTTAATTATATTCTTGAATTAGTCTCTCCAAACATAAAAAAAGTGACACCAATATGCGCAAAGCAATACCAGCCAATGAACGTTTGGCGGTTACACTTCGCTTCCTTGACTCTGGAGACAGCTTCAAAAGTTTATCCGTTGACTTTCGCATTGCCACCAATAGATGTAGTGACTTGTTTAATAACGGACAAATGGAATAAAGAGCAGTGGTGCATCAATTGTTTTTGCAGATATCAGTGCTGCCAAGTTTACTAATTATTTATTATTATTAGTTTAATAATCAAACTAAACAGTAAATAATGAAATTCCAGCCAGGTGTAAAGTATTCCTAGGATTCAATGTCGTTTAATAATGATAAATCAAAATAAGTCCTTTAATCGAATTAAATTAAATTAAGTATTAATCCTAGGGTATTATTTCGAAACATATTAATCCTAAAAAATACTCATTATCTGTATGAAACAAACTAAATACATAATAATAAAAATAAAAATAAACGTAATTTTGGCTTTATTTGAATTGATTAGTCACTGTGATTGGTCCTGCAGTGGCAGATAAAATTATCGGTACATTTGTCCATTTTTTGTATTTACTTGATTTGTACAACAGTTCACATGATTGGTACAACAGAGCCGTATTTTATCGGTCTATCTGCACAAAAATTTTGTTAATTTGCCTTATGCCAAATATTTTCTGGCTGTCACACGATCTGTACATATAAATGACAAAAAATTGGTACATTTGACCAATCGTGTGATCTCAGCTTAAGAAACGTTTGGTGATAAGTAGTCCCCTGCAATTTTTTCAGATTTTGTAAATGCCACACATATTTTACAATAAACACCTTTTCCCACATCTGAATACGAAAGCCAATGATATTTGTGAAGCCAATTATGTTGAAACTTTAAGCCACGTTTAGCGTGCTTTTCTGAAATTGGAAACACTGTTCGATCTTACCCCCCTGTGTGATTAGAAATCATTTGAGCATCGGAACAACAATTGTGCGCAGAGATTGGGACAATATAAGATCACCAAGGTGATGCAAGTTAACACCCAGCTTCACTCGGCCGCCTAACGGAAAAACAGATATTCAAGAATTCAAGTACCTAAATGGTACTCAGTAAATTCTATAAATTCATTAAGTCGCATAACGGCAAATGTGAACAAGTCGATCTTTTCTTGTGCTTCTTTGTTATTGCGGCTGAACTCATTAAGGAATTCGATCTTGAATCTATAATTCAAGTTACTGGATTGTAATAACAAAAACATCCTTATTTTGTATACTTGATCGGACGCTGGCACATCTATTCAGAGGCAGTTCAATTGAACTAGAAATTGATACACTTATTTCAAGGCCAATACATTCCAAAACCAATTAGAGTATAGGTAACTTTGTAATCTTATAAATAAGAGCATATTACGAAATTGGGGCAGTGTATCAGTTCAGTTAGTTCGGCCTCTTTTTGCGCTAAATAAAATTATATTTTTAAAAACACCAATATGTTTCTAGAGTTTAACATAAAAGAATCCTTGTGCGAAAGGAAATGTTAAGCTTTCCTAATTAAATTAAATCAAGTATCCCACTAGAAAGAGAGAAAAATAGAACTTAACAATAAAAGAATCCTTGTGCGTAAGGAGATGTTAAGTTTGCCCAAATTAAATTAAATCAAGTATCCCATTAGAAAGGGAGAAAAGTTAGGTACCTAAGTTTTTAAAAAATTAAAGAACACTAAAAGGAAGTAAGCAAAAGAGTATCCCAGTGCAAAAGAAAACTAAACAAACTCAAATATTCTCTGAAAAGAAATAATAAAAGAATCTTCAAGGAAAAATATACACAGCAAAATTAAAAGTTAATCAAACCAAACTAAAGTAAATAGAGTTATTGCACGTCACTCCGGGACGTCGCCAAAGTGGGACCATTAGTGAGTCAAGTAACAACAACTTAAGAGGAAGCCGAAACCAACAACAATGGAAGCTGACCGTAAATTGGGATAATCAATAATATTACGATTTTTTTTTTAATTAAAACTATACACGAGAATTAAATAACAAAGACTTTTTATTGTGACTATTGTCAGAATAGTTGGCACGACAACCCGATTGTCCCTTTAGGAAGGAAAGAAGTAACTTTAAAAATAAATAAAAGCACCGTGGATGAACTAACTAACCAGTTTTCCAAAATGGCACTTAACAATATTTCTGCAGAAGATATCGCTAGGATAGTAGCTACGCAAACTGCTAATCTTAGGGATGAAATAAGTCAACTGACTAACCAAATTAGGGCATTAACTAGTGCTACTCAGGTGACGGAATATCGTACACAAACCATTAATGACGGAATAGCCTGTTCTGAAAGTTTAGATATAATTAAGTCACTACTAGATTTCTCTGGAAAAACTTATGCTAGTTGGAGTGTGGCTGCAAAAAATTCGATGAGTTTGTATATCGATGGAAGTATTTCGGAGCATTAACCGTACTTCGAAATAATATAGTAGGAAATGCCAACAAAATCCTTACTAATAATGGCACAGTAAAAAAACACTACTTGTTGTATTCTGGTCTACGTAAGAGGTACATCGACTTAAATAAAAAGTGCTATAAAGCCTATATCTCTAAAACAAAAAGAGACATTATTCGCAATCCGAAGTCATTTTATGATTTCGTAAATTCTAAACGAAAACTGGTGGGGTTTCCCTCAGCCATGAAATATAAAGACATTTTATCTAGCGATAATCAAGATATCGCAAATTTCTTTGCGCAATTTTTCAATTCTAACTATTCTGCCGTCGCCAATTCTGACTTTCTAAATTATCCCTATGAGCTACATGGGAACAATTTAATTAATTGTCGAACTATATGCGCCAATGATGTTCTTGTTTGTCTGAAAACCTTGAAAGAATCTTTTAAATGTGGTCCTGGTAGGATTCCTACATGCTTCTTGAAGAAGTGCGCTAACAATATTTGCAAACCCCTTACCAATTTGTTCAATCTGTCACTAAAGTGTGGGGTTTTTCCAACAGCATGGAAAGAGTCGTTTCTTCTACCGCTTCATAAAAGCGGAAGCAAGGCTTCTATAGAGAACTATCGTGGCATAGCAAAGCTGTCTGCCATCCCAAAAGTGTTTTGAAGCTATTGTTACCAATCAGCTTACGAATCCTATCTCTACCTTGATTTCTGACTGTCAACACGGGTTCTGTAAGGGAAAGTCCACCGTTACAAACTTACTTGAATTTACAAATCATGTCTCAAATGGCTTTAGAAAATATTTGCACACCGACGTTATTTATACTGATTTCAGCAAAGCTTTCGATAAAGTGTGTCACTCGTTACTTATTCACAAACTAGATCAGCTGGGTTTCCAGCCGGGCCTCAATCGCTGGATCTCTTCTTACCTTAGTGACAGAACACAAAAAGTAGTGTTTAAAAACTGTGAATCCGATGTTATTAATGTCTCCTCTGGAGTTCCTCAAGGAAGCCATCTGGGCCCGATTCTGTTCTTGTTGTTTATAAATGACATTTCTACAGTAATAGAATTTTCGAAAATGTTAATGTATGCCGACGATGTAAAGCTTCAATCAGATCTAAATGCACTAGTTACTTGGTGCGATTTAAATGCGTTATTATTGTTGTTGGCCCTGATGATTGATTATAACCGAACGTTTTTTGCTGGACAAGTGGCAGATTGTCGGATGATGTGTCCATTGGCTCTGGTTTTGGTAAATTAGTATTAATATTATTCCTCGCTTGTGGGTATCTCAAATGGTTTTGAAATTGATTTCGCCCCCTCTTCCGTATTATTTCTAGGACTCCGTAAATTATTATTAAAGATTTTATTTTTTGGAAAGTAAGTTTTTGAAAAAATCAGAGCAAATTCTGCACGCATTTGATTTGAGTGAAGTTCATGTGCTTTCGCCAGGGCATTTGGCAAATCGGCAGGAGCCAATGTAAAAAGTACTTGGTTTAAAGGAGGATGTAGTCCCGTTATAAAGGTCCTCAGAGCGGTTTCGCGATTTTTAATATTTAGTTGTTTTGTAATTTCGGAATTTGTACCGTGTAGTTCATTGGACTTACCAACCAAAAGCTCTTATGCATTTCAGCCACACTTTTGCAGTATCTGAACAAAACTATTTAACTTACCCAGGTTTAGTCTGTTAAGAATAACGGCCATGATTTGATGAAAACGCTACGTTAAAGCATCACCACAGAAACATATTGGAAACATTAAAGAAACAAATTTTAAAATCGGTTGAGTCGATACGGAGATCTTACGGGACATACGAACGCCAATTCATTTTTATATACATATATAGATTATGAAAAAGGACGGAATAACAACCTATAGTCACAACCAAAACTTTTGGTTGTTGTATTCACTTTTTCAACATTCGCCAAAGTAGCAAAAGGAATTCACCGTTCGTATTTAAATATAAAACGGAAAAAATCTGTACGGCAATTAAGTGCCCTACAGGAACATTTCAGTTAGAACACCAGTGATCTCAACTGACTACAATTTATATGGTAGCTAAACCTCCTTAGCTAATATATGATTAAATTGAGGATTTAGAAAATGGTTTGTTCTATATAAATAAACACTATGTCCGATAGAATAAAGAAAAGATAAAATTTTGAAAATCTGTTAAGCCGTTATAGATTATTAGCTAAAAAAAATTTAAATTGAGATTAGAAAAAAAAAATTGATGTGGTAAATGAGACCTGAAACAGATTGAAAACATTAAAGGAAAAATATTTAAAATCGGTTGAGCCGATACGGAGATCTTACGGGATATACGAACGCCAATTCATTTTTATATATATAGATTATGAAACAGGACGGAATAACAACCTATATTCACAATCAAAACTTTTGGTTGTTGTTTTCACTTATTCAACATTCGCCAAAGTAGCGAAAATGAATTCACCGTTCGTATTTAAATATAAAACGGAAAAAATCTGTACGGCAATTAAGTGCCCTACAGGAACATTTCAGTTAGAATACCAGTGATCTCAACTGACTACAATTTATATGGTAGCTAAACTTCTTTAGTTAATATATGATTAAATTGAGGATTTAGAAAATGTTTTGTTGTATATAAATAAACACTATGTCCGATAGAATAAAGAAAATAAAATATTTTGAAAATCGGTTAAGCCGTTATTGAGTATTAGCTAAAAAAAATTGTAAATTGAGATTAGAAAAAAAAGAATTTATGTGGTAAATGAGAGCTTAAACATCAAGATAGTGAGTAAAAAAAATACTTAAAAATTAATTAAAGGAAATTATTGTGAGATACATATCTATTTTCAGCTTTGCGATGACAAAATGGTCGTCCGGTATGTTGTTGCAAGATACGCTTCCTTTGTTTTTAATGTAAGCGATTTGAAGGCGATTTTGCAGAGAAACATACAGAGAAACTCCTGGATCTTAGGTAAGGTTGTCTGTCGTATTTATTATACAAACAAATTAAAAACAAAATCTTATACCTAGGAACATATCTAATGACTCCTTTTCGCATGACAGAACCAGGTTCACCACAAGCCCGCTACAATACCATACACTCTAAGACCCGAAACTTGATAGAGCGGACAATTGGAGTAATAAAGAACAGGTTTCGTTGCCTTTTATCTGCTCGTGGGTTACATTATTCACCTGAAAAGGATACGCAAATGGTGAATGCTTGTTGCGCCTTGCACAATACTTGGCAACACTTTAGAGTGGAGCTCCCCGAAGAAGTGCCATCCAGTATACATAAGTACGCAAACAAGCAACGAAATACTGAAAGAGAAACGGAGGACACCGCCCAAAGAATTCGGAATAATATAATGTTATCTCTTTAATAAATGAAATGTTGTTATAGTCATTTATGTATTTTTACTTCATTCATTTTTATGATAAAAAGCTATGCTTATACATACATATAAAATAAAAATATCACTTCATGCGATCTTAAAAATTAATTGCAACTAAAATATCACTTCATATTTCAAGACATTAAACTCAAAATATTCCTTATTATCAAAAAACGCCTTTTAAAATATTAAAAAAAAGGATTAAGTGAAATACATATCAATTGGCCAAATGGCCTTGCAATTTCGAAATTTTAAACATTTCATTTCTCATATAGGGCGTATTTTTTTGCTTTATTTCCAGTACCTTTACATTTAGCTCTATATTTTTATTTAAAGCCTTCTCCAACTTTCCAAGTTTTTTTAGCTACTTTATCGTTTCTGTTTGAATAGTTAGCTGCTCTATACGCTCAGTCTCTACATTTCTATTTCTATCCATATTTTTTTACTGCCTTCTCCAACTTGCCAAGCGTGTTCACGACATCCTTCTGGGTTTCTATTTGCGTAATTAGCAGCTCAAGACACTCAGTATCGACGCTTTTAGTTCTACGAGGATTGTGGGTGCGGCCTGACTTAGTGGGACGGTCGTCTTCATTTGGGACATCGGTCTCAGTAGGCATGGAATCGGCAGCGGCTGCGTCCACACTGTTGATATTTTCTACACTCGCCGGTGTTATATTCGTTGTCCCAAAAGCGTGATCACTTGGTTCAACTTGAGTCCTGGTTTGAAGCAGTTCCACTACACTTTCCTCTATACGATTTAGTGACAGCTCTTGCGATGGACCACCACCAGTTGCCATCCGGCTCGCACGGTTGATGCCAAGTTTTCTTTTGCAATTTCACTTATAATGTACGAAAACCTGCAAGAAATATTTAAAAATTACCATAGCGTGCATTGTTCTAGTTTCATGGCTACTACTTACTCGGCCCCACTCCTTCGCAGTTCTTATTGGTTGTCCCAAGCTATTGAGTTGCCTTGCACATACTTCCCATAACTCCTTCGTTTTATTTTTGGTGCATCCAAATGCGGATGGCCACGTCCAGTCTCGGGATGCTTCCGCATTATTTCAATAAGCTTAACCATTTGTTCTTTCGTTGTAAACTTGTTATACCCAGCGTACTAGTACTAGTACAAGGGTATTATAATTTTGTCCATATAACGGTACTACGTAACGGCGCAAAATAATCGAAATATATATAGAGTTCCAGGTATAAAAGTTCTTGAGTAACAATTGAGATATTTGCATGAAATTTTGCAAACAGGTTACTTTTTGGCCCCACGCCCCATTTTCCGATTTCGAAAATCACATAAATTACCATAACTTGAGTAAAAATGTAGATCTTTGCATGAAATTTGTTATATAGGTAACTTTCTGGCCAAGGCAGGTAAGGTTAGGTTAGGTTAAGGTGGCAGCCTCTCCGCGGTGCCGAGAGGCGAACTTATTCCGACTGGCCCATTGTGATACCCCTTCTACCTTTAAGAGTAAGTGTTCAATGAAAGAACCACCCTGTGCGCTTAATGAAGCCCAGGATGTCTCCAATTTCGGCAGAGTCTAGCACCGCTAGGCCGAGTAGTAGCACCGGAAAGATGTTATCAGGTCCCGGAGATTCAACTGGGAAGTGCCAAGGTAAGCTGCTGTTAAAAATTGTCGAAGTCGGATGGTAACCACGCCCCCTTTTTCGATATCGAAAATTTCGAAAATCACATAAATTAACATAAGTTAAGTAAAACTTGAGATATTCGCATGAAATTTGGTACACAGGTTACTTTCTGGCCAAGGCAGGTTGGTGGTTAAAATGAGATGATAACCACGCCCGATATAGAAAATTTCAAATAAGATTCTAGGGCCTATATCATTGCCAAGTCATGGTATTTGTATCTCGTTCTGAAAACTAAGGCTGGCTATTTAATGTTCGGTTCACACGAACTTAGACTTCCTTACTGGTTTTATCTATAAATTTGTACAAATTTGGTTATAAAAATTTTCCTAAAATAGTTTTAAAAGGTTTACACACCCGCTTTCCATTTTTTCTTATATATTTTTAAAAACAACTTACAGAATGTTCGAAGACAACTGCTAGTAAGGAGTTTTCAGGTTTTGACACTTCAGACAACAACACTAGGACATTGTTGTAAATGGTAATAGGTACCTGCCGTTGAGCTGTCTGAATCTTGTATTGCTTCATTGTTTGACGAGATAATGCGTCGGCAACAATATTTTCGTTTCCTGGCTTGTAAAAAAATTTCGGAGAAAATTCATCTAAGAATGCTTTTCATCTTTGAATTTTGCTATTGAAGCTCTTTTCGGATATTGTGAAAATTAGTGGCTGGTGATCTGTAAATATCCTGATATCACTAGCCCCGTAAAGGTAATTTCGAAGTTTTTGCAAGGCCCATATGATTGAAAGAAGTTCTCTTTCATTTGTTGCATATGAGGCTTCATTAAAGTTACACCACGGAATCATTTAAATAAGTTTGTTATTATTTGCAGTGCAAATATGAAAATTTTAACCAATTTTAAAATAAGTGCCTTCTAAATTTAAGTTCAATTGACTCGTGAATAACACTTTCCTGAAGATGACAAATACATATAGAGGTGAGTGACATATCTACATAAAACACATATCGATAGTTTAAATCACACAAAATGTTAAAGTATCATATGCCATGTCTAAATGAACCTGGAACCGAAATATTTCAAAACTCATCTCTTACGAGGCATTTGGAAATCACTTTGAAGAAAAACGCAACCAAGTTTAGAGTTCGTTTGGAAATTGCATATAAACATGGCCATACATCCTGGGTATCGTACTAACACTTCAAAACTATAAAGCAAGAATGCATTTTAGTATATCCTACTGAAATCTATGATTATTGCAATTTCCAAATATATGTCAGTGTAAGTAGCTTATTTATATGATTCCGAGGTGTAACTTTAATGAATACACAAAATCAATTGCTTAGAATGCGACTTGAGCTTTACCCTTATCCGATTCACGCCAAACTTCGCACGGCTTCTTTTTATACATAAATGAACCAAACTGGGAGGTACCGTGAAGGAAATATTAAACTTGAAAAATAAGGGCCACCCTACTGCAGAGCGTGGATATTATTTCTTTTTCCATACATCACCCAAAAGTTAATAAAAATAAATTTTAATTAAAATAAATTAAAAATTGTTATTAAAACTATAAAATTATCTAATATATCGCACACTAAATCAAAAAGAGTCACAACTCAAAATCCGAGTAACTTTCAGTTAATTGCTTCTGGATCGCACAAAAGTGATTTTATTTTTAAAAACTTGACATCACTGTGCTCTTTAAAGAGTAACGATAATAGTCAAAAAGAAAAATATTGTATGTATTGGCTGCACTACTTTTTATTAAAATAGTTTTTTTGTGCAAAATCTAGCCCGTGAAAAAAACAGAAAAAAAATTTTTCTTCGTGCATTTCCAGTCTATTTTTCATATAAACTATAATATTAGTGGAGTTTATAGTTATGCCTTTGTTCAGAGCCAAAAGTTGTTTGTAACGTAACAGTCTTTTCATTTCGACTAACCCAAAAATTGTTTTATGTTTAGCAAAAGCTGAGCAAGGCTCAAAAGAACCAAAATTTCAAAAGAAGGGTATGATTTTTCAATTTAATAACTTTATACATTGCCATTTGTGTCTATTAGACCGGGTCGGTCCCCATACAAAATAAAAGAAAGTAGCAAAAGACCGCCCCTAAAATTGAAGCTTATGGTGAGAGGGTTCCGGAAAAATATTTATTCTTTTTTTTGATCCTTGCAAAAACACCCAAATGTTTTTTTATTGTAACTTTTTTATTTCACATCCGATTTTAAAAATTTATATGTCAAAATTTATATCTTGAGACCCTGCATATATCCTTCTAACGTCCTTTTGAGATCGGAAGTAGTGTGGACATAGTTGCGTCAGCTAACCTAGTTATAGCTCCTTAAAATATCCTTTTTGTTTCACCAAGCTAAAGTGCTTCGAAATTTATGACAATGTTGCCTTTGAATTGTTTGACTAACTTTAGAATCAAAGAAGTTATAGTAGTTCCAATATTTATTACATGTACATAGTGTTTTGTTGACTTGAACAAAAATTTAATTTGATGGTATATTTGGATGAAAAATACTACTTCACTTTAGAAGTGAACAGAGTTTACATTGAAAAGCTTGTTAGAATATTAAAATCAAAAAAGTACTAGGACAAGTTAAATTATTGAGTGCGGATAAAAATGGTTTTTCTTAAACGCGATATCGACAGAACAAAGTTACCTACGAAACGTGGTGTTATTGAGTATTTTTTATTTTTAAAACATTATGGTTCTGCAAGTGTCCCAAAAAATCGAAGTCTTTATGACAATATGTCAGTTGTTTTGCAAACAATTGCAAGCTTATGGCAGCAGGCAAAGATTCCTATTGTCACCAAATCTACGCTCCGTAGGAACCTTAAGGGCCTCGTTCAGAGTTACTACAGTAACTTGGCACGCCAAGATCAACCGGCAAGGCTTCGCATATTTAGCTTACCAAAACGAGGCGTAATAAACTTTGTTTAAGCGACATACATACATACATAAGCTACGGTTTTTCATTCGTTTATTTTATTTGCATTGCATGCTATTATAATTCGCAATCAGCTTATAAAATATTTCGAAGATATAGTTTATGTTTTGGAAAGCCAAAGTGTGGTTTTTCCAAGCGAAAATGGGGAAGCCAATCGCGCCATGCCTCAGAGCCAACAGTGCTCGCCACCAATAATACATACATACACTCTCGTTCTCCAAAGAACATTTTTAGGCAAACATGGTCGTCAGAACCTGAGCCACATGAATACATACAATTTGAGCAAAACGGTCACATAGCACCTGAGCCAAATAATAAAATAAAATAAAAAATAATAATAACTCAAAAAACAACTCGCCTTCTCTAAAGCTTCGACATGGTCCTTCGAGCCGGATTCGAACCGGCGACTTATGCATTTCACTAGACGACTAAGCCGTCTAGGGGGGCGAGGATGTTTAAGCGACATACATACATACATAAGCTACGGTTTTTCATTCGTTTATTTTATTTGCATTGCATGCTATTGTAATTCGCAATCAGCTTATAAAATATTTCGAAGATATAGTTTATGTTTTGGAAAGCCAAAGTGTGGTTTTTCCAAGCGAAAATGGGGAAGCCAATCGCGCCATGCCTCAGAGCCAACAGTGCTCGCCACCAGTAATACATACATACACTCTCGTTCTCCAAAGAACATTTTTAGGCAAACATGGTCGTCAGAACCTGAGCCACATGAATACATACAATTTGAGCAAAACGGTCACATAGCACCTGAGCCAAATAATAAAATAAAATAAAAAATAATAATAACTTAAAAAACCACTCGCCTTCTCTAAAGCTTAGACAAACTTCAATAGTGACTCCTATGTCAGCATGATCGATTGGAGGCAGTTTATAGTTACGGAACCCCCTTGTGTTCAGTTCTACACAGACAGTCAACTTATAAAGGTTCAGTTTTCAGAAAACGAAATAATAAATATTCCAGGTAAATATCTTCAAACTAAAATTGTCACTCTCAAAACACTGAACGATTTGTACGTGTTGTTAGTGAATCTGCAAGTGCTGTCACGGATGAGAAGCGCCTCGGTCACATTTTGGCAAGCTACAAAGCCGGAAACAATATAAAAACCTTGAGTCACGTCAAGATCTATCATAACATCTTGACATTTGTATAACGCCGACGACAAGTTCCATTTGGAAATATTGAATTCGTAATATCACGCTGAAAATTACATAAAACGTTACCTTTCCCGTCGAATATGTATGTATGTTAGTTGGTACTAGCTTGTTTTGAGCAAAAAGAGAAACTCAATAAATGTTGGTTTTTTGCTTTATATTTTCCTACTAAACTAATGTGTTTTATTTATCTTTAAAGTTTAATCAGAACCGTAATAATAAATATTGGAACTACTATAACTTCTTGGATTCTAAAGTTAGTCAAACAATTCAAAGGCAACATTGTCATGAATTTCGAAGCCCTTTCGCTTGGTGAAACAAAAAGGATATTTCAAGGACCTATAACTCGGTTAGCTGAGGCAACTATGTCAAAACTACTTCCGATCTCAAAAGAAGGATATATGCAGGGTCTCAAGATATAAATTTTGACATATCAATTTTTAAAATCGGATGTGAAATAAAAAAGTTACAATAAAAAAACCATTTGGGCTGTTTTTGTAAGGATAAAAAAAAATAAAAAATTTCCGGAACCCTCTTACCATAATCTTCCATTTTCGGGGCAGTCTTTTACAACTTTTTTTTTCGACCCGGTGTGGTGTCTATGAATACCAAGAGATTAATAAATGAGTTTTTGGTTCCTTCGAAGTCTTTGCTTATTCTTTGGAAATTTTTGAATGTCTAACCCTAAACAACTTAATTTAGGCTATCTGCAAAGAAATATAACAGTTAAAGCTTTCTTAAATGCTCCAATACACTTCTTATCTAAGGGCAAATCGCACGTGTAACGTAACAGTCTTTTTTTTATTTATGTACTTGCAGGGTACCCGGCGTTGCTCGGGATGTAAGTAGAAAGGGGGCTTTCAAAATCAATAATATGCTTTAAGTTTTCATATTTATATAATATTATTGCCCACTGAATAATATACCAAATTCGAATATTTTGAAAATTTTGGAAAAAGAGTTTTGGGGCAACATGGGCAGCTGCCCAGGGCGCCGTTTCAATAGGGGCGCCAAAACTAAGACAAGAAAACATTTTTTGTTTTATTTATCAAAAAATAAATTTTTTTTGAACATTACAACGAGCCATTATCAAACAGACCGCTTGCCAAGCGAAAAATCCGAAATTTTTTGCTTTTCACCAACGCGAGCCGACAACAAGTACGTGTGACCCGACGATATTCGATTGCCTCCGTTGCTGGTTACCGCATACAAATGTTGAGGTGGCCCCTGGGCTTAAAAGTTTTAGCAGCTTGTGTGCAGTAAATGACGTAAAAGATTCAAATTTAATTGAATATTCAAATTTAAAAATCACTTTTCACTCACTTTTCCAAAGGAAACTAAGATCTGAATATTTTCTGTTTCTGGTTAATTTGAATAGTTCGCGCCTCTATACAATGCGCTGCGTACATTTTATGTAATCTTAAAAGTCGATCCGAGTTAAAAATATCAAAAAAAGTGTCAGTGAATATAGAAGAATGAGTGTAAATATGAAAAAGTTAAGACAAAGATTTACTGACGAAAATCCCTAAACTTGATTGTTTTTTTTTTCAAACTCCTCGAAAAGGAAATGGCTCCGTTGTTGATCATAACCTTAAAGGTAAAAACGCATAAGTTAATTTAACGACAGCTAGGTTAGCCCAGGTAGATTCTGGGATAATTTGACTGTGGAATTAGAAGAGAGACGCAAGGCATATGATAAAATCAACAAAAAATTTATGATTATCCTCAAGGCGAGCGAATTTTCTACTAACGAAGAAATCAGAATGGAATCGAAGGCTCTGATATCTACGTTCTCGTCTGATTTGGCACCGACAACTGATGATGAATTCATCCATTTTTTGCTTATTGCAAACAAAATAATATTAAGACGAAATCTCCACTGAATGTTATGAAGCTTATTCGGTCCGATGATTTGAACACAATTTATCCGAACGTCCATGGCAGTGACTAATTGCAGCGCCGAAAGGTCTTTTCTTGTTTGAAAAGAATAAAAAATTACCTTAGCTACAAAATGACTGAAGATCGACTCAACAGTTTAGCACTGCTTTGTATTGAATCTGATATTCTTCTCTCTTTGAATTTGAACATTTGATTACAGATTTTGCCTCCCAAAAAGTAAGACGCAAGTGTTTTTGAATAATCTTTTCCATATGTCTGTGTTATTAGTTTTCTGACAATCTAAAAATTTCCTGAAACTAAAAATATTTTCTGATACGCATCATTATATGTATGTATATGTAAATAAAAATGAAATAAATATTCTTTCTAAGAAAACTCGAATCAAATTTTTTCAATCCGTAAAATATGTAAGTAATGAATTGTTACCATACGAAGTAGGTACGGTTTTTTTTGGAAATATTGGGGCGCGGCTTGATTTGTTTGCCCAGGGCGCCTTAAGAGGTAAATCCGCCCATGGCCAGGATGAATGCAAATTCAAATGTTGATTTGATACCATATTGTAGGGTAATATTAAGGTTTTTCGGCAGTTGTCTATAAATTTATCGACATATATCGAAACCTGGGGCCATCCTATACCTATGTGCGAAATATCATAAGTATAGGTCAAGTATACTCAGAGTTATAGGTCAAGTATACTCAGTATTGTATGGGGGGGAAAAAATATCAAAAAGTAATAGTCCCTAGAAGCCTCCGAACCCCCAAAATTAATAAAAAAAGTAGCCTATAACTATTTACTTCCAGACTATAACCTATGTATGTATATGCGTTCCAAACTTCATCAAAATCCGTCATGACATTCTCACGTGATTGAGTAACAAAAGCAAACGTCTGGACATCCAAACATCGCTACATTCACATTTATAATATTAGCATGATTATTGCCTACTAAAGAATTTACCAAATTCGAATATTTTGAAAAAGAATATTGAAAACTGGTTTTGAAAAATTTTCTTTTGAGGTATTCGTTGGTAACGTTAGGGGGCCTTTTAAGAATTAAATTTTGACAAATTGTGCCAGGATGAATGCAAATTCAAATGTTGATTTGATACCATATTGCAGGGTAATATTAAGGTTTTTTCTGCAATCGCATTTTTACCGATAACTCACTTATCGATAAATTTATCGAAGTCCAAATGAAAACCTTTGGCCTTCCCCTTTCGTTTGATACCCATATTGTAGGGCAAGTTTAAGGTTTTTTGCCAATCACATTTTCACCGATAACTCATCATCGATAAATTTATTGAAACCTATCGAAGTCCCAATGAAACCTGGAGCTATCCACTTTCGTTTGATACCCATATTGTAGGGTAATATAGAGGTTTTCGGGCAATCGCATTTTGACCGATAACTCAGTTATCGATTAATTTATCGCAATATATCGATGTACAAATTAAACCTGGGGCCTTCGCCTTTCGTTTGATACCCATATTGTAGGGCAAGTTTAAGGTTTTTGGGTAATCATATTTTCACCGACAACTCAGTTATCGATCAATTTATCGAAATATATCGAAGTACAAATAAAACCTGGGGCCTTCCCCTTTCGTTTGATACCCATATTGTAGGGCAAGTTTAAGGTTTTTGGGCAATCACATTTTCACCGATAACTCATCATCGATAAATTTATCGAAACCTATCGAAGTCCCAATGAAACCTGGAGCTATCCCCTTTCGTTTGATACCCATATTGTAGGGCAAGTTTAAGGTTTTTGGGCAATCACATTTTCACCGATAACTCATCATCGATAAATTTATCGAAACCTATCGAAGTCCCAATGAAACCTGGAGCTATCCCCTTTCGTTTGATACCCATATTGTAGGGCAAGTTTAAGGTTTTTGGGCAATCACATTTTCACCGATAACTCATCATCGATAAATTTATCGAAACCTATCGAAGTCCCAATGAAACCTGGAGCTATCCCCTTTCGTTTGATACCCATATTGTAGGGCAAGTTTAAGGTTTTTGGGCAATCACATTTTCACCGATAACTCATCATCGATAAATTTATCGAAACCTATCGAAGTCCCAATGAAACCTGGAGCTATCCCCTTTCGTTTGATACCTATATTGTAGGGCAAGTTTAAGGTTTTTGGGAAATCATATTTTCACCGATAACTCAGTCATCGATAAATTTATCGAAACCTGTCGGAGTCCAAAAGAAACCTGGGGTCATCCCCTTTCGTTTGATACCCATATTGTACGATCTTTCTATACCTAAATGCGAAATATCATAAGTATAGGTTCAATATACTTAGAGTTATATGGAATAAAAAAATTTCGAAAAGTAACGGTCCCTAGCAGGGTCGGCCCCCAAAATTAAAAAAAAAAAATTGCCTATAGCTCCTTCCAGACTATAATCTGTAGGCGTGCCAAATTTCCGTCTTGCCATTCTCACGTTTTTAGGGAACAAAAGCAAGCGTCTGGACATCCAAACATCCAAACATCCAAACATCGCTACATGCACATTTATAATATTAGTAGGATTTATTTTTATTTTATTTATTTACTAGCAGGGTACCCGGCGTTGCTCGGGATGTAAGTAGTTAGGGGGACTTTCAAAATCAATAATATACTTTAAGATTTCATATTTATATAATATTATTGCCTACTGAAGAATTTACCAAATTTTAATATTTTGAAAATTTTGAAAAAAGAGTATTGAAACCCGGTTTTCAAAAATTTTCTTTTGCGGTATTCGTTGGTAACGTTAGGGGGCCTTTCAAGAATTCAATTTTGACAAATTGTGCCAGGATGAATGCAAATTCAAATGTTGATTTGATACAATATTGTAGGGTAATATTAAGGTTTTTCTGCAATCGCATTTTGACCAATAACTCAGTTGTCGATAAATTTATCGAAATATATCGAAGTCCAAATGAAACCTGGGGCCTTCCCCTTTCGTTTGATGCCCATATTGTAGGGCAATTTTAAGGTTTTTGTGCAATAACATTTTCACCGATAACTCAGTTATCGATACATTTATCGAAACCTATCGAAGTCCAAATGAAGCCTGGAGCTATCCCCTTTCGTTTGATACCCATATTGCAGGGTAATATTAAGGTTTTCGGGCAATCGAATTTTGACCGATAACTTAGTTATCTATCAATTTATCGAAATATATCGAAGCTAAAATGAAACCTGGGGCCTTCCCCTTTCGTTTGATACCCATATTGTACGATCTTTCTATACCAATATACTTAGAGTTATATGGAATAAAAAAAATTTCGAAAAGAAACGGTCCCTAGCAGGGTCGGAACCCCCAAAATTAAAAAAAAAATAGCCTATAGCTCCTTCCAGACTATGACCTGTAGGCGTGCCAAATTTCAACAAAATCCGTCTAGCCATTCTCACGTTTTTAGGGAACAAAAGCAAACGTCTGGACATCCAAACATCCAAACATCCAAACATACAAACATCCAAACATCGCTACATTCACATTTATAATATTAGTAGGATTTAAATATAAAATCGGGCTGTACATGTAAGACTTCTAGGTCTTTTATAGTACATCAATGGGATGGATGATTACATACATATGAATCCTTAACTATATATTATTAACTTAAAAAATAATGCAAATAAATTAGCAACAGAAGTAAAAGAAGCAAGGAGAAAAGAGAAAGAGTAAAAGCAAGAAAAGATTGAAGCAAAGACATGTGTTACATTAACATCCATCATATAGAATTTAAGTAGCTATGTATTACCACCTTGTAGTTTGTCCCATTTATTGACGCCTTGATAGATTCTGGAATGGAATTCCAAAGTCTCACAGCATTGACAAAGAACAGTCTAGATGATGACAAGTAGGAATATTTAGGGACAACCAGGCTACGAAGTCTACTCGATCTTGTTAACTGCAATTTCTCATAAAGATATCCAGGGCTCTTTAGTTCAATAAGCTTATATGAGAATATGACATTTCTAGCTGCAAGGTCATCGAAAATTTTGCACCCAAGAACTTTATCTTTCCATAAAGTAATGTGGTCATATCTTTTGAGACCATAGACATACCATGTAACATTATTAAAAACCACTTCTATCTTATGCGATGAGCTCAAGTCAAGTCTACTGTATACAAGCTCAAAATAAGTTATTTGCGGAACTATTAGTTGACGGCAAGTTTTTTTTCGTATTTCTAGAGGAGTAAAAGATGCAGACAGACTTAACCCACTCAAAATCACATAAACATAACTAATAACTTTGTTAACATGGTCGGCGCTGCTTTAAGCAGAGTTAACTATAAACCTAAGTTTTTTACTTTATTTGTAAACTTGAGGAGCTTAGGGGTATCTTCAAGATATATCACACTATTTCTTATGGGTAACACAAAAGATTTGGCCACATTTAGACACAGGAAATTTACATGAGCAAAGTCGGAAATTGCTGATAGATCGCTATTAATTTTGAAACACAGATCTTCGATCAGCCCTTTGCGACTGGACAGATACAATTGAATATCATCAGCATAGGCTTGGATATTTACAAACTGACACACAGGGAATACATCATTGACAAAAATACTAAACAAAAGAGGATCAAGGATAGACCCCTGTGGCACACCAGATGTTACAATGCTAGGGACGGAAAACATATTCTTACCCTTCACTTTTTGGGGTCTGCCTGATAGGTAGCTAGCTATGAGGTTAACAGCGCTGACCGAAAACCCAAAAATATTCTAAAGATTTTCGCAGAGCAAATTATAATTTACCAAATCAAAGGCTTTAGACAAATCTAAAAGGCAAAGAAGGGTTATATCGCCTTTATCAAATTTATATCGTCAACAACATGGGCGTAGAGCAACTATGCTTTGGCCTAAAGCCAGGCTGAAAGGGTGATAACAAATTATGTTGTTGAATAAATAAAGAAATTTATGTTGCCATTATAGACTCACACACTTTGGAAAAAGCTGGCAAAATACTAATTGGCCTGTAATCACTGGGGTTGGAGGGCATATTATTTTTGGCGATGGGAATAATTACTGCTTTTAAGCACTCAGAACGAAAACTCGAAGTTGTAAGGCAATGATTTATAATATGCGTAAGAGTTACAGAATATAAGGCAACACAAACTTCACAAATTTTAACGATATGCCATCTTCACCGATAGCGTTTGATTTTATACTCATAATGTTAACGCAAACGTCAAGCTGTGTAGTTGTGTTTTTATTTTGCTCTGTGATTTTATCTAAAAATTTAATCATATTTGTTATATTTCTGGAAATTTTGAAGTTAAGATTAAAGTTAAAGAGTTAAATACTTAATGTGCTTCACTACTTGTTGTGAAAAGTGTTAATTTTTGATAAATTTTTGAAAATTGAATAATTATAAATTCATTTTATTGAATTTGTGTGTGCCGAGTTGTTTTTTTTGCATATTGTATTTGTTGCTTTTGAAAGGCTTACATTTTACATTGTAATTGTTGTTGTGTTCTGACTTGCTTCTCTCACTCCTTTTTCGTTACAGCTGTTTGCGTGGTTTGTTAAACGTCAAGTACAGTGTGTTTAAGACTGTTCGCTCAGTACAGTGCCTTTAGAACTGTCAGGGTTGTTTTTATAGCTTTTTTTTAACTACTAAATTTTTGCATTTTATAACTTTTATAAATTTTTCATAATTATTAATAATATAATGTCGTGCACTTTTGAAAATTGCCAGATTAAAAGCGAGTCGGAGCGCTTTGTAGCATGCTGGCTGTGTGATGCACTTGTCCACGCAAAGTGCACTGGCTTAACTGGTAGAACAGCTGATCTTATTAATGATGGAAAAGGTCTGCGCTGGTCTTGCTCAAAATGTAGATCGACGGAAGTTGATCTTTGTAAGGTCTTTCGTCATATAAGAAACGGGTTTTCTGAGATCAGCAAAGACTTTTCTTTGCTGACCGAAAAATTCAAGAAATATGAAAGTATTTTTAAAACGTTCGAAAATCTTGACAAACCGGAAAATTCTATCAATCGTGATGGCAAGCGCAAGCCTACGGATGATCGGCCTGCTCCTTTATTAGCGCCGAACTTGCCGCAAGCCGTCGAATTGATAGACTTGGCCTCCCCAATTCCAAGCACTTCTGTTCGGGCAACGTCCAAGAACCCTCTAAAGACGTCCACTAAAAGAAATCCGGATCCTCCCGCAATTAAAGTGGAGTCTGAACCAATTGTTCGGAAGCTGGTTGTGGTCCCTCGCAAAAAATCTATTTTTCTGTCTAGGTTCCATCCTGACACTACAGAAGAAGATTTGATGTACCATATTTCGTCTAAGGTAAAAGATCGTAACTTGACGGTTAAAAAGTTTAATTTCACGTATCAAAGAAATATGTCGTCATTTAGAATTGATGTCGCTGGAAAAGATTTCGACGCTCTTTTGGATAGTTCTTTTTGGCCCTCCGGCGCTCTTGTGCGGGAGTTTGAGTACAGACCAAATAGAAATGTTCAAAATGTAGCAAAAATCTCTCGTGATAACGTTGAGCCAAAAAACTGAGTACTAAGACCATGACTATCTTTTATCAAAATGTCAGAGGTTTAAATACCAAACTAACCGATCTTTATTTGAAATCTTTCTGTTGTAACTATAACGTAATTGCTTTTACCGAAACTTGGCTAAAACCTCATGTTTTCAACTCTGAATTTTTTTGTAACGAATATCAAGTTTATAGAAATGACCGCTTGAACAGGGTCGGGGTGGAGTTTTACTTGCAGTTCATTCCTCAATACCTTCAGAGGAGGTTGATTTACCTAACATTGATTCCATTGAGTTCAAATGCATCCGCATTCAGCTAGCAAATGTCTCCATGTACTTATTTGTTTGTTATATCCCTCCAGCATCAGATCTTGCTTTGTACTTACAACTTATCTCTTTGCTCAAAACGGTTCACTTTTTGACTAAAGATTCTGACTCGATGATTGTTTTGGGTGATTTTAACCTACCTCATATATCGTGGAAAATAGTTGATGGAAATATTATTCCAAATCCATCCAGACCGGGCTACAATGACTTTTTAGATGGAATTTCCGATCTCTGTCTTAATCAAATAAACGTTACAGCAAACAAGTTTGGCAAAGTCTTAGATTTAGTTTTTGTCGATGATAAAAATAAATTTTCTGTAAGTCGTTGCGATCCGCTGGTTTTACCAGAAGACGTCTACCACCCTTCTATGGAAATATTTCATGAGACCTTAAGTAATGCCCAATGTACACAAGGCTGCTCAAGTAGTAACTTTGATTTTAACTTCTCAAAAGCCAACTATAAGAAATTAAATAAAGAACTGTCTAAAGTAACTTGGCCTGAGGTGTGTGGCGATATCGATTCAAACGTTTTACATTTTAATCAAACTATTTACAACTTATTTGAGAAGATTGTTCCTAAACGTAAAATAACATATGATCATCCAACGCAAGCTTGGTTTACTAAAGAGCTTATGATGCTGAAAAATAGAAAAACGCGTTCTTTCAAATTATTTAAGAAATCGGGATTAAACAAGCGCTACTTGCTGTATTCTGGTCTACGTAAGAGGTACATCGACTTAAATAAAAAGTGCTATAAAGCCTATATCTTTAAAACAAAAAGAGACATTATTCGCAATCCGAAGTCATTTTATGATTTCGTAAATTCTAAACGAAAAGTAGTGGGATTTCCCTCAGCCATGAAATATAAAGACATTTTATCTAGCGATAATCAAGATATCGCGAATTTCTTTGCGCAATTTTTCACTTCTAACTATTCTGCCGTCACCAATTCTGACTTTCTAAATTATCCCTATGAGCTACATGGGAACAATTTAATTAATTGTCCAACTATATGCGCCAATGATGTTCTTGTTTATCTGAAAACCTTGAAAGAATCTTTTAAATGTGGTCCTGATAGGATTCCTACATGCTTCTTGAAGAAGTGCGCTAACAATATTTACAAACCCCTTACCAATTTGTTCAATCTGTCACTAAAGTGTGGTGTTTTTCCAAAAGCATGGAAAGAGTCGTTTCTTCTACCGCTTCATAAAAGCGGAAGCAAGGCTTCTATTGAGAACTATCGTGGCATAGCAAAGCTGTCTGCCATCCCAAAAGTGTTTGAAGCTATTGTTACCAATCAGCTTACGAATCCTATCTCTACCTTGATTTCTGACTGTCAACACGGGTTCTGTAAGGGAAAGTCCACCGTTACAAACTTACTTGAATTTACAAATCATGTCTCAAATGGCTTTAGAAAAAATCTGCACACCGACGTTATTTATACTGATTTCAGCAAAGCTTTCGATAAAGTGTGTCACTCGTTACTTATTCATAAACTAGATCAGCTGGGTTTCCAGCCGGGTCTCAATCGCTGGATCTCTTCTTACCTTAGTGACAGAACACAAAAAGTAGTGTTTAAAAACTGTGAATCCGATGTTATTAATGTCTCCTCTGGAGTTCCTCAAGGAAGCCATCTGGGCCCGATTCTGTTCTTGTTGTTTATAAATGACATTTCTACAGTAATAGAATTTTCGAAAATGTTAATGTATGCCGACGATGTAAAGCTTTTCATGTCATTCGCATCATCCGAAGATAGCAATAAGCTTCAATCAGATCTTAATACTCTGGTTACTTGGTGCGATTTAAATTATATGCCGCTTAATCTAAAAAAATGTAAATACATGCGTTTTTCGAGAGGAATTTCACAGCCAGCTTCCTATACAATTAACAATTATAGTCTTGAGCAAATGTATGATTTTGTTGACCTTGGGGTTACTATGGATTACAAACTCAGTTTCAACTGCCACATTAACGTAACAGTCAATAAAGCTAGAGGCGTTCTAGCATTTGTTAAACGATGGTCTAAAGAATTTAGCGACCCTTATGTAACTAAAACTCTCTTTACTACATTAGTCAGACCGATACTTGAATACGGTTCTATAATTTGGAACCCGCGTTACCAGGTCCACGTGGATCGCTTAGAATCAGTTCAAAAACAATTTTTACTATTTGCCTTAAGAGATCTTCACTGGGATCCCTTGAGCATAAAAAAGTCAATTCTTTCTATCCTAAATACATAGCAACAATTTTTTTTTTCATATCCTTTGTTTCTTATCTTTATTCTTAACGATTAACTTGTCGCTGTCAACTAATGATTTATTAATTGTGTAGTCTTTTTTACTTAGCTGATGAGGTTTTCTCTGTAGCTGAGCAGTTTTAGATCTCGACGATTAACAAACCAAAGCCTTTCAAAGACTCGGCACGAAAGAACAATCCGCGCGTCATGCGGATGCGCCCCTCGCGCCGGTCGGGCGGGATATGGTGGGTAATCCGTTGGGCATTATTATTATTAAAAAGACTTCTGCCTCAGTTACTCCGCTAAAGTCGAATCTTTTATTTTCAGCCAAGTGATTTAAAAAGTTTTGAGCTGGAGGAATGCTGCTGTTGTTGCTGGAACTTATAAAATAGGCATTTAGTGCATTCGGGTCAATTTCACAGGCAGACCTATATTTCCCATGGACTCTCAAGGTATTTAGGTTTCGCCATAGGACTTTGGTTTCTAGAGCAGGATTTAAATATCTCCGTTTTGCACGCCTTGTAATGGCGCAGGCATCATTTCGGGCGGTTCTGTAGGCTGACCAGGCAGATTCAGTTTTAGTTCTTTTGCATTTTGCATACAATCTATTGCGAAGTTTTATTGCAGAGCGGACTTCACTATTGTACTAGGAACATGAGGTATTTAAACAACGGACTGTATGAAGAGGGACATGGTCATTTAACATTCTAGTAAGTGTATCATTTAGAAAAGTGAGCTTTTAGTCAACACTCTCAACGTACCAACAATCATCCCAGTTAACATTAGACAGATCAGCAAACAAGGCATACATTTATCGACTTAAAATCACGATACATAAACGTAACAATGTCGACAGGATGATTCAAGACTACATCTATGGTACAGAAAATTAAATCATGGTCACTTATATGTAAAACTCATGTGCTCAAATTTATAACATGATCCAAAGACGCGGTTATAAAAAAGTCTAAAAGGCTAGGGTAAGAATTGTTGGCGAATCTATTGGGAACACAGTTATTGACTATAGCGAGGCCAGCAGTGGAAAGATGATCAAACAGCTTAACTGCGCAAGAATCATGCAAAAGAATGTTAACATTAAAGTCACCACAAATAACATAACGTTCATCGTCAATTAAAAACATTGACAACTGAAAAAAACGAATCCAACACAAAACATATATATATACACGCAGGACACAAGAACTTTAGTTACATTATCGGAGACTTCGGCGATATAATGAATAATAATTTATGTACTTATGCGTATATATTGAAAAAACAGCGTATCGTAAAGTCCACTGGCATATCTACAACTTAACCCTTGGGTCAATTTGACCCAATTTTAGGAAAAACTTAACGAAACTCATAGGTTTCTTTCATAGAATCATGTTGATTCTTCTTCCACTTGTTTTCTGCATTAAATAGAAGGGGATTGCTAACAAATTAAAACCATAATGGTTTTCAACGCTACTAAAAATAAAGTGTTTTTGCTACACTTATTGTATTACTTGGTCAATTTGACCCACCATGTGATTTAGTATACCCTAATTTATACATTTTTAGGAAACTATTATAAAGAACAATCTGCGAACCCCTGTTTTATGCATGAGTGCAAAAACACTTCGTATGTCGCAGAAAATTTGCCGCTTCTTCTGCACTGTCATAGAGAAACATACTTCGCAATTAGCAGCTTAGTGTGTAAAAACTGCCAGTAAAACATTAACCAATAAATACAAATCTTTTCTATATTAAATAATAAATGATTTTACGAAAATGAAGTTTGGTTAAAAAAAGTTATAAGTAGCGCTAAGTTTTCATGAGTGGGCAAATTGACACTAAAAGTGGGATTTTTTTCTAACGTAGCAGAAGGGTTAATGAAAAATTCAAATTTCACAAAAAGAAGTTTGAAGTTTGTTATTTTGGATCAAAAAATAAGCTTGAAAATAGCTACTAAAATATGCAAATAAATTATTAACTTGCGAGTTTCATACAAAAATTCATAACAGTTACGGTCCCTGGTTTGCAGATGGTGATATATATTTACAAGGCGATTCTGTGCTCTTGACAAATTTGTAAATATTGATAAATATTCAGGAAAAAAATATTTTTATCAAATGTTTTGAATTCTGCGTCAAAAAAAAATGATTACAAATTAATTTGAATAAAATAAAATTCAAAAACACTTGATAAAAATAATTTGTTCTTTATTATTTATCAAGATTGACAAATTTATCAAGAACACAGAATTGGGCGGTTAGTGTAAGCTGTTATTATTTGCTTTTGGATTATTCTGAAAATTTTGTGTTGTGATATTGTGCAGTACCCAAATTATTCTTTTTGATAAACATTTTTAAACATCTTGCTTAAAACTGAATTTGTTACATTTTTGGATTATCCTTTAAATATGTTTGCTTTTGTTCTTTAAAAATTGTGTGGGATTTTGGTTCGGTTTTGTAAATTTTGCCTAAATTTTTGTTTTTCATTATCTCTCTTAATAATATATATGTACATGAGTGAAAATATCTATTTCATAAATTTTAAACAAAATATTCTTTGTTTATTGAAATAAATTTCTATTGCTTTTTTTTTTTTTTTTGATTTTCTAATTTCAATATTTGCACTTACAAAAACTATATATTCATATTTTCGTGTAAGTTTATAGTTGTTTGACTCGTTTTGTGTACAGATATGTGGACAAGGATACATCGGGTATCAACTTCGTAAAACCATGCCTTCCCCAAAAAATGTAAAGAACCGACAAAAAAGCTATACCTACTACATTTTATTCAAACTTGCAAACCTTTCTATGTAGTGGTATGAAGATCGTTGAAATCGATGAAGCCATTCCGTAGTAATCACACTTTAAAAGTACTTATTATCGTCATTTTTCGAATATTTCGATCCCTTGCCACACCCACAATTTTTCGAAAATGCAATTTTTAAAAATGAGGTTGTGTTTGGGTCGGTAATATGTACCTCTATGCAAAATTTCATTAAATTCTGAGGGGGCAGGGTTCAAAATGTACGTTTTTTTTTAGGCCTTTGATATGAAATTCAACATGTGTGAAAAGACAAGCTTTTGGGTATGGAACGAAACAGAAGCAAACCGAGAAGGGACTGAAGTAGGTTCAGCACACTACAGATACTTAAATAAGCTTGACATTCCGGCACAAGTTATAGAACTTGAATATTTTGTGATGGCTGCGGAGGGCAAAACAAAAATAATTTTACCATACATATTTTAGTGAATCTCCAAAGAATTAAAAAAAATACAACTGCATTATCCTGTTAGAGGTCACAGTTTCCTACCTGCTGACAGAGTATTTGGCAGAATAGAGGAGGATTTAAGTAGAAGTGCAAAAATAACTATCAAAGAAGAGAATGTAGAACAAATATGTAACCATCTTAAAGATATAAAGCAGTTATCCACCTATTTAAAGAAAGATGGGAAACTTCAATCAAAAGGATTTTACTAAAAAAAAAGACTAAGGGAATATTACATGTTAAAGTATCTAATATTCTTATAAAGATTTCAAACATGTTCACGAAAAGGACACTCACTCCTCAAGCAAGGAAAAATAATTCCACATGAAATATGTAGATGAAATTGATTCCTACCAGGTAAGATGCTGAAAATTTATTAAAGAAGTAGTTCGGAAAGGAGTGGAGGAATTTGGATAATTTAGCTTGGTAGAAACATGTTGTAGATAATATACAAAGTGATTCACCAGAATGGGACCATAGTGAACATGAAACCGAATATGAGTGCAATCAAGTTGATGGTTTATTTAACTTAAGAGTGTAAGTAAGTGATAGCAATAGCATTATTTTTTATGTACACGTTGCATTATGAGTATTGCTAAATTTATTATTTATCTTGTCTTTACTGTCTTTGAACTTCTGTATTTGAAATTTTTTCTAACTCTGGGACAAATCAATTAATAAATATCGATAAAAAACAGCTTTTGAGTTTTAAATGTATGTACATACATATGTATTTTGACATCAATCTGAGATTATATCCAGGAATCGTTGACCAGGTGTTGTCAAAAAATAGTTAAAGAGGCTTATTTCCAAAAAGGCATATTTCCAATTATTATCTTACAAAATGTTTGGGTTGCAACCAAAAAGGCATGCGCATTTACAAAATATAAAATTAAAAAACTATGAATGGGAGTTTCCATTGTAACGGGAGCGACACCTTTGTGCATAATTCTTTAATTTTAAAGAAAACTAATAAAGTAATCATTGAAATGTTATACGCTTAAAATGTTGTCAGAAGTAAGGAATTAACTTATATGAACTACATTTTAGAAATGAATCAGTACCAACTAGAAAATGCCAAAGAAGAGCGTAACGGGCGCAACGTTATAAAATTGATAAATTGTGTGTAATCCACTTTCACACGAAAAAGTGTATAATTTTTTTATTAAACTGACTAAAAATGCCATGGCATATTTAAATTTAGAATGTTTCCCATTATTTCCGCATTCAAAGAAAAGATACTCCTTAATCAATTTAGATTTATTAACATTTTAAAGTGTAACGGGCGCGATACCTCGTTGTAACGGGTGCGATATGTCTATTTTTTTATACATATTTCAACTATTTATTATATTTTTTTATTACGATAATTCAATTTCAAGCCTGAATAGGAAAATATATCTATGTAAAAACAAGTTAATACGTTAAAAGTAAGAACACCGGTATTGTATTTATAAACGATCTTTCCAGATGTCAGCTTTAAGGTTTGGTTAAAGTAGCCAAATATAAACCATAATTCTAATCCAATATTGATGCTGATTGCATTAGGCATGGTCAAATAATTAATTCTATTGTTTTAGAAAATAAAAAATTAATAATTAAAATTGTTTTCTTAGGCAAAATTTATCAAGCGTAGATTTTGCTGTCCTACCAGCAAACAGACAGCCGTCAGATTCTTCATCCTTAATGAAGAAGGGCTTCTCTTGCAAATTTTTTATAGGAGCAATGTGGGCCCATCTCTGATTTAAAAATACTTGCTCAGCCGAGATTTCTTCCATCGAATGGTAGAGAATTTTTATACCGTTGAAGTTTTTCTCTTGAAGAAACTCAAAACACTATGACGCATACGCACATATTTTGTGGAGTTTCTCTTATTGGACGGACAAAACTTGGTCGCAAGGCAAAAAATAAAAAAAAGTTATAAATGTAACAGGCGTGACACGTACTAAAAAATTAATACAGAGAAAACGGCTTAACAAATTTGTTTGAAAATTTTGCAATATAATCCCTAGCAGTTACTTGTTACGTATGCAAAGCTTTATTCATGTAACGTTTCTAACCCTTCTACCACAAAACTATACATATACTTTTTTCGCAGAATCTTCAAAGTCAAACCCAAGTAGAAAAAAAAAATGTACAATTTCACGAAGCTCAATTAAATATCCGTCAAAATCGAAAACTTTGCAAAAAATACTATGCGACTATGATCACCATTTTAAAGTTGGTCAACATCATAGTGTTGTCAACTTTGGCGGGCGTTTACACCTCCATCACGATATCAAAATATAAAAAAATGGTAAATAACAATAAAATATTTGTGAACACAAATATCAATTGGGTCTGATTTCGTGAAACTCCCATATGTACTAGAAATAAAAAAAAATATTTTAAAATGGATGCCAGTTTGCAGGAGCAGTTTCAGTACCGCCGCTTAAAAAATTTTAATTTTTTCAGTTTCTGAAATATTTTTGAAAATGGCAATACGGTTTTTTCTTTAATGGCTCCTCAATTGTATTGTGATATTCAAATTTTAATAAGAAATCACAACAAAAAAATGTGTGTGTTGTTATTAAAACAAAAAATAAAAATCGTAGTACATATGACGAAAAGGCGGCGTTGTGAATTGACTAACAAGGCGATTCTGTGCTCTTGACAAATTTGTCAATCTTGATAAATATTCAGGAAAAAAATATTTTTATCAAGTGTTTTGAATTCTGCGTCAAAAAAAATTATTAAAAATTAATTTGAATATAATACAATTTAGCTTTGACGCAAAAATCAAAAACACTTGATAAAAATAATTTTTTCTTTATTATTTATAAAGATTGACAAATTTATCAAGAACACAGAATTGGGCGGTAAATGTATATAAAAACAAAGTACACCATTTCAATTTATTCAAATATTTTCCAAAAGTAAGTTTGGAGAACCTACATATACAATTAAAATTTAAGTTAATTCCCATTTAAAATGATTCTCTTATTTTTATACTTAACCAGTCCCAATTTAAAATACACATTTCAATTAGCAATTTATGTGTTTCAACTTTAGAAATTCCATATTCAGAATCCATTTTGAACAAAACCAAAATACAATAGAAACCTTTACCAAATTACTATAATCCCAAAATATTGTTGACGAAATATTTGTATATTCTCGAACTCTGCATCAGCATTTGAGATTTGATCTTTATTATGGGTGTCATAGTAGAATAATATCCATTAACTCTTACGTATATTCTCAGGAAACTTAACAGTTTTGTGCAAAGCTCCATCCATTAGAGCTACACAATAGCCGCCGTCGTACTAATGTTATCGTAAATGTGTGTACCGCGGTAAGCGTGAGCGTATGCAACCGCATGCGACACGTGCGCTCATTCGAAATCAATTCGGTTTGCATTAACTCAGACACTTAATTTTGTTGTTTGAGCTATCCCCCTTGCACAAACTAGAGCTCGTGGATCTAATGCGAAATGATGACATTCAATTTTTATTAAAGTGTCAACACACACAGGCGGCCTTTTGAGGAAGAAACACGCTAAAAGTATTACTTTTTTGTATACCTAGTTGTGCTTAGCAAAAGTCTTATGTAATGTTACTTGTGACAAAGAACATAAATATACAAACATTTTCATTTTCATCGAGTAATCGACTAAAATCTGAAAGCGCAAGTATGTTAAAAAGAAATCAAAAAACGTTATATCTTATAACTTTAAACGACTTATTCTGGTATATTTGTATATTTGTATATTTGTATATCCACTACTATCTCCCGAACGACTTCACCGATTTTAATGAAATTTGTTACACAGGTACTATGCTTTGTTTTAAGATTTTCTACTTTGGTGTTGCCACTTGGAGTGGTCCTTAGGGTTGCCACCTATATCAATTTTGTTTAAATATTAACCAATATATGGCAATATGGGTATCAAATGAAAGGTATTTGAGGCCGTATACCAACCAAAATATTGTCGAATAGGATTACCACCTAGGGTTGCCACCGGAACGCATTTTATTTATTCATTCAGATATCGGCCACTATCTCGGGAAAGGCTAAACCGATTTCGATAAAATTTTGTAGATGGATAGTATGCTTCCTTCTTATATTTTCTACTTGGATGCTGCCACTAAAGGAAGCTTAGAGGGTTGCCACCTTTCCGATTTTTTTTAAATATAAAGCAATATATGGCGATATGGGTATCAAATGAAAGGTATTTTAGGCCGCATACCAACCAAAATATTGTCGAATAGGATTGCCACCTAGGGTTGCCACCGGAACGCATTTTATTTATTCATTCAGATATCGGCCACTATCTCGGGAAAGGCTAAACCGATTTCGATAAAATTTTGTAGATGGATAGTATGCTTCCTTCTTATATTTTCTACTTGGATGCTGCCACTAAAGGAAGCTTAGAGGGTTGCCACCTTTCCGATTTTTTTTAAATATAAAGCAATATATGGCAATATGGGTATCAAATGAAAGGTATTTTAGGCCGCATACCAACCAAAATATTTTCGAGTAGGATTGCCATATAGGGTTGGCACCTGAACGCATTTTATTTATTCCTTCAGATATAGACCACTATCTCGGGAAAGGCTAAGCCGATTTCGATAAAATTTGGTAGATGGATAGTATGCTTCCTTCTTAGATTTTCTACTTGGATGTTGCCACTAAAAGAAGCTTAGAGGGTTGCCACCTTTTCGATTTTTTTAAATATTAAGTAATATACGGCATTGTGGGTATCAAATGAAAGGTATTTTAGGCCGTATACCAACCAAAATATTTTCGCGTAGTATTGCCACCTGAACGCATTTTATTTATTCCTTCAGATATCGACCACTATCTCGGGAAAGGCTAAACCGATTTCGATAAAATTTGGTAGATGGATAGTATGCTTCCTTCTTAGATTTTCTACTTGAATGTTGCCACTAATGGAAACTTAGAGGGTTGCCACATCTCCGATTTTTTTTAAATATATGGCAATATGGGTATCAAATGAAAGGTATTTTAGGGCGTATACCAACCAGAATATTTAATACACAACAGGTGTCGCCAATGTATGTTATGTGACTTTTTGTGGTTAGTGTTCGATATTTTGGAAATCTATTTTGGAAGTTTATGCTCTTGGTAAGTAAGATTATGCGGCAAATTCGAAAAATACCGAGCAAGTCTCGGTCACCCAGGTACTAAATATTTAAGTGTTTTAGCTATAAAAAGGCAACCAAGCCTACATTTTTATAACAATTTATTGATATCGCGCGGTATTTCATTCATTATGGACGCAAGTGCACCAGACACTTTGTCTATTTATAATTTGCCACACAAATCTTGTCAAAGATCTTAAAACTAAAAAAATTTCTGATCTTGCGTCGAAATTTATTCTCTGGTTTCACATATTTTAGTTCCCACCCTACGTTGGATTAGGGCCCAACATAAAACTACCTCGGTGTTCTAGATACAAAGCCTATCGATTTGGCCACATTGGGTTACATAAATTTGAGACAAACAACGATATTTTATACAATTTACTTATGCATTGCGTATCTTATTCCATTACCAAAAAAAAACACCTGAGAAATATGTTATAAACTTTAAGCTGGCCTTTACATCGGGCTTTATAATATTCTCCTTTTGTTTTTATACCCTTCATGAACATGAAATGGTATTATAAATTTGGTCCGATGTTTGTAAGTTTGAGAAGATGAAGAGATAGATCCACCTTAAGCAAACCGAAATGATCAGCACATAGCTCCCATACACTCGATTGTTCCGATAAATGGGTTTTGTGCTTTAAAATTTGAAAGAGCTAGGAACGTACAATTTTGTAGGTTTGGTACTTATAATATAAGTAATGTGTGTGTTGAAAATCAGAAAGATCGGAAATATATAATATACAGCTCCCATACAATCGATAGATAGCTCCGTAAATGGGGTTTGGGTTATGATCTTTAAATTAAAAGTTTGGAAGAGTTTGTACCAATTGTAAGTAAGCCGAAGACAGCGAAGCGAAAATGCTCGCCGTTAAAGAGCATAGTGAGATGTTGACCAGACAATTCCTGTTCAACTGTTGCAAACCGCAGCATCCGAACCGACGCCTGGGCAACGAGGATCAGCCCCCCAGGAGCATAAGGAGCCATCTACGCAAACACAATGATGAGATCCGGCACCTGATTTCCACGCCGTTTAATCCCTCACCCTCATCCACACGAATTCGGTAAATTCCTTTGTTGGCTCTCTCCCGGTGAACGCCGTTCTTCAGGCAACAACACCACCCGTTGCCGAAGAGGAGCGCGAGCTGCCTAGGGGGACTAGGGTGATGTACCCCTGCGGGTAGGGGTTTAGAATATGCCCGCGGTAGGCATACCGGTCGTAAGAGGCGACTAACATGCACAAAGGTAATGATGTGCAACTCGATGGTTGATCTACGGATATGATGCCTCTCACCTCTCATTACCCATCTTCTCTTTCCTTTCGGAAAGAGGGATGACATGACCTAGAAGGTTGCACTGGTCATACCAAATCGCTCCCACGACAGTCGGGCAGTACCGCAAGGGAGTACCGGAGTGTACCGGATTCATATCCGGCCAAGGACTGTTATTTCGACAACACTCCCCAAAACCTTCGGGGAGTGATTTTGTTGTTAAAACAACAACAACAACAACTAGGGTGATGCTGGCTCAACTCCGGTCTGGATATTGTAATAGGTTAAACTCTTACCTATCCAGACTGAATCCCGACTTGCCTAATGTTTGTCCGGCATGCGGCTTGTCCCCCCATAACACAACCCATCTTTTTGTCTGCTCAACCGAGCCTACTCTTCTAACACCCATATCCCTCTGGTCCTCCCCTGTTGAAGCCGCTAGGTTTCTAGGACTTCCGTTAGAAGAGTTCGATGACAATATTGGGTAAGGTAAATACTGACTACCTAGGCAGGGCAAGTAGTGCTACAACAACAACAACAGCCCTTTCCTTACTTGTTTATTGTATGTATTTTTGTTTTTTTTTAAAGCCCTACGTTTTTTAAAATTAACTATGAGTTCGTAATTGCTAATGCTAATGTCAAAAGAAAACTAGTAAGGAAGTCTAAGTTCGGGTGTAACCGAACATTAAATACCTAGTAGTGATCTGTTTTGGTATCCTAATTTACTCAGGTCTATTTTAATACATACCTGAAAATTTGTTATAAAGGCAACTGATTGTTTTCGATAAAAACATTTCTATTGTAAGTGGGAAATTAAACTATCACTAAATAACAAAATATAAATAGCTTTCCCCATGTTCATGAAAGGTATGAAAATAGAAAAAATCATAAAAACTAGTAAGGAAGTCTAAGTTCGGGTGTAACCGAACATTAAATACCTAGTAGTGATCTGTTTTGGTATCCTAATTTACTCAGGTCTATTTTAATACATACCTGAAAATTTGTTATAAAGGCAACTGATTGTTTTCGATAAAAACATTTCTATTGTAAGTGGGAAATGAAACTATCACTAAATAACAAAATATAAATAGCTTTCCCCATGTTCATGAAAGGTATGAAAATAGAAAAAATTAATAAAAAAAAAGGCAGTAGGGTGTTAATTACTTGTCAGTATATTTTGCGTGTTTGCTATCCGATTTGCGTAATTTTTGGCAGGAGTATACTATATACTATTGGGAAGCATCTCACTAACTTTCATTTAAATACCTTCTTGAAATTTCAAGCAATTGCTTTTGAAAATAGCTGACCTTTTATGCTAAAAAGTGGGCGGCGCCACGCCTACTTCACCAAAATCCACAAAATTTTTATACAGTTCAGTTTTGCTTAAAAAGCTTGTTATGTGTGTAAAATCTTATTTATATAACTTATACAATTAAGGAAATATCGCGATTTTAATTATACGAAGAAATTTTTTAGAACTGTGTTCAAAAAGTGGGCGTGTCCGTTCACCAATTTTGTTTATTTTTACAGCAAAGAGTTAGCTTTATATGTTGAACAATTTCTCTAAATATCGCTTCAATAAGTCAATTTTTACCGGAGTTATGGCATGAAAAGTTTTTTGGAATAATCCCCCATTAAGGGGCGGGGCCACGCCCATTTTCCAAAAATTTTGTGCTTTCGACTTTCTTTGCCCACGAACACTTTAGAAGTGAAATAGAAATGATACACAAGTAGTTTCAGCAAAGTTATAGCATATTCAATATATCTATGATCCTTTTCAAAATCTTTCGTATAAAATTGGGCGTAGACCTAACCCGATTTAAATAATTTTTTTTCGAAATATTGCTTGTATTAATATAAATATGTGTGCTGAATTTTATTTTGCTATCTTGAGCGGTTTTTGATTTATGACTAATAATATTTCCAAATTTGACTTAATCAAAAGTGGGCGGTGCCACGCCCCTTTTTAAAAATTTCTTCAAAAATTAATTTTTTGCCTTAACGCTAAAGTGCACACCAAATTTTATCCTTATAGGTTTATTATGTACTGAATAATCACTCTTTTTGTATTTTCGAAAATATTATATATATAGAAAGTGGGCGTGGCTTTTAACCGATTTTGCCTATTTTCAATAGCACTCCGAGATAAGTGAAAAGGAACCTGCATACCAAATTTCATTGAGATATCTCAAGATTTACTCAAGTTATCGTGTTCACAGACGGACGGACGGACATGGCTCAATCAATTTCTCTTTTCCTCCTGAACATTTTGATATACATAAGTCAATATCTATCTCGATTCGTTTATGCCGTTACATACTACCGTTAGGCCAATGAAGTTAATATACCTTGTGTGCGAAGCACTACTAGGTATAAAAAAGGCAGTAGGGTGTTAACTACTTGCCCGTAAATCTTGCTTGTTTGTTATTCGATTTGCGTAATTTTTGGCAGGAGTATACTACATACTATTGGGAAGCATCTCACAAAATTTCATTGAAATACATTCTTGAAATTCCAACCAATCGCTTTTGAAAATAGCAGAGCTTTTATGCTAAAAAGTGGGAGGCGCCAAGCCTACTTCACCAAAATCCACAAAATTTTTTTACAGTTCAGTTTTGTTCAAAAAGGCTAATATGTGTGTAAAATCTTATTTATATAACTTATACAATTATGGAAATATCGCGATTTTAATTTTACGAAGAAATATTTTAGAACTATGTTCAAAAAGTGGGCGTGTCCGTTCACCGATTTTGTTTATTTTTTCAGCAAAGAGTTAGCTTTATATGTTGAACACTTTCTTCAAATATCGTTTTAATAAATCAATTTTTACCGGAGTTATGGCATGGAAAGTTTTGTGGAATAATCCCCCATAAAGGGGCGGGGCCACGCCCATTTTCCAAAAATTTTGTGCTTTCGACTTTCTTTGCCCACGAACACTTTAGAGGTGAAATAGAAATGATATACAGCTAGTTTAAGCAAAGTTATAGCATATTCAATATATCCATGATCCTTTTCAAAATCTTTCGTATAAAATGGGGCGTGGACCTAATCCGATTTCGCTAATTTTTTTTCGAAATATTGCCTGTATTAATATAAATATGTGTGCTGAATTTTATTTTGCTTTCTTGAGTGGTTTTTGATTTATGATTAATAATATTTCCAAATTTGACTTAATCAAAAGTGGGCGGTGCCACGCCCTTTTTTAAAAATTTCTTCACAAATTTATTTTTTGCTTTAACGGTAAGGTACACACCAAATTTTATCCTTATAGGTGTATTATGTACTGAATAATCACTCTTTTTGTATTTTCGAAAATATTATACATATAGAAAGTGGGCGTGGCTTTTAACCGATTTTGCCTATTTTCAATACCGTTCAGAGATATGTAAAAAGGAACCTGCATACAAAGTTTCATTGAGATATCTCAAGATTTACTCAAGTTATCGTGTTCACAGACGGACGGACGGGCCATCTATGCCAAGAAAGCGACCTAAAAAAATTTTGAGTTGTGACTGTTTTTGATTTAGGGTGCGATATGTATATAAAAATGAAATGTCTTTCGTATTACCGCGATTGCTGGCTAAACGTCTAAACCGATTTCTATTTTCCAAAAAAGTACTTTATGGGAACTTCTTTGTAGAGGGTTTATAAAAAACAACCGATTCTGCCAAAAAATGAAGAAAGCTGAGAAGTCTATTGTACTTGACCCAAGAAAGCAACCAAATTAGAATACCTAAGACACTCGGAAAAATTGTCCACACAGAGGCTGAACTCATTCACTCTGTGTACAATAATATTACACAAATATTACAGCGTCCGAATAACTGGCTTTGCGAGCGAGCAATTTTAACGCCCAAAAATGAGTAGGCGGCGGCCATTAGTAGTAATATTCTGTCGCAAATCGAAGGAAATGAGAGAGTATATACCTCGATTAATACTGTAATCGATCAAGATGATGCAACTAACTATCCAGTTGAATTTTTGAATTCACTAACTGCAAACGGCTTACCTGCACATACAATCGTTTTGAAAATCGGTGTTCCAATAATGCTCCTGAGAAATTTAACGCCAACAAAATTATGCAACGGAACGAGACTTAAAGTATACAAGATGCAAGCGCACATTATTGAAGCAGAAATTTTAACAGGCTGTGGTGTAGGGGAGATTGTTTTCATACCACGTATACCACTTATACCCAGCAACTTCCCTTTCCAATTTAAAGGAATACAGTTTCCTGTTAGCGTTTGCTTTGCAATGACCATTAATAAGTCGCAGGGGCAGACAATTAATGCTGTTGGTGTCGACCTAAGGAGAAGTTGTTTCTCTCATGGCCAATTGTACGTTGTTTGCTCTCGAGTAACTAACCCGAATAACCTCTTCATTTTTATCAATGGATGATACTACAAAAAACATTGTTTATAAAGAAATTTTGTGAATAAATAATTTAAAATAGCGTAAAATAGATATTACAAATCTCTTAGTTTGTATTCAGAAACATATAGCCACTGAAATGAGGTAAGTTCCGCAGACAAAGTCGCGGGCATCTGCTAGTATACCAGTGACGATTTTTGCCTAGCCCGCGGGCGCCCAACTTTATTGCTCTCTCATAGATTCGCTCACACGTACAATGCAAGCGCTCTCTATACATTGTGGAAAATTAGAGTATGTTTGCCAATCACTTGATCAACGACTGTTGACTGCTAAACATGCAATTTGTATTTACGCGCTGATTGACAGTTTTGGGATGTTTAATATTGAGTTGGAAGAATTTTTGTAACTGATAAAAAATTTAATAATGAAATGTTTAAGATTATTTGGTTCAAAACCATAAAAATATTAATTTTTAGTTTATAACAAAAATTAGTTTAGGTTTTATATTATTCTACGGTTTCCATTGTGCCATTTTCCTTTTCGTACCTTTCCTCTATTCTCCTTTTATTTCTTTTTTACTTTACTAATTCCCTTTCGATTTTTTTTTGTTTTATACACGATTTTTTTTTGTCGCGTTTTTTGGAAATTTTTTTTGGGTGTATCAGCAAGTTCTCTCATATTTCAACACAAGCGCAGAATTAGGTAGTGTGCTTTTGAGCATCACTGTAGTATACTTATAATTATTTAACGACTTTAAAAAAAGGTTTATACATCTACATTTATATAAAAATGGAGCCTATTTTCCTTGCTGACGCTATAACTCCAGAACCAGCACCGAATTAAACGAAATTTTGCACGTAGTTTTTAATTGAGCCCGACATGGTTTATGGCCAAAAAAAAGTATAAGAAACCGAGAAGGTTTTGGAGATATTCAACAAAATGTGGACCAGGGGTGACTCCAGAAAGTGTTTGTACGATATGGGTATCAAATAAAAGCTATTGATGAGTGTTCTAACATGGAGTGGTTTTGAGTCCCATATGGGGTCCCGTTTCCGAGATATTGACCCAAATGTGGACCAGGGGTGACTCCAGAAAGTGTTTGACCGATATGGGTATCAAATGAAAGGTATTGATGAGTGTTCTAACATGGAGTGTTTTTGAGTCCCATATGGGGTCCCGTTTCCGAGATATTGACCCAAATGTGGACCAGGGGTGACTCCAGAAAGTGTTTGTACGATATGGGTATCAAATGAAAGGTATTGATGAGTGTTCTAACATGGAGTGGTTTTGAGTCCCATATGGGGTCCCGTTTCCGAGATATTGACCCAAATGTGGACCAGAGGTGACTCCAGAAAGTGTTTGTACGATATGGGTATCAAATGAAAGGTGTTGACGAGCGCTTGAACATAGTGTAGTTATTAGTCCCATATAAGACCCCGTATTCGAGGTATTTCCCAAAATATGGACCAGGTGTGACCCCAGACGGGTTTTCTACAATATGGGTATCAAATAAAAGGTATTGATGAGTATTTAAAAAAGAGGTGATTTTCAAGACCCTATGCGACCCGTTTTCCGAGTTATCTACCAAAATGTGAACCAGGGGTGACCTTAGAAGGTGTTTATACGATATGGGTGTCGAATAAAAGGTGTTGATGAGTGTTTAAAAAAGAGGTGATTTTCAGGACCCTATGCTACCCCGCTTACGAGATATCCAAAAATGAGGACCAGGGGTGACCCTGGTATAATATAAAAATAAGTCGGAAAGCAGGAAAATAATGGAAGTCATTTTTCACATACATCGCCATTAATTTTATGTGACATTTTTGCTTATGCGCAGGTTCTTTCAAACGCAAAATTAAAACCGGTATTGTGTTCACTGTGAAATTGAAAAATGTATAGTAACTCATCAATTGAGAACGGCTGGACCGATTTCACTAATTTTTTTTTTTGTATTTGTTTGTGCCCCGAGAAGGTTCTTCAGAAAGAAAAGGTTAAAAAAGTTTCTGGAATCCTGAGATATTGACCGAAATGTGGACCAGGGGTGACCCCGAATGTATTTTAACAATATGCGTAACAAATTAAAGGTGTTGATGAGAGTTTTCACAAGGAAAAGTTTTCAGGTTCATCTGCAAACCCGTTTCCAAGAAATTGACGATTAGGTGGACCAAGGCTGACCCAAGAATAAGCTCATATAATATAGCTATCATATCAAAAGTGTTGATGACTGTGTCCGCTTAGAGTGAATTTTAGATTCATCTGAATTCAAGAAAAAAATTATTATACAAAAGCTTTTTCATAGAGCTGTTTGCCTTATCTTATAAATAAAAATGAATGTGTGTCTGTGTGTCTGTGTGTCCTTTATGGGCGTCCAAAGTACTCAGCCGATTTTTATGAAATTTTCACAGTATATTCTTGAGATCATGGGTTACAGCATAGGCTATATTAACTTTTGGAAAAGTGGGCGGTGCCACGCCCCCAGGCTATATAAAACTCCAATTCTTCATAACTCTGAACATATTTGGTCTAAATTAATGATTTTTGGATATGAGTTTCCTTTGGTCAAGATTTATGTAATTTTGGAAAAGTGGGCGGTGCCACGCCTACAAACAAGTGTACCTCCTGCTCACAGTGCTGATGCAATAATCTTCGGCTTGCCAAGAACTGATCGTGAAAATTTAGTAAATATCTTCACTGAGGTCTGCCAGTCAATAAACTTCTCCGCTCCAAATTTAAGAGATATTTTCAGGTCGAAAAAAAGTTCAGAGCCTAACCAGAGAGGAGCGGTAATTGTTAAGTTCTATTCTTCTTATGAACGAAACCGTACTTTATTTGCTTTTCGAGACATCAGAAAGAGAACAAAGCAAGCAGTTCCCCTTCCTATGGTTGGAGTGGAGGGAACCTTTCCCATTTATGAAAGTCTACCGATTGATAGAAGGAAGTTTCTCAATGAGGCTATTAAGCTCAGGCGCTCTGGTAAAATTAAACATGTTTTTACGCTACGTGGAGAAGTACATGTAAGGGTTGGAAGCAGGCGCGTATTCAAGGGGGGGTTTTGGGGGTTCAAACCCGCCCCGAAATTTTCGAAAATTAAAAAATATACGTCTGTACTAGAATAATTACTCTATTCACTTTTAAAACCCCTGTTAAGAAAATAGCATTAATAGCAATAATGAAAATGAAAAAGAATAAAATGAAATAATATTTCACACTGAGAGAAGTTATTGGAATTCGCTAATCAGTTATCAGAGCAAGTCTCGGAGGTCACAACTAAATTCCTGCAGCGGTTAAGAAATTCGCGCAAAACTATCAGACTTGCTCTGCATAAGATCAACTTAGCAGCGCAACTACATAGCATGTTAACAACAGCAAGAGTGATTCGAACTAAAGTCTGTTGAAATCAAATTAACTGCTTTTCGAGTTATGAATACAGCAGGCAAAAATCGTAAAAATGAGTGTCTCTTGTGTTAAGATTAGCCAAAAAAATTACCAAGCTTAACCAAAAAAATGACCAAGAAGTTAAAAAAAATTACCAAAAATTACCAAGCAGTCGTATAAAATTATCAGAGAAAGTAACAATTAGATTGTACTTATACTCCTGCCTGAGATCCTGCTATCCTGGATAAACTAAGATCCTGCCATTAACACAATCGATAAAAATCCCGCCATCCTGGTAGCTGGAATCCTGTAAGGCTAAAATGTTAGAATTTTTTTTAGAATTTTCACCAATGTAAAAATAGACCGCTGACTTTAGCGGACTACGGGACAATCAGTAGACTGCGATATACCATACGTCGCAGACTGCAGAAATCCTGTTAGGTTTAAAAAGGGCAGACTGCTACATTTTTTAAGTGGCACACTGCTGAGATTACTTAAATAAATATTAGAACTCTTTGGCCCCCTAAGGTCGCCCACCAAATAGCAGACTTGTTTCTGCTTAGGGCATATTTTATTGTAAATAAATATTAGAACTCTTTGGCACCCTAAGGTCGCCCGCCAAATAGCAGACTTGTCTCTGCTTAGGAAATATTTTCTCGTAAATGCAGGAGCCAACCAAATAAGAGTTTGACTCCATCTTTGAAAGATGGAATAAATTTTTTGTAGAAAAGGAGCAAAATCCTCAAGTTGCCACTGAAGAGGTTCCTCAAACCTCTGAAGTAATAAAGCAAGGTCCGTTACCGATAACCATTGAAGAGTATCGGCGACGGCAGATAACCTTGATTACGAGGCTATCAACAGTATCGTTAATAACTTAGAATCAGAAAACACGCAAGAGGCAATTAGAAAATTAAGCAAAATAGAAGCTTATAGGCAGGCAGAAAAAGATATAGTTTGGCTTAGGAAATGGTGGGCACTAATCGAAATGCCTGAGGAACTAACAATAGAAAACGCATTAGAACCATTATTGACCACTCCTGAAGAAATATATAGGTTCGAGGTCTAATTTATGGGACGAACGGACCCACATTAAGATAAGATATGCAATTATAAGAAAGCAAAAAGTGTTAAATAAGGAAAATAAAGAAAAAAGGAGAACAAATTTTTTTGTTTTCATTTGTTGTATTTTCTTGTTTTTCTCAATGGGAGGCCACGAATCGAAACTGGAAGAGCCTAATGCAAATGTGATCAATTCCATTCAAGTAGTTGACCACACTGAAGCATTGGAATTTATTAAAATCTTGTTAATAATATTAACAATTTCAACTTGTTTGAATTTATTCCTGGAATTATACTCTGCTCACAACAAATTTTTAAAGAAAAAATACTTGAGCCGAGCAGATGGTCTAGATAAGGTCTAAACCAGAGAAAACTATATATGTAAATATCCCAATGGACAAATGGGAAACCATTCTGAATACCCTCGTAGAAGATAAGTGTCTTAATAAAAGTATATAAATACAAAGGGTGACTATTTTAAAACACCTCACGATAATATTAGAGTCATTGAACAATATAGGAAAAAGCACACAAAAGGTGCATAGCAAGTTAACAGCTAACCACAAGCTAGAGGCACTACAAATTTTTTCCAATGTCAGGGACAAATTAGTATCCCTATTGAGTAGATACAACGTTGAAACAACAGTCCCAACGACATATGAAGGGGAAATAGAAATAAATTTTGCAAAAATTGCCTGAAGCTCAACCACAAACAGAAAGCATCAAGATGCCAATGACAAACATAGAATTTATTAAAACTGCATCATCGATCTTACCAGATTTCGATGGAAAATCAGAGAATCTATCCAGTTTTCTGGATGCCCTTGATATCCTGGAACAAATCAAGGATAGTCACGAGGCTATCGCTGTATCCATGATTAAAACTAAACTCAAAGGAACAGCTAGAAACATTATAAGTACTGAATCTACCATTCAGGAAATAAAACAAAGATTAAAGTCAAAAGTTAAGGGTGAATCAGTCGAAGTTTTGTCGGCAAAACTCCTGAACATCCAACAACGCAGTAAAACTGCAAATCAATATGCTTCTGAGATTGAAAAGTGCAAAATCATTGGAGGGAGCATACATATCTGATGGACTAACACCTGAGTTAGCAACCAAGTATGCTACACAGTCAGCCGTAAAAGCTATGTGTAAAAACTGCTCCAATGATAAAGTAAAAACTATAATGCAGGCTGGAACGTTCACCACAATGAGCGAAGCCATATCAAAATTCACTAACAGTTGCACAGAAGTAACTGGAAATCCAAATTCGCTGTTGCATATTCGCCAACATAACCATTTCCGAGGTAACTTCCGCAGGAATTACCAAAACAATGGTTATAGAGGAAATCAAAGGCGTACATTTAACAATTACGGCAATAACAACAATAATAATAACAACAATAATAACCGATCAAATAACCAAAGATACGGTCGAAGTTTCGGATCGCGTGGAAATGCTCGCAATAATACTAGAAATGTCCGAACTGCTACGCAGCAGGAAAACCAACAAACTCCACCTCAATAAATAAAAAATTATATGTTTTCAATTTACACCTAAATAGCTACATATCTTCCAAAACAACTCTAAATGATTCTATTTCAACCCTCCTAATAGATACAGGAGCGGATATCTCAATTATAAAAAAGGGTCAAATTGCCGATCATGTCACTATTAACAATTCACAAAAAACAGACTTAAAAGGAATTGGCCAAGGCATAACAAGCACTATTGGTACGGTTTAAACAGATTTAAAAGAAGATTATCTATTGATTAAACACAAGTTTCATATAGTAGAAGACAATTTTCCAATTCCATGTGATGAAATACTGGGTTTAGATTTTATCAAAAAATATAATTGCATTTTAGATTACAACAAAGACGGAGACACTCTAATACTAAGACCGTATGATTACCCAGAAAACATAATAATTCAGATGACTAGCAACCCAACAATTAATAGTATTTCAATACCAGCAAAATCAGAAGTAGTAAGACAAATTAAAGTTAAAAATAATCAATATTCAGAATTACTAATTCCACAACAAGAATTGGCTGATGGTATATTTATTGCAAATACCTTAGCAGATTCACACCAAACATTTATTAGAATTATAAATACAACAGATAAAAATGCAACATTCCATGAATTTAATATAAAGACAGAAAATTTGAATGATTATACAATAATTAAAAATAATAAAATAGAAAATGAGTCCAACAAGAAAAATTAGAAAGACTAAATAAAAACTTTCCACAATTTGCAAATAAGTCACTTAATGAATTATGCACAGTGTTCATTGATATTTTTTCATTAGAGTCGGAACCAATTACCACTAACAACTTTTACAAACAAAAACTCCACATGAAAGATAATAATCCAGTTTATGTTAAAAACTATAGAATACCAGAAGCTCATAAGAGTGAAATCAATAAACATGTAAATAAATTAATTAACGACGATATAATAGAACCTTCAACCTCTGAATTTAACAGTCCAATTCTATTAGTACCCAAAAAATCACTCCCAAACAAAGAAGAAAAAAGATGGAAAATGGTTGTAGATTACAGACAAGTTAATAAAATATTAACCGCAGATAAATTTCCGTTGCCGAGAATTGATGTCATACTAGATCAACTAGGGAGAGCTAAATATTTTCCATGCTTAGACTTAATGTCAGGCTTTCATCAAATAGAACTTAGCCCAGAATCGAGAGATATCACGTCATTTACGGCCGACAATGGCACGTACCGCTTTAAAAGATTGCCGTATGGTCTTAAGGTAGCACCAAACTCATTTCAGAGAATGATGACATTAGCATTCTCAGGCTTAAAATCTTCACAAGCATTCCTATACATGGACGATTTAGTCGTACTAGGATGCTCCGAAAAACATATGATCAAAAATTTACGAGACGTTTTCGCAACTTGTAGAAAATATAATTTAAAATTATTTATAAAATATTTTACGAAATAAATAAATAAATAATTTAAAATTACATCCAGATAAATGCATATTTTTCAACCAAGAAGTAACTTATCTTGGTCATAAATGCACAAGCAAAGGCATTTTGCCAGACCCCAGTAAATTTGAAACTATTAAAAATTATCCAACCCCTAAAAATGCGGATGAGGCGAAACGATTCGTCGCATTTTGCAACTATTACAGAAGATTTATCCCAAACTTCGCAGAATATTCTACAATAATAACAAGGCTTTGCAAGAAAAATGTGGTTTTCGACTGGACGTAGGATTGTAAAAAATCCTTTGACTATTTGAAGGCTGCGTTAATAAGCCCTAATATCTTACAATACCCAGATTTCAATAAACAATTTTGTATAACAACTGACGCAAGTGGTTATGCTTGCGGAGCAGTACTAAGCCAAGAGTATGAAGGAAAACAATTGCCAATTGCATATGCATCAAGATCATTTACAAAAGGAGAAACAAATAAGGCAACCATTGAGAAAGAATTAGCGGCCATTCATTGGGCCATAACATATTTTAGACCATACGTGTATGGTAGAAAATTTTTAGTCAAAACAGACCATAGACCTTTGACATTCTTATTTTCAATGAAAAACCCCTCATCAAAATTAACTAGAATCAGACTAGATTTGGAAGAATATGACTTCGAGGTGGAGTATATAGCAGGAAAACAAAATTATGTAGCAGACGCACTGTCACGCATAGATATTAAAGATCTTAAAGAAATTTCAGTAGAGGCGTGTAAAATATTAAAAGTTACGACTAGATCGGAACCTAATAAACATTATAATGATAATACAAATTCCAGTAGTAAAAATGAAGAAATAAAATGTCACAAAGAGAACCCAATAATTTATGAAGCGCTGAATAAATGTGAAGTAAAAAAACTAGTCCAGCTCCGAAATTATGTTTCAAAAAAGGAAAAAAAAATTGTAGTGAAATTAATATTAAAAACCTTATTGTTGAGGCGAAGATTGACTTAGGTCAATTCTTTGCCAGGCTTATGAAAGAAGCCGGCAATTTGGAAATTGTAAAAATACAGTTGTCCCTAGGAGACAAATTGTTTAAGCAAAATTATACCCGGGTAGACACATTTAAAGAAATTGGTACCAAAGTTCTCAAAAATTTAACAATTGCATTGACTCCGGAGGTTATGCATGTGACAGAAAAAGAAAATACTAAAAAGATTCTTCAAAAGTATCACGACGATCCTGTTTTTGGTGGCCACCCAGGAATAAATCGTACGTTAAATAAAATAAGACAAAAGTATTACTGGAATAATATGAAAAATGACATCAGAAAATATGTTAAAAATTACATTCACTGCAGCAAAAATAAAACTAACAAACATATAAAAGAACGAATGACTATAACGGAGACGCCACCAAAGGCTTTCGATATAGTACAGATAGACACAATAGGGCCATTACCAAAATTGATAAATGGAAATGAATATGCGGTTACTATCATATGTGACCTAACCAAATACTTGGTTACAGTACCCGTCCAAAGCAAACATGCTGTAGCAGTTGCTAAGGCTGTATTTGAGTATTTCATTCTGATTTATGGTTGTATGAAAACAATTATAACGGATATGGGAACCGAATACAAAAATAGTTTGTTTGAGGAATTGTGCAAACTCTTAAAAATAGAGCATAAAACATCAACACCCTACCATCATCAAACTTTAGGTACTGTTGAATGTAGTCATAGAACATTCAAAGAATATGTGCGCTCTTACATATCCATTGACAAAGACGATTGGGATGAATACCTTAAATATTTTTCGTATTGTTACAATACAACACCTTCAACAGTTCATGGCTATTGTCCTTTTGAACTAGTTTTTGGAAAGAATCCTCTGACTTACGAATTTTTAAAAGAAAATATAATTAGCCCAGTATATAATCATGAGGCTTATGATAATTAAATATAGGTTACAAGTAGCACAACAAAAAGCTAGAAAGTTAGTACAAGACTCTAAGGAAAAACAAAAAATTAGTTACGATAGGAAAACACAATATAAGGAGATAAATATAGGAGATTTAGTGTTAGTAAAAAATGAAGCAGGTCATAAGTTAGACAATAGGTATAACGGGCCCTTTAGAGTAGCAAATATTGATGAGAAAAATAACTACAGTTTAATTCCCTATAAGGTAGACAATATTGATAAAAACAATAATTTTACTCTAATTCCTTATAAACTAGAAAACATAGATAGAAATAATAAGTATATTATAGCAATGAGAATAAGAAAATTTTAATTCATAAGAATAGACTTAAACTGTTAGAATAAATACACTGCATTTTAACTCAAATGTTTACTCATACATTTTTATTGTACACTGACACATAAACCCATAAATTCAGAAATTTATTGTATACAAATAAAAACTTATTAAAATAAAATCGTGTCATTACCCTCAATGTAACTAAACACTTAAGAAAAATGTAGCGCATAAATAAAGAAACATACAAACAAAAAATCAGAAATAAATAAATTAATGTATTGTCCACTTGAAAATAAGGTGAACACAACCAAAACTTTGTAACAAAAGTAAACACAGCATATATAAAAACAAAACAAAAAGTCAAAAAGTCCAACGTGCCAGAGCTATTAGATGAAATAAGATCGGTCGCTCATTAATTGTAAAAGGCGAGCTGTAAAACTCAAACCTATTAAATGAAATAGAATCCTTCATATAAATATGTATAGGTATAAACGATTCTTTTTAGGAAAGGAGGTGTAGTGTGTCCAATATGAATACATATCTACATACAAAATACGCAGCACGAGCGCCGTCTAAGTTACTTGGTCGCAAACGTAAACAAACTGCAACTAAGTAATTGCTGACGCTATGTATTTCTCTGCTGCGACACTTTCCCACGACCAAAGCGTTGAAGTAGCTTAGCGCTATACACATATGTAAATACGTGCATATGTGTGAGCGTGCGTTGGGCTTCATGCCTTATGTTAGGCTTAGCTATGTAAGAGTTAGAGTAAATATGTACAATAAAATGTTTAGATTAATTTACTATAAATAAGCCTGAATTTTATAATAAGGAACATTATTATTATTCGGCACTGAGCCACACAACATTAGAGCATTATTATTCAGCAGTATTATATAGCGAACGGTGTTGTGTACACAGGTGATAATAAAAAGTGACGCTAATTTGGCAAAAAAGGATTGATAAAGTTTAAAAGTAAAAGCCCGGTATGCTGTTGAAAAGATAATGCTCAAGAAATATTTGCAATTATTTCTTGACCATGAAATTGTCATGAATTGGCCAGGGACCGTAACTGTTATGAGTTTTAATATAAAAATCCACATTTAATCATTATTTTCAGATTTTTTTCATAAAAATCAACAATAGCAGTTATTTTAAATTTTTATTTTTTTGATCAAAAATAAAAGTTATTTTTTGATTTTTATTTTTTTGATCAAACATAAAAGTTATTTTTTGATTTTTATTTTTTTGATCAAACATAATAGTTATTTTTGATTTTAATTTTTTTGATCAAAAATAAAAGTTATTTCTTGAGCGATATTTTATCCCTCAAGAATAAAAATTAAGTTTTGAGTTTTAACTTTTTTCGCGGATTGAAAAACTCAAATAACCGCAGCGCCTTTCTGGCAGGTTGTTGATCATAATTATTAGATGATATGTATATCCTTGTCAGCATAAGTGCTCAATAATTTGAAACATATTTTTATGTATACACATTGAGATTGTATGTATGGGGCAAAATTCGCCAAGTGTACCAGGTGAAAAAATGTATGTACATAAATATAAACTATGTTGATGAGGATATATATATATATATATATATGGCGCGATATACAACAGTTATATAATTAACCTCCTAGGAGATTTTTGCGCCGAGCTTCTCTTCCAATTTGTGGTGTGCCGCTTTGAAATTTTTCCTACAAATTGGCGGGACCTACGGTTTTTCGCCGACTCCGAACGGCATCTACAAAGCAGATGAATTTTTGCTGAGAAGCCTTTCATGGCAGAAATACACTCGGAGAGTTTGCCAAACCACTGCCGAGGGGCGACCCCGTTTTGAAAAAACTTTTTCAAACTACTTTTTGATGTAACCTATACCAGGGCTCGAACCCGGACCTTCGGTGTGGTAGGCCGACAACACTACCTCCACACCACGGTGGCCGCCGATGATGAGGATATACCACCCAATAATTATGATTTATTACTTGCCAAAAAGGCACAGCGGCGTTTTGAGTTTTTCAATCCGCGAAAAAAGTTAAAACTCAAAACTTATTTTTTATTCTTGAGGAATAAAATATCGCTCAAGAAATAACTTTTATTTTTGATCAAAAAAATAAAAATCAAAAATAACTATTATGTTTGATCAAAAAAATAAAAATCAAAAAATAACTTTTATGTTTGATCGAAAAAATAAAAATCAAAAAATAACTTTTATGTTTGACCAAAAAAATAAAAATCAAAAATAATGATTATTTGTAATTTATATGGATTTCCCTCAAATTTTTTTAGTTTATAGAAGCTTTTTGTTGAGCATGAAGAGACGTGCATATTCATATACTTGAAACGTATCTGCGATATTGGGAAGTCTTCCATTTTTGATGCTAAAAATACAAAAATAATCGTTACGGGGGGTCCCTGGAATTGGCAAGAAATTTTGACGTTCCGTTTTGCATGTTGAATAATTGCAATTTGCCGCTTATATGAATTTTAATGTTATTTCATTATATTTTTTGTTTTTATTTTTCCGCAACTATAGTTTTTCTTCAAGAAATAAAGCGACAACTATTTATTTTTTGCCAAAGCCAGATTGCGCAAGTCGTTTTTTTGTAAAAATTTTCCAGAAATTAGCAGTAGAAAAGTAGAAAATTTTCCTTAAGCGTTTCATAAGTGTCATTTTATTTAGAATTTTTGGATTTCTTATGAACAGCGTAAAGCCCTAAAAAAGAAAAATATTTTCCAATCCCAAAGGACTCCTCCTTTGACCAAGCACGTTCATCGATGCATTAAATAACTGTTCCGTGTCTTACACATTTATAAGCGTAATATTTTTATATTGAAGAAAATGCTCTTGGTATCTTTGTCACTAAAATTTAACGAGCTACAAAACTGCATACTCGAAAAAAATCTAAAAAATTTTACTAAAAAGTTAGAAATTTTGATGAAAAGTTTTAGAGCTTTCTTGAATTTCCATGAATTTTCCACAAAGTTATTAACTTTGAGTTGTACTATTTTTATTGTGCATTTACACATACTTTCATTCAAAAATAATGGAAATAGTCTTAAGAAGTTAATTTTATTGGACATTCCAAACCAAATTTGGTTTAGAATTCAATTTACGCCGGTTGTCATAGAAATGCGCTTGATAAAAATTATTTAAAATTTAAACCGAAAATGTTGTTAACAATTTTTTATTTTTTTTTAAATGTTAGGTCTCGAACGGCGCACTCATGTATGTTGTGAGAAATGTACACATATTCGCTGAATATACTGCTTTTGTTGTATTTTCGTTTATCCCATCTTAGTTTTAAATCAAAACCGCAAAAAATTGTGAATTTTTGTAGGTAATTGATCAAATTTTTAGTCGTGTAGAAAGAGGAAATTTTAAAATAAATAAAAGTATAAATATGTAATATGTAAAAATATAAAAAAGTGTGTTTTTACAGGTAGTTCTTATTTACTGACACTTTGGCTTAAACCCCCCCGAAATTTTTTTCTGGCTACGCGCCTGGTTGGAAGTGATTCGACTGCAACAAAAATCACTTGTGATGGTGACCTGGATTGCTATAGGGCTTAGCCCAATTGTTTTGCAATATTTTTTATACCAAAATTTTATGATTATCTTTAACTTTATTTTTAGGATGGTCCATATGAATTGCCTTATATGTATTTATTTTCGTACTATTTATAGTTTCTGAAATTGTTAATATGCGCTTTTGTTTGGTTACACTTCTTAAAATTTCGTTTTTATGTCTGTTAATAACAGTGCTTTGAATGTAGGCGATATCAGTCTTGCGTTGCTGAATGTCATATGCAAACGTCAAAAAGGTTTTAATGTTGTGCATTTCAATGCACGCAGCCTTAATATGTCAAAAATGGATGATGTTCGTTACACTTTTGAGTCCTCGCTAGTTGATGTTATTTGTGTGTCTGAGACATAGTTTCTCAGTGACTTAGATGACTTTCACTACAACATCCCAAATTATAATTTTATTCGAAATGATAGGCAGGGTGGAGAAGGCTCCTCCCCCTTCTCTATTACAAAACTACTTTTAATGCCAACATAATTTGTAAGTCTGATGGTCAAGGAACTGAGTACTTATTGATTGAGCTGCGTAGTGGTTCCACCAAAACCCTTGTATCTTGCGTGTACAACCCCAATAAGAACATATGTTTGCAAACTTTTTTTGAATTTCTGTCCCGGTATGTTGCGGGGTACACAAATGTAGTTGTTTGTGGCGATTTTAATATGAATCTGCTTGCTCGTGAATCATTGAATTTCTTAGATTACATTGCTGGGGTAGGTCTTCATGTTGTTAACACGTCTGTGCCAACTAGGTTTGAGAAAAACTCTGTCCCTAGATTACTTGACTTTTTTATAGTATCAGACTTGTCAGTTGTTTTAAAGTTTGACCAGATTTCGTTCATTTCTGATCATGATTTAATTTTTTGCGCTCTTGATATTTATGTTGACTCTGCTTGATTGGAACCAGGCTCTTTTAGAGATTACAGAGCAATGCATATTGATTCGCTATTTTTACATCTTTTTTTGTATTAACTGGTGTTTTACGTCCGTTGATGACAAGCTGGACTACCTTAGCAACAAAAAAAGAATCCAACTCCTCAAAACTGGGAGCTCTTTCGAAGCTCCCGAAAAATGCCGCCTTTACCATCAGAAGTGCGAAACGCTTATTCTACTCGGCTAAGTTGGATCCTTCTCGCCCTTCTAATATTCTCACGTGTTTATGCCCGTGATGCCTCTGACTGTAAACTAAGTGCTGAAGTGTTGAATGAAGTTTTTCTTAAAGATTGTTCCTCGACTGTTAGCCAAGCGAACTCTATTGCCGTAAACGCTACTGGTTATGTGAATTCACTTTTTGAATTTATTGCTGTGTCTGAGAGGGATGTAATTAGATCAGTTTTTAATATGAAATCTAATGCTATTGGGGAAGATGGGTTGCCAATTAAGTTTATTACGATAGTGCTTCCGTACGTTGTAGGAGCCTTAACGCATATTATTATTAACGCTATCACCACATCATGTTTTCCCAGCCTGTGGAAGGTTGCGTCTGTATGCCCTGTGGCAAAAACGAGATATTTGTGCACCCCCAGTGATTTTCGCCCAATAAGTATCTTGCCTGCCCTGTCTAAAGTGTTTGAGTACATTCTGTCTGACCAAATTAAATCGCACGTTCACAAATATAGTCTTGTATCTCCATATCAATCTGGTTTTAGGGCAGGGCACAGTTGCTCTACTGCCTTGTTGAAAATCCTTGATGATATTCGTTTACAATTCGATAAAAACAAATTTACGCTGCTGTGTCTGTTGGATTTTACAAAAGCGTTTGATTCAGTGGATCATCTCGGACTTTGTTCAAGACTAAGTACCCATTTTTATTTTAGTGAAAGTTCTTTTGAGCTCATGAAAAGTTACCGTATTGGTAGGTTCCAAAGAGTAAATACAGGTACTGATGTTACTGTGCTCAAAGTTACTGCATCCGGTGTCCCGCAAGGCTCAATCCTTGGCCCGGTACCTTAACTCGTGAACTTAACAGTGACTTGGCGTCCATAGTGCACTGGGCCGAGAGAAATGGCTTGTCCCTTAATCTAAAAAAATCGTTTATGTTGCAAAAATTTGAAGAGAAATGTTTTTGTTTTATCGCGCCATAGTTCTTTTTAGGTGTGTTTTCCATGCTAGAAAAAAAATTTGGAACTCTTGAAAAGTTACCGTATTGGTAGGTTCCAAAGAGTAAATACAGGTACTGATGTTACTGTGCTCAGAGTTATTGCATCCGGTGTCCCGCAAGGCTCAATCCTTGGCCCGGTACCTTAACTCGTGAACTTAACAGTGACTTGGCGTCCATAGTGCACTGGGCCGAGAGAAATGGCTTGTCCCTTAATCCAAAAAAATCGTTTATGTTACAAAAATTTGAAGAGAAATGTTTTTGTTTTATCGCGCCATAGTTCTTTTTAGGTGTGTTTTCCATGCTAGAAAAAAAATTTGGCACTCTTGAAACTATTTTGGTACAAAAAATAAATGTGAGTGGCAGCACTGAACTGGACTGGTATTGGTGCAAGTCTTTGATTTTGATTAAAAAAGACAATGGTGAATAGACATTCTTTTCAAATGTTCAAATGCAGAAGATTGTCTAATGAACATCGTGCTATAATCCACTACTTACTGCAGGTGAAGTGCGTTTTCACATGCAGATAGCGCCGAAGATTAAATAACGAACGTCTTGCTATAATCCACTACTTCCTCTAATATCTGTGGCAATAAGACTAAACGACTAAACTCAAGAAAGGACGATAAATGAGATTTATGAAATTAAGCAATATTTTTGATTTTTTTTTTGGTATAATGCATTGTTAGCGAAGCCTGAACGATGATGAAAATTGCAAAACCCCAGCTCAACTGCAAGTTAGTTCAAAATCCAAAGCAAACTCTCTGGAAATGAAACTTTTCAAATATCTCTACCCGTGCGCCACCTATCGGAATAATATTTTTGTTATATTGGGAGGGCGGGGTTGGGCAGAAAAATAAACGATGATGAAAATGTCAAGATTCTACCTCAACGGGACGTTCGTTGAAAAACGAATTAACCGACACCGAAAACAGACCTTCGCATTTCTTTTGTAATGTTCATTGACTAATTAAATAAATAAATAAATAGAGCGACTCACGCGCCACCTAGCGGGACCAATTTTTTTTTGCGAATTTGGAAATTGATTAAGTAACACACACGTAAAGTAATAGGTTGTAGATGTCGCTGAGGGTAGTGGTGAAATTCTTTGCGCAAGGTGCGCACGGGTCCATCTAGTTTTATGTATTCGGCCTGTTGCTAACACCTTTTCGAATCTTTCCGAACCTTTTATTCGTTCCGTTTTTTTTGATTTAGGTGCCAAGCCCGCGATAAAACCTATGCAATAGCTTAAGATTTGCCATTTATGCATCCAGATTTCTGAAGAATAACAATTCAACATAATTTAAATTCATGTCAATTTATAAAACCTTATCCTTATTTCCCGTGTTGTTAACAAAGATGTTCTGACAAGTCATCGCTTTTAAACAATTTAAGAAAATTAACCCGTTCCCTTTGTGCACTAAATGTTTGCAAGTGGTGATTGTAGATTCATATCTACGCAGAGGTATACGGCTTTCCATCAATGTCTATAAACCAGTGGTGCACAGCGCCAGCAGAGCTACTAATACATGCGCAGCAATTTCGTCGTAGTGTGTGTGTATATGCAGAACACTGCAAGAAACATCTTTGCAGATTAAAAAACGGTGCATATACGTAAATGGTTTGGTTAACTTGTGTTACCAACAAATATATACTTTAACATTTGTATGTATGAAAAAAATGCATAGATATAATTAGTTCAAAATTTTTATGCGTTTCCAAATAAAAAAAATTATAAGTTGAATCTTTTCATCTTGTGTGAAAAGATTCAGGTGCTAGAAAATTTATTTCATTTCATTTATTAAATAATATTATCAAATAAACGTATATATGTTGTGAATCCATTTTGAAAAAAAAACATACTTTTTTTCCACTCCTACAATAATTTTTCGTTTTTAATTTGTTCATGTAAATTTGTATTTCATGAAAAAAAATTTTTTTATTTAATGTATAAAATTTATATACTATAAATTTGTACTATAATTTATACTATAAATTTGTATCTGTGCCTGTACTTCAGTGCAAATCAGAAACAAAAGTGTTACAAGGGCATAGGGCCTGAGCGCCTCTGATCAAATTAAATTTAAAAAAAAAAACGATATTCAATATTACATTAAATTATCATATGTTAAATTTAAATAAAAAACGATATTCAATATTTCGTTAAATTATCATATGTTTCTTAAGGGTTATGTAAAACTGCATCAATTTTTATTTCCTCGTTATAATGCTTTACTATAATCAAGTTTTCTAAGGTTTGATCTCTTAAGCGGTGTCGTTTATTTGATTTTATATTTTTCATAACAGAAAACGAACATTCACAATCATATGTTGTGCCAAACATTGAATATAGCCTTAAAGCTAGACTTCTAGTATTTTTATATCTATATTTGTCAACATTTTTCCAAAAGTCAACTCCAATATCCAGAGGAATTGAGAAGTCGTTTCTCATTTCCCCAAGTTCGAGCTGTATTTCTGGAGAAAGTTTCTCCATATCACAAGTTAGGGGGTTTTGGAAAAATTCTATTTCGTGTTCTATACCTTCAAAGTCTTTAAATTGACTGTAAGCGCTTTCTTTAAGTACTACGAATATATGTTGCAAACACTCAAGATCTAAATAAGGACTTGTTTCAAATATTTCACGCGTTTTTGGAAAATTCGATAGATCCTTATTTACTAACTGTGTGTACATGTTTTCAAGATTATGATAGAACCTTTTAATTAGACAAACAAGTTTAATAATATTTTTGTTTTGACCTTGCATACTCAAGTTAAGATGATTAATATATTTTGTAGTGTCACAAATGAAGCCCAACCTCAGTAAGTACTCGTCATCACTCAGGATAGGTAACAATTCTTTAGCCTTTTTATCGTTTTGCTTTTCAAGAAAAGCACGAACGTCATTTTTTAATTCAAAGAGTCTTTCAAGGCTCTTTCCGGTACTCAACCAACGCACATGAGTGTGCAATAGCAAATCCTCATGCAAAGCTTTATTTTCTTTTAATTTTCTATGCGTTAGTGAGTTCTTTCCCCCCCTTATCAAATTTATGATTTTTATTGATTTCTCAATGGCGTCGCATATTTTTAAACTTTTGGCGAAAATGGCTTGTTGATGAATCAGACAATGTATAACTGGAATATTTATGCCATTCTTCAAAAGATACCCGACAAAACCTCTGTCTTTTCCAGTCATAACTCTGGCTCCATCGGTACAAATTGAAGAAATTTTTTTCTTTTCTGCAAAAGAAAATAGCGCATCATTTACGGTCTCAAAAATTGCCTTACCAGTTGCATTGCTGTGCAGAGCTTTCAATGCAAATAGATTAACCTTTGTATTAAAATCTATGTCGATAGTTTTTACGCATATTGCTAATTGGCATATATCGCAAATGTCGGTGCTATCATCCAGACTTACTGAAAAAAATACGCTATTTATGACGTTATCTTTAATTTTCTCTTTTACGGATTCCCCCAAAACTTCCGTGCGACGCGCCATGGTCATTCGAGATACTTTCAAGCTTTCATTTCTTTCGTAAACTATTTTTCCCAAGTCACCATAGCATTGTAATACAGATTGCATCACATCTTTTCAGGCGCGTATTCAGGGGGGGGTTTCGGGGGTTCAAACCCCCCCGAAATTTCCGAAAATTAAAAAATGTACGTCTGTACTAGAATAATTACTCTATTCACCTTTAAAACCCCTGCTAAGAAATTAGCATTAATAGCAATAATGAAAATACGAAAGAATAAAATTAAATAATATTTCACACTGAGAGAAGTTATTGGTAGTCGCTAATCAATTGTCAGAGCAAGTCTGCGAGGTCACAACTAAATTCCTGCAACGGTTCACTCATTTGGCCCTTTAAGAAATTCGCGCCAAACTAACTGCTATGAATACAGCGGGCAAAAATCGTAAAACTGAGTGTCCCTCGTTGCCAAAGGTTTAACCAAAAAAATTAACATGAAGTTAAAAAAAATTTCCAAAAATTACTAAGCTGTGCACAACGCAGTCGTATTGAATTATCAGAGAAAGTAACAATTAAATTGTACTTATACTTGTGAGGTGATACTAAAAAGTGACACTAATTTGGCAAAAAAAGATTGAAAACGTTTAAAAGAAAGCCTGGTATGCTGTTGAAAAGAAAATGCTTAAGAAATATTTTCAAGTATTTCTTGACTATGAAATTGTCATGCATAGCCAACAAATGTTGACGTTCCGTTTTGCATGTTGAATAATTGCAATCATCCGCTTTTTATATGAATTTCAATGTTATTTCATTATATTTTTTGTTTTTATTTTTCCGAAGCTTCAGTTTTTCTTCAAGAAATAAAGCGACAACTATTTACTTCTTGCCAAAGCCTGAAGAAATCCTAAACAAACTTTCAAAACAAACAATAAAAATAAATATTGTTTTGTACACGGCTAAAAGATTTAGCCTAGATTTAAAACTTTTTGGGGCTACATATACACCTAGACCAGTATGTTTGCGTTCAAAGTGTTGTTTGGAATTTCCAGTAAGATTAACTTCCTTTGACTAATTTCATTATTTTTGTATGAAAGAATGTGCAAAAAAACAAATGGAAAATTCATGAAAATTCAAGAAAACTCGAAAAATTTCCATAAAAATGTCTAACTTTTTAGTAAAAATTTTTAAATTTTTTCGAGTTTGCAGTTTTGTGGCCCGTTCAATTAAAGTGAACAAAGATAGCAATCTTAAGCCGCTAGAAGAATTACTCGATTTTTGGCAATTTTTTTTCTAGCCAAGTGCATTATCTTCCATACAAATTTATAAGCGTAATATTTTTATATTGAAGAAGATGCTCTTGGTCGGCTTTTGACAATTGAACGAGCAGCAAAACTGCATACCCGAAAAAAATCAAAACAATTTTACGAGAAAGTTAGAAATTTCGATGAAATTTTTTCGAGATTTCTTAAATTTTCATGAATTTTCCACAAACTTTTGAACTTCGATTTGCAGAAGTTTCATTATGTATTTGCACATACTTTCATTCAAAAATAATTAAATTAGTCTAAAGAAGTTAATATTACTGGACATTCAAAAAAAACCCTTTGAACGCAGACATAGGTGACATGTCATAGCCCCAAGTGGCAAAATCCCAAGTAAAAAAATTGGGATTATGACACACCTCCTGCAGTGTTTTGCCACTTGGGATTTTGTCATGGCACCGCAGACATACTGGTCTAGGTGTATGACCAAACCAAATTTGGTTTAGAATTAAATTTACAACGGTTGTAAATTGCGCCTAATAAAAATTATTTAAATTTTATACCGAAAATGTTGTTAACAATTTTTTATGTTTTTTTAAAAAATGTTAGGTCTCGAACCGACGTGCCCCAAATCAGTGCGCAATGCTCTACCTACTGAGCTACGGCGCACTCATGAATTTTGTGCGAAAAGTACAGTGTTTGTTTATCCCGGTTAAGTTTTAAATCTAAACCGCAAAAAATTGGCATATATCGCAAATGTCGGTGCTATCATCCAGACTTACTGAAAAAAATACGCTATTTATGACGTTATCTTTAATTTTCTCTTTTACGGATTCCCCCAAAACTTCCGTGCGACGCGCCATGGTCATTCGAGATACTTTCAAGCTTTCATTTCTTTCGTAAACTATTTTTCCCAAGTCACCATAGCATTGTAATACAGATTGCATCACATCTTTTCAGGCGCGTATTCAGGGGGGGGTTTCGGGGGTTCAAACCCCCCCGAAATTTCCGAAAATTAAAAAATGTACGTCTGTACTAGAATAATTACTCTATTCACCTTTAAAACCCCTGCTAAGAAATTAGCATTAATAGCAATAATGAAAATACGAAAGAATAAAATTAAATAATATTTCACACTGAGAGAAGTTATTGGTAGTCGCTAATCAATTGTCAGAGCAAGTCTGCGAGGTCACAACTAAATTCCTGCAACGGTTCACTCATTTGGCCCTTTAAGAAATTCGCGCCAAACTAACTGCTATGAATACAGCGGGCAAAAATCGTAAAACTGAGTGTCCCTCGTTGCCAAAGGTTTAACCAAAAAAATTAACATGAAGTTAAAAAAAATTTCCAAAAATTACTAAGCTGTGCACAACGCAGTCGTATTGAATTATCAGAGAAAGTAACAATTAAATTGTACTTATACTTGTGAGGTGATACTAAAAAGTGACACTAATTTGGCAAAAAAAGATTGAAAACGTTTAAAAGAAAGCCTGGTATGCTGTTGAAAAGAAAATGCTTAAGAAATATTTTCAAGTATTTCTTGACTATGAAATTGTCATGCATAGCCAACAAATGTTGACGTTCCGTTTTGCATGTTGAATAATTGCAATCATCCGCTTTTTATATGAATTTCAATGTTATTTCATTATATTTTTTGTTTTTATTTTTCCGAAGCTTCAGTTTTTCTTCAAGAAATAAAGCGACAACTATTTACTTCTTGCCAAAGCCTGAAGAAATCCTAAACAAACTTTCAAAACAAACAATAAAAATAAATATTGTTTTGTACACGGCTAAAAGATTTAGCCTAGATTTAAAACTTTTTGGGGCTACATATACACCTAGACCAGTATGTTTGCGTTCAAAGTGTTGTTTGGAATTTCCAGTAAGATTAACTTCCTTTGACTAATTTCATTATTTTTGTATGAAAGAATGTGCAAAAAAACAAATGGAAAATTCATGAAAATTCAAGAAAACTCGAAAAATTTCCATAAAAATGTCTAACTTTTTAGTAAAAATTTTTAAATTTTTTCGAGTTTGCAGTTTTGTGGCCCGTTCAATTAAAGTGAACAAAGATAGCAATCTTAAGCCGCTAGAAGAATTACTCGATTTTTGGCAATTTTTTTTCTAGCCAAGTGCATTATCTTCCATACAAATTTATAAGCGTAATATTTTTATATTGAAGAAGATGCTCTTGGTCGGCTTTTGACAATTGAACGAGCAGCAAAACTGCATACCCGAAAAAAATCAAAACAATTTTACGAGAAAGTTAGAAATTTCGATGAAATTTTTTCGAGATTTCTTAAATTTTCATGAATTTTCCACAAACTTTTGAACTTCGATTTGCAGAAGTTTCATTATGTATTTGCACATACTTTCATTCAAAAATAATTAAATTAGTCTAAAGAAGTTAATATTACTGGACATTCAAAAAAAACCCTTTGAACGCAGACATAGGTGACATGTCATAGCCCCAAGTGGCAAAATCCCAAGTAAAAAAATTGGGATTATGACACACCTCCTGCAGTGTTTTGCCACTTGGGATTTTGTCATGGCACCGCAGACATACTGGTCTAGGTGTATGACCAAACCAAATTTGGTTTAGAATTAAATTTACAACGGTTGTAAATTGCGCCTAATAAAAATTATTTAAATTTTATACCGAAAATGTTGTTAACAATTTTTTATGTTTTTTTAAAAAATGTTAGGTCTCGAACCGACGTGCCCCAAATCAGTGCGCAATGCTCTACCTACTGAGCTACGGCGCACTCATGAATTTTGTGCGAAAAGTACAGTGTTTGTTTATCCCGGTTAAGTTTTAAATCTAAACCGCAAAAAATTCAGAATTTGTGTAGGTAATTGAAGGGTCTGGAATTTATTACCAAAAAGTTTTAAAAATTGTGTAAACCAATGAATGGTTTAAAATTTAGGCTCACATTTTTAGCCGTGTAGAAAGAGGAAAATTTCAAATAAATAAAATCATAAATATGTAATATGTGAAAATATAAATATATCGCACCCTAAATACAAAAGGATAGCGCTAGCTTAGCTCTATTTTTTTAAAACCAAGTAGGGCGGTAGCCGTTTAGTTGAAGATGATAATCATTAAGAAAAAAATCGGCTGTTATAGTTGATCAAGCGTTTGTGAAAGGATAAATGTCGAAAAAACCACCTGAAATTTTTTTGAGTTGTGACCCTTTTGTATTTAGGGTGCGATATGTGTATTTATAGGTAATTCTTATTTACTGACACTTTGGCCAAAACCCCCCCCGAAATTTTTTTCTGGCTACGCGCCTGCATCTTTTACAAATGCGCCATCAGTAAAAGGACGACATTGCTTGCTTAGTGCCAATGCTACTGTAAAAGAAGCCCTTTCAGTTTCTGCATCTTTTATGCGTTTTGTCGGTGGAAAATATTCCTCCCATGGTTTAGAATTTTTTTCTTCAATAATTTTTTTTAGTGTATTTAATTTTGTTGCGCGCTCTTCGCCTTGGTACGCATCAAATTCAGAATGCTTTGTTATATAATGCCGTCTAAAGTTGCTTTTCCTAATTAAATTAAATATTTTTAAACAAATTAAGCATTGAGGCTCTTAAAAAGGGTTCATATAAAAAAAATAATAAGACTCCCATTCGATTCTAAACATTGTTAAATCGTGCATACATACATACATACAACACAACTTGCGCATACGTTGTGTGCTGGTTGAATTTCCAATGCATACTGATCGATCGCTGCTATCGCGTCGAAAATCAGTGGCTGCGCTCACACGACGTGTAGGTGAGAGCAGAATGCTCTTAATTGCTCCGGAGGGTAACACTGCTATAAATATACGTACATATATTGCATCATACTCGTATACCGAAGAAGGCGATTGAAATTTCTTTCGCATTTGAAAAAAAAAATGTAATTTGGCAGCTTTCGATTGCATCTACTTAAGCATCGCAATAGAGCGGTGGCATTTAATTTTTAGCATAGCTGTTTATGACTTAAGGCCGCATTTATAAGCAAGCTGGTAATCCTGTTGAAGCACATACATAGTTAAATGGATGAAGCCAAAAGCATGGATACGCAAATCGGCTAGTAAATGGCTATTAATAGCGATCAAGTAGTACAAAATAATAAAAAAAAATGTATGGTAATATATCCCAATTCTCTCAAAGAGGCTAAAATCATATGCACACGTGAAGGTGTGAATGCCACTGGTTTTTATAAATATTGCATTCGTGAAATGACATAAGGCAATTATTTTGCAATATAACGGTTGAAACATGTGCTTCGTCGTCATTTTTACTATGTATACGATACAGAAATTGAAGCGGAGGACACTATAGAGAAGCTCAGAAAATCAGGTGGAAAACAATGTGAAGCCAAGAAGAAAGGCGAACTCGAAAGCGTACATGAAGCACAAGCAGGGTTGCCAAACGTACTATATTATATAGTAAATAGCACTGTAATTTCGGCCCAACTACTGTATATTTTTTAAATTATATAGTATGCAAAAATACTATATATTTTCAGTAATAAGGGCTTATCAATTCAACTACAGGTAAAAGTCAGATCCCAGGTATTGTTATACATAAGTGCATATACAGTCTGAGGGCCGCTTCCACCATTGGACTAAGACTAAACCTAAGTCGCGACTTAAGTTAGCACAGATTCGCGACCTTTAATTAGGTGATAAAATAGCGACTTAGTCGAGAATAAGTCAGCTGGCAGTCTGACTAAGTTGTGACTTAGCTTAGTTAGGAGGTGAAACTGAAAAAGTGAAAATTGCGACCTAATTAAGTCGCCCGCATGACCCGCATGAATTTGAAATAGCGGGAAGAAAGAAACCAAGCGATTATCTCCATGATAGAAAATTAACTTTTAATATATATTAATTTAAATTTTGAATGGGAAAAAGCATAGCTAATCAGGAATTGCTAAAAACTTCCGGAAGTGGAAAATAAACGAAATGTTTAAAAAAGCCAATGAAGTGCAAATTAATTGTATATCCACTACTTTTATTTTTTTTAATAAAATACTATTTGTAAGTGTTGCGATCTGAAGACCAGATTATAATAATTTTTGTTTAATTATTATTTTCGATTTTTATTGAAAAATGTATATTAGGGAAGAATTACAAAGTTAAATCACAGCGATGGATAGGATTACATATTTCAGAGTGTCCAAGCTCCCCATCAGATCCCTTTTCTAACAACTAAGCTATGATACCCTATTTTGGAAATGTACAATGTATATTCATATTATTTTGTAAAAGTACTATATATTTATGAAAAAATGTTGGAAACTCTAACCATTAAGCTGATCCTGAAGCACCCAATTGAATGAGCTCATACGTGAAAAGCTTGGACGGGCTAACGATTCACTAAAAAACTATTGAGTTCCTAGATTATGATGCCTTTGTATTTGGAGAAACACGGCTCAATGAAAACTTTGTCGTTTCTGAGTTCTTCGACTCAAACTATTTTAAAGTGTTTCGCAAGGACCGTGATGCAAGAAAAACTGGTTGCACTCTAGAGTTGGGAATTTTAGTTCATTGAAGTGAGCAGAGATTTCGAACTAGCTCATTTAGTTCGTTTTTAGTTCAATTGTTTGTATTTGTTTCCCTTAGAAAATAACTGCTAAAGCACGTCCAAAATATTGGGAGAGAAATTAAGATACATATGTATTGTCTTTGGCATTGGTATCAATATTCCAGAGGCACATCTTTTGATACTTTCCCCTACGCTTTTCAACTTGTTTTCGCAGTTGACTCTTGAAGGCAACAAATACCACCCTATGTCCCGAAGTACAAATTATATAAATATATGCATATACATATGTATATGTAAACTGTTTACTAATGTTTCTATCAATATAATGAGCAGTAACACCAATACAACTTGCATTTGTTGAAGATGTGCAACAATACGTAGTTAAGCACACCTCAAATGATTCTTGCAGCTCAGTTTGAATTTTTGATTGTAATTCGCCGTAAACTTTAGGAATTAGGACTTCTGATAAAGTTTTTCTCGATGGTAAATTATAACCAAAACAATGCCATGGCAACAAATTTGATTACCTCTGGCTCTTTAACCAAACGCTCATTTTAACCAACTGGGTATTAATCTTTTCAACTGTTTTGTTAGTTGGGGCCTTATAAACAAAATTTGTGATTACCGGCTGGGCGGCATCTGGCTGCTTCTTTTGTTGTGTGGTTTTCTCCACTTCCAATTCCTCCACGGTTATGTCATCTACCTCTGCCCATTCAGCAGTACTATTCAGGCTAACGAAAAGGATGCCGGAGCCTCATATGGCGACCTAAGTTACCAACTGAGCGACCACTGAAACTTAATGCAGCTCTGCAGTGCTTACATTGAGCACGATTGTTACTTGGCTCTTTAAAGTGGTTCCAAACGTTACTCCTTCCCCCAGGCATCTAAGCATATGTATGTACGGAAACAAATTATATGGAAATCAATTTACAACAACACATTTAAATACTTACAATGGTTCCACAAGTATCTTGACGATTACGCTTTTTTATTTATTAATTCTCAATTTGTTAAGCAAAATTTGCGGAAAGTGAATGCTAAAAAATGCTGCTTTCGTTCAAAAATTTGAGCTTCAATTTAGTTTTTGAATGGTTTAACAGCCATTTGGCACCTGTTTCACCTTTTATATTCGTATTTACTATTGCAGGTAAATTTCAGTCAACTTTAGCACGCGTTTGAGTTTCTCGGTATTTTCTCATTCTCGACGAAACCTTTGACTAAAATTTCACATAGTTCAAGTAGTTCATTTGAAATTTCGAACTAGCTCCCGCGATCACTTCCATGAACTAGTTCAATGAACTATTTCGTTCATGAACGACCCAAGCTTATTGCACTCGTGGCGGTGGTATTTTAATTGCCGTCAAGCGAGAGCTTCGTTCCTCTCCGGTTCAATTAATGAATCATGACTTCTTGCTTAACCCGTTATGTTTATGTATTGTGGAAATGGCCACCAGCGCATTTGACCTATACAACTGAGATCGTCTTGATTGAATTCAAACGCCGAAATCAGCCACTCTCAAAAAAACGATTAGTGAATCAACACTATGCAGCTTACAAAAGAGTGCGATTCAAAGCATGATTCACATAGCGTAGTGTTGATGACTGTTGGTGACAATTGCATGCAGGGTCTATGGTGAATTGGGGAAAAGGCATCGATTCATTTGCTTATATTCGCAATTGGTTTGGTAGGCACGTATGCATTTGACGATTTATTGCTGTCTTTTTCAGTTTGATGAATGTCTAGCTATTGGTGTTTCTTACTAAGTTTTATATAACAATAAAATAAAACAAAATAGAATAACATAAAATTAAACAAACAAAAAGACATGAAATAAAATCACTGGATTATTCTCTCAGTATAGTTTTCGTATTATTCATTTTATTTCAGTTTGAGTTGGACCGCGAATTCTTTGATATTTTTCGAAAAAAGGCAAATAACTTGGAAACTTTTACACCCTTCTGGTATTCTGCCGGCTCATGTTGCACTTCAATTTCGTACCACCAAAAGAGGTGGTAACGTCACGTAACCGCGACAAATTGCACGTGTTTTGTAAATATTTTTTTGGACTACTTTCTAGTCAGGAGCGGATTTACATAGGGGCAACATGGGCGGCTGCCCAGGGCGCCGTTTCAATAGGGGCGCCAAAACTAAGACAAGAAAACAGTTTTTTTTATTTATCAAAAAAGAATTTTTTTTGAATATTACAACGCGCCACTATCAAAGAGACCGCTTGTCAAGCGAAAAACCCGAAATTTTTTGCTGTTCACCAACGCGAGCCGACAACAAGTAGGGTAAAACCGGGATAGATGCCCCAACCGGATAGATGCCCCATATTCAAAAAATCTAACTTCCCGAGCTCGTGACTAACAATTAATTTAATAATTAGCAGCCGCAGCCACAGCGCATTTTAGTTATCTAAGGGCTTCGAGCAGTGAACACGCGTTTTGTTAGTATAAAACATTTTGTTTGCGACGAAATTGAACTACCCGTAAAAGTTTTAAAGGTAAGTATTGTGCTTTGTATAACTTTATAACTAGTAATAAATTCCATTATATTTTTAGTACCTTAATAAACTGATTCATTGAGACTGCATCTAACTAAAAATAGATGTTTTTTGTTTATAATTTATTCAAAAAATTCGTAGGCATCTATCCCTATCAAAAAGGATAGTTGCCCTGATTTTTCGAGGGATAGATGCCCTTAGGGGCAAAGGAGTAAGTATATATTTTTTACATACTTTTGGAGTCCGATATATGTTTTATGTACTACTTTATGGACTTTTAACTGTTTTCAGCAAAATTATGCCGCGAAAGTACAAAAGGAAGGGACTACAGAAAGCCTGCAGGCCGCGTTCGACGAAATGAACAAAAATACGATGGGGATAAACGAATTATCCTAAAAATATGGGATTCCATCAAGGACATTAATTCGACGATATGCTGCTAAAAAAACAAAAAAGGGATATAATAAAAGTTTATCTAACTATTGGCTGCCTCTAGTTTCCTATAGATTTACTAAGTAGCTTTTATTTTAGTGTAAGATTGTATGTAAACTGTATTTTTATAAAAATATAATTTTTATTTTTTTCTAAATAAACACGTACCTATAAAATTGAATTTAATAAACATATATAAAAATGCATGCCAATTCTTGAAAGCAAACGCTTCAATTTAATAAGGTAGGTATGGCCATTGATGTACCTAATACTAGATTTAGGTATCTTCTAATGATAGTAATTAAAAGATTAAAAACCCAACATGTTTAATTTATTATGGTTTTGAGTAGGGTAGAACTACATACGTTGCGTTCGATTTGTGTTTTTCGCTTACATGCCATAAAGGGCATCTATCCTTCGCATTATTTTCATGGTGGGGCAACTATCCCTAAGGTAGGCATCTATCCCTCAAAAAGAAGGTTTCAGGAAAAAGTAATTTCTGGAAAAACCGTGTACGATAGGTAAACCAAAATTTAAATAATTAAAGTTAAAATATCGAACTAGCTATATTAAAAAAAATTATTCAAATAAAACTAATATTTTCAAATTTAGGCAGCTTTTCCAAAAAGTGGAGCATCTATCCCGGTTTTACCCTACGTGTGACCCGACTATATTCGATTGCCTCCGTTGCTGCGGTAACCATCATTCAAATGTTGAGGTGACCGCTAGGCTTAAAAGTTTTAGCAGCTTGTGTGCAGTAAATGACGTGAAAGACTCAAATTTAATTGAAATTTCAAATTTAAAAATCAAGTAGGCATTGAAGTATTTTTTCGAGAAAAGAACGAGCTCACTTTTTCAAAGCAAACTAAGATCTGAATACTTTCTGTTTCTGGTTAATTTAAATAGTTCGCGCCTTTATACAATGCGCTGCGTACATTTTATGTAATCTTAAAAGTCGCTCCGAGTTAAAAATATCAAAAAAGTGTCAGTGAACATAGAAGAATGAGTGCAAATATAAAAAAGTTAAGCGGCGCAGCAACAAAAAACGTACAGCCGAGAAAGTGCAGAAAGACAAAGATTTACTGTCGAAAATCCCTAAACTTGATTTTTTTTTTCAAACTCCTCGAAAAGAAAATGACTCCGTTGTTGATCATAACCTAAAAGGTAAAAACGCATAAGTTAATTGAACGACAACTAGGTTAGCCCAGGTATATTCTGGGATAATTTGACTGTCGAATTAGAAGAGAGACGCAAGGCATATGATAAAATCAACAAAAAATTTATGATTATCCTCAAGGCGAGCGAATTGTCTTCTAACGAAGAAATCAGAATGGAATCGAAGGCTCTGATATTTTCGTTCTCGTCTGATTTGGAACCAGCAACTGATGATGAATTCATACTTTTTTTTGCTTATTGCAAAGAAAATAATATTAAGACGAAATCTCCACTGAAAGTTATGAAGCTGATTCGGTCCGATGATTTGAACACAATTTATCCGAACGTTGACATCGCATATAGCATGTTTACTACCATGGCAGTGACTAATTGCAGCGCCGAAAGGTCTTTTTCTTGTTTGAAAAGAATACAAAATTACCTTCGCTCCAAAATGACTGAAGATCGACTCAACAGTTTAGCACTGCTTTGTATTGAATCTGATATTCTTCTCTCTTTGAACTTTGAACAATTGATTACAGATTTTGCCTCCCAAAAAGTAAGGGGCAGGTGTTTTTGAATAATCTTTTCCATATGTCTGTGTTATTAGTTTTCTGACAATCTATAAGTTTCCTGAAACTAAAAATATTTTCTGATACGCATCATTATATGTATATGTAAACAAGAATGAAATAAATATTCTTTCTAAAAAAACTCGAATCAAATTTTTTCCATCCGTAAAATAAGGCAGTAATGAAATGTTACCACACGAAGGCAAGTACGGTTTTTTTGGAAGGGTGTATGAATTAGCCCCCACCGGGCAAAATGACTTAAGCCCCACCAATTTCACCACGAAATTAAAAATGGCAGAAAATGGGGCTAAAGTCATTTTCGTGGGGATTAATTCATTTGTTTTAGTGGCGATTCTGTCATGTAAGAACCCCCACGTTTGGTGGGGCTTAATTCATTTTGATTGGTGGGGATAAAATCATTTTCGTGGGGTTTAATTGATTTTAAATCACTAATAGTGTACATATCGTAAAAGGAGAAACCATAATTTTGTAAATTCTAAAATAATAGATGGGAATTTTTCCTTTTACGAAAGGTTAAAATCACTAATAATGCACATTTCGTAAAAGTAGAAACCATAATTTTGTAAATTATAAAATAACTAGCAGGGTACCCGGCGTTGCTCGGGATGTAAGTAGTTAGAGGGCCTTTCAAAATCAATAATATACTTTAAGATCATATTTATATAATACTAGAAGGACCCGGCAGACGTTGTTCTGCCCAAATTTAGGGAAAAAATCGCACGATAAATAAAAAAGTTTGGAATATTTCGGTCCCTGGTCCACTTCCCGGAAAAAAAATTACCCCAAATTTTAGCAAAAGTAAAATACTACCTTTCTACCAAATTTGAAGAAAATCGCACCATAAATAAAAAAGTTTAGAATATTTCGGTCCCTGGTCCACTTCCGCAAAAAAAGTTAACCTCATATTTTAACAAAAGTAAAAGTCTACCTTTGTACCAAATTTGAAGAAAATCGCACCATAAATAAAAAAGTTTGGAATATTTCGGTCCCTTGTCCACTTCCCCGAAAAAAGTTAACCTCAAATCTTAACAAAAGTAAAAGTCTACCTCTGTCCTAAATTTGAAGAAAATCGCACAATTAATAAAAAAGTTTGGAATATTTCGGTCCCTGGTCCACTTCCCGGAAAAAAACTTTACATAAACACTCTCCGGACTCCTACTGAGCTATCCTGTAAATATGAACAAAATCGGCGCTGTAGTTCCGGAGTCTATAACATACATACATACATACGTACATACTACATCCTATTTTATATACTACATATGTATATAGATTATTGCCTACTGAAGAATTTACCTAATTCGAATGTTTTGAAAATTTTGAAAAAAGAGTATTGAAAACCGGTTTTCAAAGATTTTCTTTTGCGGTATTCGTTGATAACGTTAGGGGGCCTTTCAAGAATTCAATTTTGACAAATTGTGCCAGGATGAATGCAAATTCAAATGTTGATTTGATACCATATTGTAGGGTAATATAGAGGTTTTCTGGCAATCGCGTTTTGACCGATAACTCAGTTATAGATCAATTAATTCGAAATATATCGAAGTAGGTATTATTAAGTTTTATGGTTCAATTACCCACCGACGCAAGCACGTAGTACGTGTCAGCTGACACGACCTGTCTTATGAGAGTGCTATGTAAGTGATTACTCAACGACGGACGTGTAAGTGAACGTAACGTAGAAATCAAACTACTTTTGATTTTTTACGTATGAACGTGTCAGCTGATTGCTTGCTCATACGACAGTGTTGCCTACTCACATTTTCGTATGCTCTTTTTAGATCGTTTTTATTTGTTTTACAAAAATACCTTTTCAATTATGGGAATAATATTGAAATAACCCAAAATAAATTTTGTTAAAATTTGATTTCAAATAAATTGACCAATTATTATTTTTTAATATCAGTTTCGGTCTTATATACAAAGAAAAATACTCGATTAAAATATAGATGTTTTCGGTAGCATGCATGAAAAGCGACCAATGGCACCATTGTATTAGATGTAAACAAAAGCAAATGGCTGATTTCTGCGCTAACATCACGGTCATAAAAGTTCGCCCAAAAGTACGTACGTACGTTATACGTACAAGTACGTCACATGTCGGTGGGTAATTCAGCTATTAAGCTAAGTATAAAATGTGTATAAGACCGCGCGCTCAACGACAACTGGTTCTATGCAGTGAGTATACATACATATATACATAAAGGTAAATACCTAACGAAGAGGTAGTTTTCCAATTTGTTATTTAGAGTTTTACATTAGGGTTGTTCGAATTCAAAGGTAAGTATAACTTAGGGTAAGTATGGATATAAATGGTAAAAGTATAGTTTAAAGTAAGTATTCAATTCAAAATGGTAAGTATAGTTTAAAGTAAGTATTCAATTCAAAATGGTAAGTATAGTTTAAAGTAAGTATTCAATTCAAAATGGTAAGTATAGGTGTATATACAAGGTAAGTATGAAATTCAAATTCAACAATTCAATTATACAGGTAAGTATTTAAGTAAAAAACCGAATTTTAGAAGGTAAGGTAATTAGATCTACATCCATGTCTTCAACACTTATTGTTAATACTATAATGATACTATTATTTAATTCTACATATATTCATTCTTTTGTTCTCATAAATAGTATCACAAAACATATTTTAACTAAATTTTTTTAAAAACTCAAGTACGCCATGGGTAAGTCTCTTGTTGTCTTCTTTTATCTCCTTCATCTCGGCTAGCTTCTCCTTTTCCAGATCGATCAACTCCTTATTCGATTTGTCAAAATTCTCCATTCCTTCCGAGAAGGTATGGCCCATCTCCTCACAAATCGTAATAAAGCGTTCATTTTGCTTTCGTTTTCCAGATTTGTCTGTCTTGGAGGAAGAGTCCGATGGCGATGGCAATGGTGATGGTGGTGGCAATGACAATGGTGGTGGCAATGACGATGGTGATGGTGATGGCAATGGCGATACAGCTACTGTCAGTGGCGACAGTGGTGGCAATTGGGTCGAAGACGACGATGTTGGAGCTGAAAGTGAAATATAATTTTTGTACACATGAAAATATATAAATTATAGTATATGTATATCTATATATATAGAGAGCAATCCAAATTGTATATGACCTACTTTGGTGATGATGAGGGTTCTAGTCTGATAGAGGTATGAATAAGGATCTTGATATCTATTATGGAATATGCATAGCATCGGAAGAATAATTTCCTGATTCTGTGTTCTTGAGAAATTGTCAATATATTTAAGTACATAAATATTAACAATTTCGACAAAAGCAAGAAAATTAATTTTTAATAGTATAATATTTTGTTTGTCAAGAACACAGAATCGGAAAGTAAGTCTGCATGTTATTTATAAACCTTGTACTTACTTGCATAGCTTTCCTCCACGATGCTGGATAAGTTGTGGATGGTTAATCCACCAATTATCCTGTGGACTTGAATATACAGGTGCCAGGTGGGCGGGGATGCACCGGTTGTGCCCATAGCATTGTTTACTTTTCTATGAAAAACACATAAAATTCAAATTATTTCACGTTTAAATGGAATAGTTAAATGTCTTACCCATACTTCGCTGTTGGATTATCCAGCTTGGCTTTAATGGCACCGGAGTCGACAGCATATCCTTGACCCTGCATCTCCGCTGCCATCTCCTGATAAATGTGGCTGTTTTTTCGGGGTCCTCTGAGCTGGTCCAAATTTCTGGTCCTCTGAGCTGGTCCCACAACATTATAAGGACCTCTCCGCGTCTGGAGACCAAAGACCACGGGAGCGCTTCATTTTTAAGGTGTAAAAAATATACGTTTCCAGGAACGAGAATCTGCCTCATAGAAAGAAAGATTTTCATTCAGACTGGTTATGCAATTCGCTTTCAAGTGCTTTTGCGTATATAAATTCGTTGGGTATTTGTTTCCTTTGGCACCCAACTACTAATAAATTAGGTAAAAATATGATAGGGGTATCAAAAGACGGGTTTTTTTTGTTTTAGTGAGAAGTTATTAACAAAAAACCAAAAAATGACCCAGGTCAAATCCTGATATAGGGGTCCGATCCATGTTTTTTATGTGCAGAACACCTTTCCGCGTAGGCGGCCTTCGGCCGCGCTTCAATAAATAACCCTGGGCTACGCCATTCCAACTCCGGGTATGTGCCATAGGCGTGGCTATCGCCACGGTGATGTCATTCCGCCCCACTCTTTTCTCACAGTATAATTTGTGATTACAACAACCACATGAAAATGACAGAAAATTGTGAGCTTTGAAACTACTGAAAATATTTGTTTTATGGAGGCGGATTCGCATTGCTGGGAACTAACCGCGTCTTTTGATACCCCTCCCTATATTTTTGGACGTGTATTAGCAGTTACGTAAGGTCGTAAAGAATTACCAAATATCTCTTCAGAAAAACAAAAATGTCGAGGTCGCAGAATTGATACCCAGGTCAAAACGCGTCTTTGGATACCACTATCACATTTTTAGTTAATTTATTAGTAATTGAGTGCCAAAGGAAACAAATACCATTCGCTGGTTCCAGTAATAAGAATCCGGCCCCGGAAATCCAATAATTCAATGGTTTTTGCGTTCCGCAGTGTTTGTGCAAAAAACACTTTTCGGCACAATATTACTGTGTCTACAACAACCACATGGGAATGACCGACAATTGTGCAAACTTATTGATTTCCGGAGCTGGATTCTTATTCCAGGGTATAGGCACGTCCACAATGAACACGACGACGGCGAACGACAACGACGAAAAACTGAAGCTTGACGTTATTTGCCGTCAAGCATTGGCGACATGATTATAATGAGAGCAGGGGCGACAGGTGCGAATCATCTTGAAAAGTAGCAAAAAATGTTGTAAAAAGTGTGAAAGAGACATATTCTGTAATAATTGGAACTTATTTTACAAGTTATTTACTCTTCCTTTCGTTTTTATTGTCAAAAAAAACCAAACGCCACCATCTGCCGCTTGTCAAAATAGAATTCGATTTAATCTGGCGACAGCGGCATCTGTGATTGATTGCCGCTTTGTCGCGTCGTGTTCAAAAAATTCCTCCCCATAAGAACACATGTAAAAATAATTTGACAGATGCCGCTTGTCGTTTGTCGTTTTCATTCTGGTTACCACTTATGTTAGCACTCGGTGGAGGTCGTAAGCAATTACCTTGCAAACTATTTTGTAGAAATCTCCGGATGTGAACACGAAAATTTAATTTTCAATTTATGACTCGGTCGCGCGGTTGTAAACAGTTACTAATTGTTTAAAATTTGGACACTAATAATATTAATTTAATATAAAAAGTTGAAAAATTACGAAATTCGCGCGTGAATTTACAATTGAAAGTGACAATTAATTTGCGAAATGTCAGAGAATGGAAGAAACTGTCAAAAATACCACCAGTATTACCATTCTTATCAATTAAAGTCTAGATTTTTTTCGAATATTACAGGGTTGATTTCCGCATTTATAATGCTAATGCAAAACAAAAGTTGCTTTTAGTTGCATTTAGGTGTCAAAATTTGTATGGCAAATGCGAAAATAAATGCTGCATTTTGGGCTAAATGCGAAAATGTGAAGAAAATACAAAATGCTGGGTCAGCATGAATGGCCTATTAAGCATCAGAGTATGCAGTTTCAGAAAAGGTAAAGAACATTAAAATTTATGTTGTATGGGTATGGGCGAAAAATGTATGCGAATGCAAATCAAAATTAACCCCCCCAAGGCTAATTCCTGCGCACGGCCCTGCTTTATTTAAGGATAAGTATGACCCTTAAACTTGTTCTCACAAATTTTATGAAAAATAGTGTCATGAAAAATGTAGATCTACGAGTAAACATAAATAATATTGACTGATTTAGAAAAATTCAACAAAATAACAATGCAGTAAGCTTGGACGATATGAGTAAAGAGCAACAGGTTATGTTTTTGAGTATCGAGAAAGTATTTATAGGCAATTGAGCGGAAAAGTTTTTGGATGAAGGTAGAGTTTCCCAATCTGAGCTTATTGCAATTAAAGAAAATGTTCTTAGTTTTTATATGGAATTTGTTACACAATTAAAATAAAATTAAAGAAAAAAAACTTTTTTAAAAATAAGCTTTTATTATTGTTTAATAAAATTAACTAAAAAGTAAAAAATAAATTCACTGTTAAGAAATGTAACACTTTATAAGTTCATTGTAACCTTTACCGATAATTAGGCTTCTTCGTCTGCGATAAAATAATTCCATATTTTACATGATTATATATTTTTAAGATTAAAACTTTACACTTAAGTTATTAAATCTTCCAGTCTACATCACAGTCTCAATTTTATTATTAATAAAAGCGTGTTAAATTTTATTTGGTATAATTAGAAACATTTAGGACCTTCTTGTCTATTTGCTGGTATAATTAAGGACGTGTAAGACATTTCTTGCTATCACAATGTAACGGAATTTTTTTTTAGGGAAATATTTCTTTTCATGGTAGTAATACATGTTCCGAATTTCAGCCAAATCGGACCATAAGTGCGATTTTTGAAAATATAGCGACCTACGCGCCACCTATCGTATTTTTTTTTCATAATAATAATAATAATGCCCAACGGATTACCCACCATATCCCGCCCGACCGGCGCGAGGGGCGCATCCGCATGACGCGCGGATTGTTCTTTCGTGCCGAGTCTTTGAAAGGCTTTGGTTTGTTAATCGTCGAGATCTAAAACTGCTCAGCTACAGAGAAAACCTCATCAGCTAAGTAAAAAAGATTACACAATTAATAAATCATTAGTTGACAGCGAAAAGTTAATTGTTAAGAATAAAGATAAGAAACAAAGGATATGAAAAAAAATTGTTGCTATGTATTTAGGATAGAAAGAATTGACTTTTTTATGCTGTATAGTGAGTCTGAAATATCAAACGTACCAGAATGAGAGTTATAATCTTGACACAAACAACGAAAAGGCTCATTTATTTCAATTAGTTCGGCACTGTTTCAAGATAAGTGGTTTAAAATGTCTTGATGGACGAGAAGGTACATTGAAGTCCACTTCGCTCAAAAGAAACGGGCTTACGATTGAACCATTTAGTAATTTAATCATGAAGACAATTCCAAGCATTTCCCTCCGACTAGAAAGGCTGTGAAGATTAATTAGTTTTAAGCGACTCGTATACGATGGCAAATTATACAAGGGATCCCAGTGAAGATCTCTTAAGGCAAATAGTAAAAATTGTTTTTGAACTGATTCTAAGCGATCCACGTGGACCTGGTAACGCGGGTTCCAAATTATAGAACCGTATTCAAGTATCGGTCTGACTAAAGTAGTAAAGAGAGTTTTAGTTACATAAGGGTCGCTAAATTCTTTAGACCATCGTTTAACAAATGCTAGAACGCCTCTAGCTTTATTGACTGTTACGTTAATGTGGCAGTTGAAACTGAGTTTGTAATCCATAGTAACCCCAAGGTCAACAAAATCATACATTTGCTCAAGACTATAATTGTTAATTGTATAGGAAGCTGGCTGTGAAATTCCTCTCGAAAAACGCATGTATTTACATTTCTTTAGATTAAGCGGCATATAATTTAAATCGCACCAAGTAACTAGTGTATTTAGATCTGATTGAAGCTTATTGCTATCTTCGGATGATGCGAATGACATGAAAAGCTTTACATCGTCGGCATACATTAAAATTTTCGAAAATTCTATTACTGTAGAAATGTCATTTATAAACAACAAGAACAGAATCGGGCCCAGATGGCTTCCTTGAGGAACTCCAGAGGAGCCACTAATAACATCGGATTCACAGTTTTTAAACACTACTTTTTGTGTTCTGTCACTAAGGTAAGAAGAGATCCAGCGATTGAGACCCGGCTGGAAACCCAGCTGATCTAGTTTATGAATAAGTAACGAGTGACACACTTTATCGAAAGCTTTGCTGAAATCAGTATAAATAACGTCGGTGTGCAGATTTTTTCTAAAGCCATTTGAGACATGATTTGTAAATTCAAGTAAGTTTGTAACGGTGGACTTTCCCTTACAGAACCCGTGTTGACAGTCAGAAATCAAGGTAGAGATAGGATTCGTAAGCTGATTGGTAACAATAGCTTCAAACACTTTTGGGATGGCAGACAGCTTTGCTATGCCACGATAGTTCTCAATAGAAGCCTTGCTTCCGCTTTTATGAAGCGGTAGAAGAAACGACTCTTTCCATGCTGTTGGAAAAACACCACACTTTAGTGACAGATTGAACAAATTGGTTAGGGGTTTGTAAATATTGTTAGCGCACTTCTTCAAGAAGCATGTAGGAATCCTATCAGGACCACATTTAAAAGATTCTTTCAAGGTTTTCAGACAAACAAGAACATCATTGGCGCATATAGTTGGAGAATTAATTAAATTGTTCCCATGTAGCTCATAGGGATAATTTAGAAAGCCAGAATTGGTGACGGCAGAATAGTTAGAAGTGAAAAATTGCGCAAAGAAATTCGCGATATCTTGATTATCGCTAGATAAAATGTCTTTATATTTCATGGCTGAGGGAAATCCCACTACTTTTCGTTTAGAATTTACGAAATCATAAAATGACTTCGGATTGCGAATAATGTCTCTTTTTGTTTTAGAGATATAGGCTTTATAGCACTTTTTATTTAAGTCGATGTACCTCTTACGTAGACCAGAATACAAATATTTTTCAGCATCATAAGCTCTTTAGTAAACCAAGCCTCCTTTGAATGATCATATGTTATTTTACGTTTAGGAACAATCTTCTCAAATAAGTTGTAAATAGTTTGATTAAAATGTAAAACGTTTGAATCGATATCGCCACACACCTCAGGCCAAGTTACTTTAGACAGTTCTTTATTTAATTTCTTATAGTTGGCTTTTGAGAAGTTAAAATCAAAGTTACAACTTGAGCAACCTTGTGTACATTGAGCATTACTTAAGGTCTCATGAAATATTTCCATAGAAGGGTGGTAGACGTCTTCTGGTAAAACCAGCGGATCGCAACGACTTACAGAAAATTTATTTTTATCATCGACAAGAACTAAATCTAAGACTTTGCCAAACTTGTTTGCTGTAACGTTTACTTGATTAAGACAGAGATCGGAAATTCCATCCAAAAAGTCATTGAAGCCCGGTCTGGATGGATTTGGAATAATATTTCCATCGACTATTTTCCACGATATATGAGGTAGGTTAAAATCTCCCAAAACAATCATCGAGTCGGAATCTTTAGTCAAAAAGTGAACCGTTTTGAGCAAAGAGATAAGTTGTAAGTACAAAGCAAGATCTGATGCTGGAGGGATATAACAAACAAATAAGTACATGGAGACATTTGCTAGCTGAATGCGGATGCATTTGAACTCAATGGAATCAATGTTAGGTAAATCAACCTCCTCTGAAGGTATTGAGGAATGAACTGCAAGTAAAACTCCACCCCCGACCCTGTTCAAGCGATCATTTCTATAAACTTGATATTCGTTACAAAAAAATTCAGAGTTGAAAACATGAGGTTTTAGCCAAGTGTCGGTAAAAGCAATTACGTTATAGTTACAACAGACAGATTTCAAATAAAGATCGGTTAGTTTGGTATTTAAACCTCTGACATTTTGATAAAAGATAGTCATGGTCTTAGTACTCAGTTTTTTGGCTCAACGTTATCACGAGAGATTGTTGCTACATTTCGAACATTTCTATTTGGTCTGTATTCAAACTCCCGCACAAGAGCACCGGGGGGCCAAAAAGAACTATTCAAAAGAGCGTCGAAATCTTTTTCAGCGACATCAATTCTAAATGAAGACATATTTCTCTGATACGTGAAATTAAACTTTTTAATAGTCAAGTTACGATCTTTTACTTTAGTCGAAATATGGTACATTAAATCTTCTTCTGTAGTGTCAGGATGGAACCTAGACACAAAAATAGATTTTTTGCGAGGGACCACAACCAACTTCCTAGCAATTTTTTCAGACTCAATTACAATAACGGGAGGATCCGGATTTTTTTTAGAGGATGTCTTTGGAGGGTTCTTGGACGTTGCCCGAACAGATGTGCTTGGAATTGGGGACGCCAAGTCTATCAATTCGATGGCTTGCGGCAAGTTCGGCTCTAATAAAGGAGTAGGCTCGCGCTCGCCATCACGATTGATAGACTTTTCCAATTGAAGCGATCTGTCCAGATTTCCAAACGTTTTAAAAATGTTTTCATATTTTTTGAATTTTTCCGTCAGCAAAGAAAAGTCTTTGCTGATCTCGGAAAACCCGTTTCTGATATGTCGAAAGACCTTACAAAGATCAACTTCCGTCGATCTACATTTTGAACAAGACCAGCGCAGACCTTTTCCATCATTAATAAGATCAGCTGTTCTACCAGTTAAGCCAGTGCACTTTGCGTGGACAAGTGTATCACACAGCCAGCATGCTACAAAGCGCTCCGACTCGCTTTTTATCTGGCAATTTTCAAACGTGCACGACATTATATTATTAATAATTATAAAAATTAAAAAAAAAAAATTATAAAATTAAAAAAATTTAGTAGTTAAAAATAGAAAGCTATAAAAACAACCCTGGCAGTTTGGAAGGCAATGTACTGAGCGAACAGTTTTAAACACACTGTACTTGACGTTTAACAAACCACGCAAACAGCTGTAACGAAAAAGGAGTGAGAAAAAGAAAAGCAAGTCAGCACACAACAACAATTACAATGTAAAATGTAAGCCTTTCAAAAGCAACAAATACAATATGCAAAAACACAACTCGGCACACACAAATTCAATAGAATGAATTTATAATTATTTAATTTTCAATAATTTATCAAGAATTTACACTTTTCACAACAAGTAGTGAAGCACATTAAGTATTCAACTCATTAACTTTAATCTTAAACTTCAAAATTTACAGATATATGACAAATATGATTAAATTTTTAGATAAAAGCACAGAGCAAAATATAAACACAACTACACAGCTTGACGTTTGCGAAAGACATTGCATTGTCATCGGGGTTATACATCGGTGCAGACTTTCAGCTCAATCGGACACCGGGAAGTGTATTAAATTTAACTTGCAAGATTCCATTACAGACATCCGTCAACTGAAACTAAATAAAAGCTTATAAAAAACGATTGGATTTTGCAAGAAATGACTTGAAATATTTGTCTATAACAACTCCAGTTGAAGTTCGCTCTGATGATGAAGTTTCTTTATTTACATTAATCTCATTATTTTCAAATTTGGTTAAAAGCAACACAAAAGACTTAATTACTGCGTGGAAAATGTTGGGCCTGGGTAACATCGGTCTTCGCCCTAATATGGAAACAGGAGAATTTTGGAAAAAAGCCTCATTACAAAAAAATGGCTTCAGTGAACGTGATTAAATATATTATATATGTATTATACCATACTTTCAATTTGGTAATCTTTTACGTGGGGTACCGAGCGCTAATACACAACCAAAAATGTTGAGATATGTATCAGGAGACGCGCTTTGGTCCCAGGAGCATGAATATAACTCCGCTGAACCAATATTTTAAGTAGTTTGCGAGATATTTGCAGTTAAAGTTCAGAATTTTCTGTCATTTTCATGTGGTTGTTGTAATCACATTACCCTGTGAGAAAAGAGTTGCACCCGGAAGGACATCACCGTGGCGGTAGCCACGGCTATGGCAACCATCTGGAGTTGGAATGGCGTAGCCCAGGGTTATTTTTTGAAGCGCGGTCGAAGGCCGCCTACGTGGAAAGGTGTTCTGCACATAAAAAACATGGATCGGGCCTCTAAACCCGGGTCATTTTTCGGTAATGAAAATATTGGTTGAGCGGATTTATATTCATGCTCCTGGGACAGAAACGCGTCTTTTGATACCTATCCCGACATTTGTAGACGCGTATTAGCGCTCGGTACCCCACGTAAACGATTACCTTCAATTTATGTTCCTTATTCAAGATTGAAGTTTGTTTCTTGAAATAACTGAAATAAATATTTTCAATGGATGGTCGATTTTTTTTTTCTTTTTGAGTTGTTCTATGATGAGACTATCGCTAACTCGGCTTATGAGGCGGCAAATCTCTTCGGGGAATTTCTTAAACCCAATTTCGATGATGAGTTAGGGTCACCTTGTAACACCGCTTCTTGCTGCTAGTCCAATACATTTTGGTTCATTAATGCTTACTTTAGAGGATTTAGTCGAAGGCATTTGCAAGATCAAGTCCTCAAAAAAAGCCGACGTTGAGGGTTTTTCATCATATGTTCTTAAAAATTGTGAAGCGTTGGCTAGTTCTCTATTCCTCATTTTCAACAAATCGCTAGAGAGTGGAATGTTTATTGATGAGTGGAAGTTTGCTTCAATTACACCTATTCACAAGAGTGGTAACAAGGCAAATCTAGCTAAATACCGTCCAATTGCGAAACTATCGACTACCTCGAAATTATTTGAATATATCGTTAAACAGAAGATTTATATCTCTGTCAAGCACCTTATCTCGTGCAACGAACATGGTTTCGTGACTGGACGATCCACTGTTTCTAACCTGGCGGTATTTTCTGACTATTGCTTATCTGCTTTCAATCAACGGCTTCAGGTAGATGCAGCGTATACGGATTTCTCTAAGGCCTTTGACAAAGTAAGTCATTCAATTTTGATAAACAAGCTAGCCAATATAGGATTTCACTCAACGTTTCTAAAATGGATAAAATCGTATCTCTCTTTTCGCAAGTGTGTAGTCATGATTGATGGTTGTACGTCAACTCCATTTATTGCCTCCTCAGGTGTGCCTCAAGGCGGCATCTTAGGTCCAATACTCTTTGTAATTTTTATTAATGATATAAGCTCTTGCTTTGTATTCTCTAACTTCCTTCTGTATGCAGATAATTCAAAAATCTATTCTAAAATGGACATCCATATGATGCCATCGGATTTCAAAAATATCTCATGAATGTGGCTGCTTGGTGCAGACTCAATCACTTGCAACTCAATATAAGTAAGTGTTTTCATGTTACTTTTTCTGAACCCCGCTCTCCTATCCCCACGTCTTACTATATCAATGAGTTCAGACTGAGTACTCAATCTGTAATACACTACTTAGGAGTAATTTTCGACTCAAAGTTCCTTTTTCATGACCATATAAACCATGTCATTGCGAAAGCATATTCAATGCTTATACACCGCTCTAGTAGACACTTTTCGGACCCATAAAGTTTAAAGCTTCTTTATACTTCCCTTGTTCATTCATAACTAGAATATGCTGTGTTTATATGGAGGCCATATTACGATTGCCATAGAAAGAGACTTGAACGAGCACAAAAGGCTTTCGTATTTTTTGCTCTACGCAGTCTAAGTTTGAGGATCCTATTCCCTCATATAATGATAGATGTATCCTTATTAACCTGAAGACGTTAGATAAGAGAAGGACTGTACTATCTTTGAGAACAGATTAATTTCCTGGTTGCTCGTAGGAACCTTAGAAGTAATGACCTTTTTTTTCTTGAATGCGCCAGAACTAATTATACACATCATGCCCCAATTATCACAACTCTATGGGAGTTTAATTTGTACTCAAATTCTTTAAATATAGATTTTTCAGTTAGTAAGGTTAAGTTTAAGTTACAACTAAATAGCTTTCTAACTTAAACAATGTTGGTATTTTTATTTAACTTGTTACGTAGTCTGGAAGAAATCATGTATTTCATGATTACTATTTTGAATAAATTGAAATTGAAATTGAATTTTATCAGGGACGAACATTTTCCAATTCTCTAGAAATTTTTTGAAGAACGGACTATCGGGAACTTTACGTGACTGAATTTCACTTCGAATGCACTTTTAAGACCCATTCATAGATATGATGACGGCAAGCAAAACCTAACACCTTTTTATTAAGTTTTTGCTACAGAAGCACACAGGCACCACTGATACGGCCTGTATTTGAAGCCGTGGTATCAAAACAAAGAACTTACGTTTTGTCTTCGAGGTGCAAGTCCACAATCACGTTCCAAACAGCTTGTGCCTGTTCACTTCCCGAAGATTTTTCTAACCTCGGAACTGCAATGAGCTGCTCTTTATTTCCATAAGAAATAACTATAGGAAGACGTAAGAGTGAACCCTTCCAACGTCTGGTATGTCGTTGTAAACCTTTGAGTTAAGAACTTAATTACTGGAAATTCATCGGTGTTATGTCCAAGTGCCTCAATATCAGCTTCCAGAATAAACACAGACTTAGCTGACACCTATCAAGTGCTCCTACCAGATTTGTAGTAATGAAATTCGTTCGATGCACTTTAGTTGTTCCTGTTTGTGTGTCTTTGTTCAGTGTACGCAAATCTCTTTCCACATCTATATCTGAAGTTTAATCGGAAATTCAATCATTTTGAAGTGGTTCAGATGGTAGTGTCAAAGCAGTTTTCTCGCAGATATATTTCGATTGCCTATTTTTCTCCTCAACAGCTCTAAGCCGCGCCTTTTCTCTTTATCAGAGAGTTTGTGTCCACTCCAGCTAGGTGACCAGGTCGACTTTCTCTCTTTGGCGTTCCAAAAATTACCTATCTCCACTTATTTTAATTAGCCGAAGCGCGTCAGCGTGGCAATATCAAAAAGATCATCTAAACTATTTATGAACTCTTGCCGGCACTGTTGAAATGCGTTTAGTGTCCTTTTGGAAATTTTTTTGCAAGTCCCTCCCAACTTGATATAACTTGCAAAGTTTTTTTACATAATCCTATTTGATTAAATTATTAAGTCTTCCAGTCTACACCAAAGTCCCAATTTTATTATTAATAAAAGCGTGTTAAATTTTATTTGTTATAATTATAAACATTCAGGACCTTTTTGTCTATTTGATGGTATAATTAAGGACGTTTAAGACATTTCTTGCTATCACAATGTAACACGCTTTTATTAATAATAAAATTGGGACTTTGATGTAGACTGGAAGACTTAATAATTTAAGTGTAAAGTTTTAATGTTAAAAATATATAATCATGTACAATATGGAATTATTTTATCGCAGACGAAGAAGCCTAATTATCGTTAAATGTTACAATAAACTTATAAAGTGTTATACTTCTTTCTTTAATTTTATTTTTTACTTTTTAGTTCTGTTTATCAACAAGTAATATACCCATAAGCTTGTTCTCAGAAAAGCGTTTTTCCTAAATTAATTTACTTTTTAGTTAATTTTATTAAACAATAATAAAAGCTTATTTATAAAAAAGTTTTTTCTTTAATTTAGTTTTATAATGCATGTCCGCGAAACCTGAACGATGGTGAAAATTTGAAAACACCAGCTCAACGGGAAGTTAGTACAATATCGAAAACAAAATTTCTGGAGTTGAAATTTTTCAAATATCGCTACCCGTGCGCCACCTATCGGAATTATTTTTTTTTATATTGCGTTGGGGTAAAAAACTAAACGTGGATGAAAATTTTAAGATACTACCTTAACGGGAAGTTCGTTTAAAAATGAATTAAACGGCAACGAAAACGGACCTTCGAATTTCTTAAATAGAGCGACTCCCGCGACACCTAGCGGTTACAATTTTTTTTAGTTTTGAAAATTAATTTAGTACCACACACGTAAAATATCAGCCAAATCGGTCCATAATTATTATTTTTAGTATTTATAACCGCGATCTCAGCTCCATCTAGCGCAATTTTTTTTAGGGAAATATTTATTTTCATAGTAGTAATACATGTTCCGAATTTCAGTCAAATCGGACCATAGATGCGATTTTTGAAAATATAGCGACCTACGCGCCACCTACCGGAATTTTTTTTCATAATATTGCATTGTCATCGGGGTTATACATCGGTGCAGACTTTCAGCTCAATCGGACACCGGGAAGTGTATCAAATTTAACTTGCAAGATTCCATTACAGACAGCCGTCAACTAAAACTAAATAAAAGCTTATAAGCGACTCCAGCGCCACCTAGCGGGTCCAGTTTTTTTAACCATATGGAAATTAATTAAGTACCACATACGTAAAATATCAGCCAAATCGGTCCATAATTCCGATTTTTAGTGTTTATAGCCGGGATCTCAGCTCCACCTAGCGGAATTTTTTTTGGGGAAATATTTCTTTTCATGGTAGTAATACATGTTCCGAATTTCAGCCAAATCGGACCATAAATGCGATTTTTGAAAATATAGCGACCTACGACCATTACAGACATCCGTCAACTGAAACTAAATAAAAGCTTATAATTATAATATAATCTATATATTAATAGGCTAACATTTTTTCCATACAATCAATTGCCAGAGTGTATCTCATAAAAAAATGCATAACTCCAATTATTATATATTTTGATTTGTTTTCATGTGCCATATTTTCATAGGCATATTATATTTAACAAAAAATGCTTCATTAATTTGTAATAATTCATCAAAGTTTTCACCAAAACCCAAAGCTGTTAAGTACAGTATCTGACTGGTTTGTTGTACATACAGCAGTGGCGCAGGTGGTGAGTGTGCCGGCTATGATGCGTGCGTTCGTAGGTTTAAGGACGTGTTCAGTAGCGCGATTCACTAACTTTTAACAATTTCGCAATAGAGATATTTATCATTAACGTATTCTGCTTAATTTAACAATTGTGCGATTCACTAACTCGGATTTAACAATAACGTTTAAATAATTGTTTAAAATGATGACATGTGGCATCTCAGTCGAAATTGACTAGAACGTTGCTTAAATGTTAAGTGCAGCATTTGCCAGCGCCGCCGTTGGTGTCGCAGTAGCGCAGCTGACAAGCGTCTGGATAACAAAATAGACGTCGCAAGTTCGATACCAATAACTAGGGTACATTTTTTCTAAAATATATTTTTTTTAAATAAATACTTTTTTTTTTAAATATAGAAATACTTCTTGCTCAAAAAATTTGTTTTTAATTTATTTTTATTTTAACCAATATTTCAACGACACCAACGGATAACGTGATAAAATATCAATTTACAAATCGACTACGATAAATTAACGATTGAAGAGTTGACAAAAAGGTAGTGAATAGCATAGATAGTTAAAATTATTGTTACGTTAATTTATCGTGGACAAATTGTGTTAAAACAGTTAGTGAATCACAAAATTGTTTAAATTATTGTTAAGTTAATTTATCGTTGCCAAATTACGTTAAAAAAGTTAGTGAATCGCGCTACAGGGCAGGTTAAGTTTTTTTTTTACTAATTTGAATTTGCCTTAAAATATACGAAAACTTTTTATTATATTTTTTTTTTAAATTTATTATATTTGTAATCCAATATTTTTCTGTTTATTATGTTTATGACATCTATCTTGGAGTGAAAAACCCAAATTTTTTGAAAAAATATAAAAAATTATTCCAATTTATCAATATTTATCAATTTATATTTTTTAAGAAATATATCATATTTAATATGGAAAAAGTAAAAACACAGTTTGTAGCTTCTTCAATTTTATATTCACGAAATAGTTTGAAATTGCGTTAATTTTCCTAAAGACATCAACTATTTTCTTCCTAAAAATTTTTATTTGTAAAAGAGTCGACATATAACCCAATATTTCAATATTTTTCTGTTTATGACATCTATTTTCGAGTGAAAAAACCAAATTTTTTGAAAAAAAGCAAAAACATTATTTCAATTTATCAATATATATTTTTTAAGAAATATATCATATTTAATATACAAAAAGTAAAAACACAGTTTGTAGCTTCTTCAATTTTATATTCATGAAATAGTTTGAAATCGCGTTAATTTTCCTAAAGACATCAACTATTTTCTTCCTAAAAATTTTAATTAGTAAAAGAGTCGACATATAACCGGAATCCTGACATATTTAGGCTAATTGGGTCAGTTAAGATATGTGTTTTCAATTTTTCGAGTTGAATTTGACGAAAGAAACCAGAAAAACATCATATGTGTAAGTTGTAATATTCTCCCGCCAAACGGACTTCAAAAAATCCACAACTAAAGGAAAAATTGAGAAAACAGTCTGTATCACCAAAAAAAAAAAACACAATTTGGAAACCGGCTAATATTAAGAAGTTAACGGAATCTCAAAATGAACTTTCATTCGTTTCAATCCATATGGCCAATTTTGTTCGATATGGCATCATTCTATGTGACCATTATATATATTATAAGTCTAACTATGTTGTTGGTGTATGTCCATGAAATCTAATTTTGTTTATTGAAATATGGACGGAATATGAAAGGAGTGGTGGGTCTGATGGTGGACTTTCAAACATTACTAAGTACCGTTTTTGCCATCTCCTATTAATGATTACTGGTCTTTAATGGACGGATTTTTTTTTGGTTAGTTGTCAAATTACCCGTCTTTAGAGTAAACCAGTTTACATGAAAGCGACTCTCAATAACTCAACTATAAATAATTATTTTCAGCATTAAAAATGTCTCCAATATTTATGCATATAGGCATTAGGTACTGGAGAAAAATGCGAACAGAGGATTTAATAAGTTAAGCTAATTTAAGGTATCGAATTTCGACCACGGGATATACTAGCATATATTATAAGTCTAACTATGTTGTTGGTGTATGTCCATGAAATCTAATTTTGTTTATTGAAATATTGACGGAATATGAAAGGAGTGGTAGGTCTGATGGTGAACTTTCAAACATTACTGGCTAGATTAGCCACAACACTGGCGGGTACAACCCTGCCGCCAACATTCACCACACCACACACACACTTACACAGTCACGCACATATAATTTGTCAACACAAAACACACACACATATTGTAAACAATTATTATAATTTCGTAAATCTCGAGCAAGACGGTCATTTAGCGCCTGAGCCAAAATATATTTATCAATTTTTAAAAACGTCTAAATCTTTACATTTTTATTGAAGGTTCGGTAGTGAGTGCAAAGGTGAGTGCAGTGAAGTGTCCCGAAGTGTATATGGTCCATCTCGCCGAAGTGAACAGCACCTATGGACAAAGCAAGTGAAAAAAAATATATATATATGTATATATAAGTCCACAAAACAAATAACAAAGCAATAAAAAACTAAAACACAAACAACAAATTAAAACTACAGTCCACTAATTAAAAACCGGGCGCGAAAATATAAAACTATTAAAAACAAAAAGGAAATAGCGAGGGTAGAAAGGACAAACAAGCCAACTTCGAAATTTCAGGTATGGGCGGAAGAGTTGTTCAAAACTCAAATAAAATCTGCTTCATGACCCTGGTTTCAACAAGCGCGGACCAAAGAATAGAAGCACAAGCTATTGTTCTGCCGCGACTTACGAATTTGCTACCAAGCTATAACATAAATAGCGAGCACTGGCAAAAGTTTTCACATCTGAAACTAGCCGATCCCAACTGCCATACACCCGATCAAATCGACATATTATTGGGAAGCGATCTAATCCCCAAATAATACTTCAAGGTGTTGAGAAAATCTCCAACAACCTACTAGCCCAAAATCCATCTTTGGATGGATTTTAAGCGGTCAAGTCAAAGAGAAAATCTCCAGCTTCACAACGCAAGTGGAAGATATTTCGAATGACTATCTTAACTCACAATTGAGAAAATTCTGGGAGGTAGAAGAACTACCCCCAATACCCGTTACTACAGCTGACGACAAGTATTGTGAAGACTTCTACGAGTCCACAACTACGAGATCAGAAAACGGGCGGTACGTCGTACGACTACCATTCAAACAACAATTTCCTGATACACTCGCCTTAGGTCACTCACGAACCTCAGCTCTACAGCAGTTTCTAAGTATGGAAAGAAACCTACTTAAAAAAGGCGAGCTAAAAACCTCATATGACAACGTTCTTGAGGAATATCTAACACTAGATCATATGGAATCAGTAAATTCCTATGAAAAAATTACAAAAGGCAAACACGCCTCCTTTTATCTACCACACCACGCGGTTATCAAACCAGAAAAACTTACAACAAAAGTAAGAGTGGTGTTTAATGCATCTAAATGCACAAGCTCAGGCAATTCATTAAATGACGTTTTATACACGGGTCCAACATTACAACCCGATTTAATGCTACTAATCCTACAGTGGCGTATGTATAAATACGTATTCAATGGCGACGTCCGACAGACAATCCTAGTACATGACGACGACCAAGACTACCAGCGCATTATATTCCGCAATTCACCTAGCAGTCCAATCCGCGACTACAAGCTAAAAACGGTGACATTTGGCGTAAACTGCGCCCCTTTCCTAGCCATTCGTGCATTACACGAACTGGCAAAAGATACAAAAGCCAAATTACCACTAGCCGCCCCGGTGCTAAACTCTCAAACGTACGTAGACGACATACTGTCGGGAAGCCATAGCCTTCCTCTAGCGTGCGAGTCACTAGCGCAAGTTATCGAAGCCCTCGAATCAGCAGGGTTTCCATTAAAAAAGATAACTTCCAACCATCCAGAAATACTGGCAAAAATAAATAAAGAAAACTTGCTAGATACTAATTTTCTAAAGTTTGAAAAAGAGAGCACCACTAAAACTCTGGGCATACAATGGAATGCAATATCAGACCAATTTTCTTACACTCTTGAGTCGGTATCTGCAAAATCCGCAAAAACGAAAAGACAAATTTTGTCATCTGTGGCAAAACTTTTTGACCCCGCAGGATGGCTTGCACCAATCATGATACAAGCAAAAATCCTCATTCAAGAATTATGGCTAGATGGAACCGATTGGGACGAAGTGGTGAAACCACTCCGCTTAATAAAATGGTCCCAATTTGCAAGTAACTTGCACACTATCTCCGAGATACAAATACCTCGGTGGGTGAATTTCTCACCCGATCATGAAGTCGAAATCCACGGCTTTTGCGATGCTTCTGAGAAAGCATACTGCGCTGCTATTTACGTGCGAACCCAGCACGATGGCAAAATAACAAGTCACTTATTAGTGGCAAAGGCCAAGGTCGCACCTCTTAAGACCGTAAGCCTCCCACGGCTCGAGCTAAGCGGCGCACTCCTGCTCGCAAAATTAGCCTCGACCGTACAAGCATATTTAAACCTGAGCAATAGGAAATTATATTTATGGACAGATTCAGAAATCGTCCTAGCATGGCTAGAAAAGCCACCACATACGTGGAAAACATACGTTTCTAACCGCACAGCTCAAATCATTGACTTGGTTGGGCCAGCAACTTGGCGACACGTAGCCAGTGCTGATAACCCTGCGGATCTTGGAACAAGAGGCTGCAAACCCCTGCACCTTACAACCACCACGCTATGGTGGAACGGCCCCAACTGGATGGTCGAATCACCTGACGCATGGCCAAAGTCGCCTGCGCGCAATATAATAGCCCCAGAAAGTAGAAGAATAGAAGGCTTTCATACAACGTTGGAGGATACAGACATCCTAGAGCGATTTTCGTCGTTCCCCCGAGCCTTAAGAGTAATAGCGTATATGTTTCAATTTGTAAATCGCTTAAAGAATAAGGTGAAAGGGATATCCAATACCGCAAGCTATGCACTTACGCATCAAGACTTGCAACGGGCAAAAATAGCCCTAATCGAGTCCACGCAGACTCGCTATTACAGTAGTGAACGATCACTGTTAATGGCATCAAAGCCCATCGACAAAAAGAGCACACTCTTAGTACTTAACCCCTTTGTAGACTCTAAAGGACTGCTTCGTGCCAATGGCAGGCTTGCACACTCCAGTCTGAGCTACAATGAGCGGCATCCAATCATAATACCGGAAAAATCCGTATTTGCCACAATCTTTGTAAATTATCTTCACCTCTTAATGCTACACGCCGAGCACAGGCTAATGCAACAAATGATCCGACAAGAGTTTTATATTCCTCGACTAAAGCCTCTGATCAAAAAATCCATCTTTATGTGTAAAGTCTGTACGCTACACAAGCAAAAGATGCGCACGCAGATCATGGCAGCTCTACCACCCGAACGCTGCAATTATTCTATGCCTTTCACCATCTCTGGTGTAGATTTTGCCGGGCCTTTCCAGCTAAAGGCCTCGATGTTAAGGTCTTCTACCACAATGAAAGGTTACGTGGCTGTTTTTGTATGATTCACGACAAAAGCCGTACATTTAGAATTATGTTCAGATCTGACAACGGCAGCTTTTCTCGCGGCATTTGCACGCTTTGTCGGACGGCGAGGATTTCCCTCGAAAATCATGAGCGACAATGGCAAAACCTTTATCGGCGCTCAACGAGCTACCGAAAAGGAGTTCATACAGTTCGCCAAAGAAGTCTCGCCGCACATCATTGAAAAATACGCACCTGAAGGCATTAATTGGCAATTTATCCCTCCAAGTGCCCCACATATGTATGGGTGGACTATGGGAATCAGCGGTTAAAAGCTTTAAATCGCATTTCAAAAAAACCGCTGGCAATCATAAATTTACATTTGAAGAGTTCACTACGTTACTCATTCGAGTTGAAGCCGTTTTAAACTCACGGCCACTATCATCACTCTCGCAAGATCCCTCCGACTTTACAGCCCTCACTCCTGGACATTTGCTTAGAGGAGCTCCACTTCTGGCCATACCAGAACAAAACGTGGACTCACTCTCCCTCATAAATCGATGGGAACGGATCAAAATCCTCCATCATGAGTTTAGTCGCCGATGGAAGGAAGAATATCTTAAAGACCTTCACAAACGATATCGGTGGAAAAATACTCAAGAAGCACCTAAAATTGGAGCATGCGTCTTAATTCATGACGAATGTCTACCTCCTACAGAATGGCGGCTAGCCCGCATCGAAAAGGTACATTACGGTTCCGACGGTCACATCCGAGTAGTTGACCTAAGTACGTAAAACGGCAAACTAACTCGACCGCTCGTAAAACTTTGTTTTCTACCAACCTAGTCTAATACCGCTAATACCGATCGCGCAAATAACTTATAATCAATATAAAATCAAATACGGAGCAATTAATCCAACGAAGCGATGTTGCTATGTGAAATAAATACCTCACTCCTAAAGAGGTAGCTCGAAGGACTCTCGTTTCCTCGAACTAAAAGTGAAATTATACCGCAACTAAAAACCCGTATAAAAGATACAATAATCATATCACATTTCAGACTATATGTTGATCAAGTGCTAAAATCAAGCACCCCTATACTTAATAAGACACTAAAGTCCATAATTTCTATCCATACAGATAATCATGAATATGGAAATCGAAGAAGTCGCCCCGACACCAACAATCCGCTCTGCGGTTACCGTGCCACGAGCACGAGCAGTGCCCACTGCAACACCGCGCACTCTCACTCCAAGGGCCGCAACAGCGACCACCGTACCACCGGAACGACCACAAGTCAATAGGGCCGATGCATGGCCGGAAACCACCCGAAGGGACCCCGTGGTAGCTCATGGCGTGCGTTGCCCGCTTTGCTGTCGTCCACATGCGCTACGCCTATGCGCCATTTTTAAAGGCATGCTGCCGCAGCAACGTCAACAAGTAGCGCAGGCCCACGGGTACTGCCTAAACTGCTTGGCACTGTGGCATGCCACGGCAGAGTGCACCTCGACGGTCATGTGCCACCTGTGCGACAGGCCTCACCATACGCTCCTGCACCGTAACCAAGCTGGGCGTCAACAGGCGCGCTCAAGGCCCCAGCCACTTTCCGCACCACGCCCTCGCGTAACACACCCTTCATCGGGCTACCTGGTCACAACAACAGCGTCCGCGTACATGGACTCATCCCGCGGCCCGTTATCGACATCCAGCAGCATCCACGCACCAGCGACAGCCAGCAAGTCGAGGCCGACGTCGCCCAACCGGGCTTAGTAACGTGGTGGAGACCCTGCAGCAGCTGCAAAGACTGCTAGGCTGATCACTCGCCTAGGGGGGCCGGGATGGCTAGATTAGCCACAACACTGGCGGGTACAACCCTGCCGCCAACATTCACCACACCACACACACACTTACACAGTCACGCACATATAATTTGTCAACACACACACATATTGTAAACAATTATTATAATTTCGTAAATCTCGAGCAAGACGGTCATTTAGCGCCTGAGCCAAAATATATTTATCAATTTTTAAAAACGTCTAAATCTTTACATTTTTATTGAAGGTTCGGTAGTGAGTGCAAAGGTGAGTGCAGTGAAGTGTCCCGAAGTGTATAATTACTAAGTACCGGTTTTGCCATCTCCTATTAATGATTACTGGTCTTTAATGGACGGATTTTTTTTTGGTTAGTTGTCAAATTTCCCGTCTTTAGAGTAAACCAGCTTATATGAAAGCGACTCTCAATAACTCAACTATAAATAATTATTTTCAGCAATAAAAATGTCTCCAATATTTATGCATCTAGGCATTAGGTACTGGAGAAAAATGCGAACAGAGGATTTAATAAGTTAAACTAATTTAAGGTGGTCGAATTTCGACCACGGGATATACTAGTATATATTATAAGTCTAACTATGTTGTTGGTGTATGTCCATGAAATCTAATTTTGTTTATTGAAATATTGACGGAATATGAAAGGAGTGGTGGGTCTGATGGTGGACTTTCAAACATTACTAAGTACCGTTTTTGCCATCTCCTATTAATGATTACTGGTCTTTAATGGACGGATTTTTTTTTGGTTAGTTGTCAAATTACCCGTCTTTAGAGTAAACCAGCTTATATGAAAGCGACTCTCAATAACTCAACTATAAATAATTATTTTCAGCATTAAAAATGTCTCCAATATTTATGCATCTAGGCATTAGGTACTGGAGAAAAATGCGAACAGAGGATTTAATAAGTTAAGCTAATTTAAGGTGGTCGAATTTCGACCACGGGATATACTAGCATATATTATAAGTCTAACTATGTTGTTGGTGTATGTCCATGAAATCTAATTTTGTTTATTGAAATATTGACGGAATATGAAAGGAGTGGTGGGTCTGATGGTGAACTTTCAAACATTACTAAGTACCGTTTTTGCCATCTCCTATTAATGATTACTGGTCTTTAATGGACGGATTTTTTTTTGGTTAGTTGTCAAATTTCCCGTCTTTAGAGTAAACCAGCTTATATGAAAGCGACTCTCAATAACTCAACGATAAATAATTATTTTCAGCAATAAAAATGTCTCCAATATTTATGCATCTAGGCATTAGGTACTGGAGAAAAATGCGAACAGAGGATTTAATAAGTTAAACTAATTTAAGGTGGTCGAATTTCGACCACGGGATATACTAGTAATTATAAAAATAGCAACAATTTACAAGAACATCTGCATGTCAGGTCACTTTATATTACAGGGCTCGCTATGTTTCGCTGGAAGACGGTGGAAGATGAATAACTTCATTTTTATTAAATTTGGGTAATTTTGTATAACAGGGTTAAAAAAAAGTTTATTTTCATTAACATTTAAAATTTTTGCTTTTTTTGACCATTCTACGGATATGCTCATATGGTTTCTTTACCCCACATATTTTTTTCCGTGAGCTGATTTTTTACCACTCGCGGCTCCAGAGGAACTCTGACCTTTTTGCTGTTCTACGAGCCGCATTAACTTTAACTTTTTGCGCCCGCACTTGGTTACTCGAAGTAAATTTTCCCACTTCACTTAGTATCACCTAATATATAAAAATGGAGCCTATTTTCCTTGCTGACGCACATTTGTTTTTGATTGAGCCCGACATGGTTTATGGCCAAAAAAAGTATAAAAATCCGGGAAGGTTTTGGAGATATCCCGCAAAATGTGGACCAGGGTAACCTTATAACGTGTTCATACAATATGGGTATAAAATGAAAGGTGTTGACTACTGCTTTAACATGGTGTAATTATAAGTCCCACCGTGGTGTGGAGGTAGTGTTGCCGGCCTACCACACCACGAAAAACCGTAGGGCCCCGCCAATTTGTCGGAAAAAATTTCAAAGTGGCACACCACAAATTGGAAGAGAAGCTCGGCGCAAAAATCTCCTAGGAGGTTAATGATATAACTGTTGTATATCGCGCCATCTTATAAATAAAAATGAATGTGTGTCTGTGTGTCTGTGTGTCCTTTATGGGCGTCCAAAGTACTCAACCGATTTTTATGAAATTTTCACAGTATATTCTTGAGATCATGGGTTAAAGCATAGGCTATACCAAAAGTGGGCGGTGCCACGCCCCCAGGCTATATAAAACTACAATTCTTCATAAATCTGAACATATTTGGTCTAAATTAATGATTTTTGGATATGTGTGTCCTTTGGTCAAGATTTATGTAATTTTGGAAAAGTGCCACGCCCCCAAGCTATATAAAAATTAAATTCTTCATAGCTCTGAACATATTTGGTCTAAATTAATGATGTCTGGATATGTGTGTCCTTTGGTCAAGATTTATGTAATTTTGGAAAAGTGGGCGGTGCCACGCCCACATTTTTTGTGTTTTGTTTGTACTTCAATAATGTCCAAAGTTTATGGTCGATATCTTTTATACTTTCAAGATTGGTTAAGAAAATTGTTGTGTACGATTTAGGCTATATCAATTTTTGGAAAAGTAGGCGGTGCCACGCCCCAAGTCTATATAAAATTTAAATTCTTCATAGCTCTGAACATATTTGGTCTAAATTAATGATGTCTGGATATGTGTGTCCTTTGGTCAAGATTTATATAATTTTGGAAAAGTGGGCGGTGCCACGCCCACATTTTTTGTGTTTTGTTTGTACTTCAATAATGTCCAAAGTTTATGGTCGATCTCTTTTAAACTGTCAAGATTGGTTCAGAAGATTGTTGTGTACGATTTAGGCTATATCAATTTTGGAAACGTAGGCGGTGCCACGCCCCCAGGCTATATAAAATTTAAATTCTTCATAGCTCTGAGCATATTTGGTCTAAATTAATGATTTCTGGATATGTGTGTCCTTTGGTCAAGATGGATATAATTTGGGAAAAGTGGGCGGTCCCACGCCCACATTTTTTGTGTTTTGTTTGTACTTCAATAATGTCCAAAGTTTATGGTCGATCTCTTTTAAACTGTCAAGATTGGTTCAGAAGATTGTTGTGTACGATTTAGGCTATATCAATTTTGGAAACGTAGGCGGTGCCACGCCCCCAGGCTATATAAAATTTAAATTCTTCATAACTTTGAACATATTAGGTCTAAATTAAAGATTTTTGGATATGTGTGTCCTTTAGTCAAGATGGATATAATTTGGGAAAAGTGGGCGGTCCCACGCCCACATTTTTTTGTGTTTTGTTTGTGCTTCAATAAGTTCAAAGTTTATGGTCGATCTTCTCTAAATTTCCAGATTGGTTCAGAAGATTGTTGTGCCACGCCCCCAGGCTATATAAAATTTAAATCATCATAACTTTGAATATTTTTGGTCTAAACTAATGATTTTTGGATATGTGTGTCCTTTGGTCAAGATTTATGTAATTTTGGAAAAGTGGGCGGTGCCACGCCCCTTTTTTTGTGTTTTTTTTGTACTTCAATAATGTCCAAAGTTTATGGTCGATCTCTTTTATACTTTCAAGATTGGTTAAGAAAATTGTTGTGTACGATTCAGGCTATATGAATTTTTGGAAAAGTAGCCAGTGCCACGCCCCCAGGCTATATTAAATTTAAATTCTTCATAACTCTGAACATATTAAGTCTAAATTAAAGATTTTTGGATATGTGTGTCCCTTGGTCAAGAATTATATAATTTGGGAAATGTGGGCCATGCCACGCCCACATTTTTTGTATTCAGTGCGTTGTTTGTACTTCAATAATGTCCAAAGTTTATGGTTGATCTGTTTTAAACTTTTCCAATACGTTAAAATCTTCGATGGGTACGACATACATAGGCTACATTTGTAAATTCTTTGGAAAAGTGGGCAGTTCCAGGACCACAAGCTAAGTAATATTTCAATTCGTTATATCCCTGAATGTATTTGCTTTAGTGACATTTTAACGTTCTTAAATCTTAATCAAAGCACTTAATTTTTTTTTTTGTTATTGCCGTTCATACATATCCAGAGTATTATAGGTAGATATAGGATATAATTAAATAAGTACTAACTATACATCTGCTCAGCAGCGCATAATGGTTTTTGTCATACCCATTGAGTTCAAAAGATCTGTTTTTTGAGTTGGACATCCAAAAAATTTATTTGTTTATACCAAAGACTTTAGAGCCAGAAACATTGTATATCCTTAAGCACTGCAATAAATGGAATGTTAAAAGTTAAAGAAAAATATTTGAAAATGTATTTCTAGGGAAGTCACTGGTCAGGCAGAACAACGTCTGCCGGGTCTGCTAGTATCTTATAAATAAAAAATGAATGTGTGTCTGTGTGTCCTTTATAGGCGTCAACCGATTTTAATGAAATTTTCACATTATATTCTTGGGATCATGGGTTAAAGCATAGACTATATTAATTTTTGGAAAAGTGGGTGGTGCCACGCCCACATATTTTGTGTTTTGTTTGTACTTCAATAATGTCCAAAGTTTATGGACAAAATAAAATAAAATTTAAATCATCATAACTTTGAATATATTTGGTCTAAACTAATGATTTTTGGATATGTGTATCCCTTGGTCAACAATTATATAATTTGAGAAAAGTGTGCGGTGCCACGCGCACATTTTTATACCTAGTAGTGCTTCGCACACAAGGTATATTAACTTCATTCGCCTAACGGTAGTATGTAACGGCATAAACGAATCGAGATAGATATTGACTTATATATATCAAAATGTTCAGGAGGAAAAGAGAAATTGATTGAGCCATGTCCGTCCGTCCGTCCGTCCGTCTGTGAACACGATAACTTGAGTAAATCTTGAGATATCTCAATGAAATTTGGTATGTAGGTTCCTTTTCACTTATCTCCGAGCGCTATTGAAAATAGGCAAAATCGGTTAAAAGCCACGCCCTCTTTCTATATATATAATATTTTCGAAAATACAAAATTAGTGATTATTCAGTACATAATACACCTATAAGGATAATATTTGGTGTGCACTTTAGCGTTAAGGCAGCAAATACATTTTTGAAGAAATTACTAAAAAGGGGCGTGGTACCGCCCACTTTTGATATAGTCAAGTTTGGAAATATTATTAATCATAAATTAAAAACCGCTCAAGATAGAAAAATAAAATTCAGCACACATATATATATTAATACAGGCAATATTTCGAAAAAAAATTTGCGAAATCGGGTTAGGTTCACGCCCAATTTTATACGAAAGATTTTGAAAAGGATCATAGATATATTGAATATGCTATAACTTTGCTTAAACTAGCTGTATATAATTTCTATTTCACCTCTGAAGTGTTCGTGGGCAAAGAAAGTCGAAAGCACAAAATTTTTGGAAAATGGGCGTGGCCCCGCCCTTTTATGGGGGATTATTCCACAAAACTTTCCATGCCATAACTCCGGTAAAAATTGACTTATTGAAACAATATTTAGAGAAAGTGTTCAACATATAAAGCTAACTCTTTGCTGTAAAAATAAACAAAATCGGTGAACGGACACGCCCACTATTTGAACACAGTTCTAAAAAATTTCTTCGTAAAATTAAAATCGCGATATTTCCATAATTGTATAAGTTATATAAATAAGATTTTACACACATAATAAGCTTTTTAAGCAAAACTAAACTGTATAAACATTTTGTGGATTTTGGTGAAGTAGGCGTGGCGCCGCCCACTTTTTAGCATAAAAGCTCTGCTATTTTCAAAAGCGATTGCTTGGAATTTCAATAATTTATTTCACTGAAATTTTGTGAGATACTTCCCAATAGTATGTAGTATACTCCTGCCAAAAATTACGCAAATCGAATAACAAACAAGCAAGATTTACGGGCAAGTAGTTAACACCCTACTGCCTTTTTTTATTAATTTTTTTTATTTTCATACCTTTCATGAACATGAGGAAAGTTATTTATATTTTGTTATTTAGTAATAATTTAATTTACCACTCACAACAGAAGTGTTTTTATCGAAAGCAATCAGTTGCCTTTATAACAAATTTTCAGGTATGTATTAAAATAGACCTGAGTAAATTAGGATACTAAAACAGATCACTACTAGGTATGTATTTAATGTTCGGTTACACCCGAACTTAGACTTCCTTACTAGTTTGTATTCAGTACGTTGTTTGTACTTCAATAACGTCCAAAGTTTATGGTTGATCTGTTTTAAACTTTTCCAATACATATTTGTAAGTTTTGCAAGCTCGAGACCAGAGAAAACAATAATTCGTGATGAATTTTAATTGTCAGTTTTTGGGAAAAATTGATAATTGGAGAAAAATTACATTGTTAAATCACAGCGATGGATAGGATTACATGTTTCTGAGTTTCCAAGCTCATCATCAGATCCCTTTTCGGACACTGGGATATGAACCAGTGTCTGCACCAAAGCCGCTGTTAGAAAATTCTAACATCTAAGCTATGATGCCCTGTGACGTCACAATGCATTTATCTCCACTTCAATTAATTCCCTTTTGTTTGTTTGTTCTTGCCAACAGTGAGCACACATTGTTGTTAGACCTTCGGTCATACGTACGAATGTGTGTGCTGGACTTTTTGTTTTTGTACATATTTATGTACGTAAACCCGTGCTACGGTTCTTAATATTTGTTGTTGGTTTTTGCGGTCTTTCTTGTTTTTTACATATTTGTATTTGACCGAAGGTCTAACAACAATGTGTGCTCACTGTTGGCAAGAACAATTAAACAAAAGGGAATTAATTGAAGTGGAGATAAATGCATTGTGACGTCACAGGGCATCATAGCTTAGATGTTACAATTTTCTAGCAGCGGCTTTGGTGCAGACACTAGTTCATATCCCAGTATCCGAAAAGGGATCTGATGATGAGCTTGGAAACTCTGAAACATGTAATCCTATCCATCACTGTTGATTTTTCCTTTGTAATTTTTCTCCAATTATCAATTTTTCCCAAAAACTGACTATTAAAATTCATTACGAATTATTGTTTTCTCTGGTCTCGAGCTTGCAAAACTTACAAATATGTAAAAAACAAGAAAGACCGCAAAAACCAACAACAAATATTAAGAACCTTTTCCAATATGTACGTTAAAATCTTCGCTGGGTACGACATATGTACATAGGCTACATTTGTAAATTTTTTGGAAAAGTGGGCAGTTCCAAGACCACAAGCTAAGTAATATTTCAATTCGTTATATCCCTGAATGTATTTGCTTTAGCAACATTTTAACGTTCTTAAATCTTAATCAAAGCACTCAATTTTTTATGTTTGCTATTGTCGTTTATACATATCCAGAGTATTATAGGATTTCCATAACATCATAATAGTGGCGTTAAGTGGTAGGTATAGGATATAATTAAATAAATACTAACTATACATCTGCTCAGCAGCGCATAATGGTTTTTTTCATACCCGTTGAGTTCAAAAGATACGTTTTTTGAGTTGGACATCCAAAAAATTTATTTGTTTATACCAAAGACGTTAAAACCGGAAACATTGTATATCCTAAAGCACTGCACTAGTGACTTCCCTAGAAATACATTTTCAAATATTTTTCTATTAATTTTTAACATTCCATTTATTGCAGTGCTTTAGGATATACAATATTTATGGCTTTAAAGTCTTTGGTATAAACAAATAAATTTTTTGAATGTCCAAATCAAAAAACGGATCTTTTGAACTCAATGTGTATGACAAAAAACCATTATGCGCTGCTGAGCAGATGTATAGTTAGTACTTATTTAATTATATCCTATATCTACCTATAATACTCTGGATATGTATGAACGGCAATAACAAACAAAAAAAATTAAGTGCTTTGATTAAGATTTAAGAACGTTAAAATGTCACTAAAGTTAATACATTCAGGGATATAACGAATTGAAATATTACTTAGCTTGTGGTCTTGGAACTGCCCACTTTTCCAAAAAATTTACAAATGTAGCCTATGTACATATGTCGTACCCAACGAAGATTTTAAATTATTGGAAAAGTTTAAAACAGGTCAACTATAAACTTTGGACGTTATTGAAGTACAAACAACGTACTGAATACAAAAAATGTGGGCGTGGCACCGCCCACTTTTCCAAAATTATATAATTTTTGACCAAGGGATACACATATCCAAAAATCATTAGTTTAGACCAAATGTATTCAAAGTTATGATGATATAAATTTTATATAGCATGGGGGCGTGGCACCGCCCACTTTTCCAAAAATTAATATAGCCTATGCTTTAACCCATGATCCCAAGAATATACTGTGAAAATTTCATTAAAATCGGTTGAGTACTTTGGACGCCTATAAAGGACACACAGACACACATTCATTTTTATTTATAAGATTGGGCTGGGTTGATTTGTATGGACGAAAGTTAACCGATATCGCGCCATCGATTTTTCGATAGGTTTTGGGCTCAGGAAAAAAAGTTCCACTACGCATACCCCAAAAAATAATTTTCGAGCCTGCAAAATTTGATTTTTTTGAATTTTTTTCGACTTTGATTTTTAAGGTTTTCTTCATGACCTACTAAACAAACTTTCATTTGGTTTGCAAATTTCCATGTAAGCCCTTTCCGACCAAAAAATGTCCGCTAAAAACGTTGGCGATAACAGTTTTTTGAAAAAAGCAAATTTTTTTGGGTTTTGGGGAGTGTTTTGGTAAAAAAATCTACCCTTTCGCTTTTTTTTTTAAGGGTTGTTTCAGCATACATGCAAACACTTTTTCGATGAAAACGAATTTGTCTCACATATCCTTTCCCACTCAAAATTATGCGCTAAAAACGATGGTGATAACAGTTTTTTGAAAAAAAAAAAATTGGTTTTCGGGTTTTGGAACATATTTTGGTTGAAACATCTACTTTTTCATTTTTTTTCATTTTCAAGGCTCCAAATCATTTTTTATGTATTTTTTTCGGTGTCAATTAGCGTAGTCCCATGTGAATTCATGCGCTAAAGACGATGGTAAATTCAGTTAAAAAATAAAATTATTTAATGGAGTTTTAGATGAATTTTGGTCGAAAAAACCAATTTTTTAGATTTTTCATTGACAAAACTCTATTTTAATATTCATTTGGCGATATAATGAAAAAATCACTGAAATTTCTTTGTTTTCTCTTCCTGGTGCGATTTCATATGTATTAGTGATCGATATTAGTGACCGATATTCAGACATCAATGTCGATCGTTGACAAATGCAAAACCAAGTAGTAGTTTATCACGAGAGACGCCTTACTTGGTTTTGTGGTGTCACGGGAGATTTAACAAACTTACGTATATAGTTATGTATTAATACTAGTGCTGTGCGATTAATTGATTAATCAAAATTTTGAGTAATCATAATTTCGATTACTCAATTAATCGATTAATTATGATTTTCGTTTAATCAAAAAGGGTCTTTACTAGATTAATCAAGATTTTGATTAATTAAAAAGAAAATTAATTGAATTATCGCCTTTTTGATTGACAGTCGTTTGATTAATCATATATTAAAACGGAAGTTCCTTCCCAGCAAACATTAAGGTTAGAGGACGATTAGAAAACGACTCGAATTCTAATGTTATTCTCTAAGGTAGAAGGTTAGAGAACGATTTGTGAAACTGTCGCGAATTATAGCATTCTCGACAAAAAGGGGACTTAGTTCTCGATATCGAGAAAAAGGTTAGTTATCGATTCGAATTCTAACGTGAAATTCTAATGGGATTCTAATGAGAAATTTCTAACTGAAATGAAATCAAATCCAATTGTTCTTGTTTAGTTCTATTTCGATAAATTTATTGCTTTAAATATGTTTGACATGTTTTAAGCTTAAATATCCAATGGGAATAAAATTCAAAGTTTTTATACCTTAGTTTATAAATACAATACTTGACAATACACCCATCTTCGCTATTCGAGTGTTTCTCTAATCGTTCTCTAATCGTCCTCTAGCCTAGTTCTCTAACGTGATTTTCGATTAGAGATACATTAGAGAACTACATTAGAATTCTAATGTAAAACTACAGTATTTCTCTAACGTTAGAGGCTGTGTTTGCTGGGTTGATACTTCAACCATTTATTGCATCTTCGACATTTTGCCCATTCACGATCGGCAAATACCTCAAAATTTTCTTAATTTTTTTTTATTTTTAATAATTTGAAGCATATTTGGTTTTTAATTTTTTTTATTTTCAACTATTTCATGGCAAACTTTTACATAAGAAAATGAGTAAATTAATCAGTTTTTGATTAACCATTTTTAAAAATACTCGAGTAAAGCTTGTTTTGATTACTCATAATTTTGATTAATCAAGTAATCGATTAACTGAAAATTTGATTAATTACTCGATTAATCGAATAAAGGCACAGCCCTAATTAATAACATCCTCTTCCACCAAGTTTTCTTATTAATTCTCTCTCTTACTTTATTCTCTTTATGAGTAATCTACCATCAATGATCTCCTATTTTTCTCTTTCTCATTAATACTTTAATATTCATATTAACTGTTACTTTTAGTTGAAGTTTTAAATTGAAAAAACAAAATCAACTATTTTATTTATAAAGTTTTTTCATGTTTCATTCTTTCGACAAAATAAGTGTAAACAAACAGTTTATGTGAAAAGTGCATTTGCATTGATCAAACTTCAGATTTTTTTGCGGTTGTGTGGTGTTAATATTATTTTTCTTGAATTATTTGTGCACAGTGAAAAAGTGAATTAAGGAATACAGTATGGACGTAGGAGGATCATCATCATCAGGATATGTAGAGCACAATGAGGGCGATATAGAAGAAGTATCAACGTCAGCACCGTTAGGCAACTTGTATTCTTATAATGTGGAACTATTTGGGCCAGCAAGCGATCTAGATGAGCTTTTTTTGCCAACAGAATTCCATATTCTGAAGTTTTACTTTTTTTTGGCCGATCAAAAAGTGTTTGCATGTATGCTGAAAAAACCCTTAAAAAAAAAAGCGAAAGGGTAGATTTTTTGACCAAAACACTCCCCAAAATCCAAAAAATATTGCTTTTTTCAAAAAACTGTTATTGCCAACGTTTTTAGCGGACATTTTTGGGTCGGAAAGGGCTTACATGGAAATTTGCAAACCAAATGAAAGTTTGTTCAGTAGGTCATGAAGAAAACCTTAAAATTCAAAGTCGAAGAAAATTCAAAAAAATTAAATTTCGCTGGCTCGAAAATTATTTTTTGGGTTAGGTATGCGTAGTGGAACTTTTTTTCCTGAGCCCAAAACCTATCGAAAAATCTATGGCGCGACGTAGGTTAATGAATCGACCCGCCCGAATATATATATATATACAATTATAAGTCCCATATGAGAGCCAGTTTTCGAAGTATTGCCCAAAATATGGACCAGGTGTGACCATAGACGGGTTTCCTTCAATATGGGTGTCAAATGAAAGGTGTAGACGAGTGCATGAACATATTCGCGGTATTTCCCAAAATATGGACCAGGTGTGACTACAGACAGGTTTTCTACAATAAGGCTATCAAATAAAAGGTGTTGATGGGTATTTAAAAAAGAGGTGATTTTCAGGACCCTATGCGAGCCGTTTTCCGAGATGTGGACCAGGGGTGACCCTGGTGTAATATAAAAATAAGTCGGAAAGCAGGAAAATAATGGAAATAATTTTTCACATACAAGCAGATCACAAAGTAGTGACTTTTTTTTAGCCTAGAGATGTGAGATAGCTTACTGAATACCAAATTGTCTCAAAATTGAATTTGACCACGAAATGTCTCTATTAGTGACTAGATACACCTTACAGAATTCCACTATAAAGTTTCCTATAACAGATCAATTGGAAACGATCAAAACAATCATGCGTATTGTGCAACTTAACACAGCAGTAGAGGTACACCAGCATTAAGTGTAAATATTGTATGTATGCCTGTGTGTTATCCCAATAACAACAACTGCTGCTGTGATAATCCAACAATTGGCTTAAATACTTTTCTCCACGCCGAGGCTTCGAGTTAGCCGAAGTAAAATCGCGCGATAGGTACACCCGCATTAAGAGTAAATATTGTACATATGTATGCCTGTGTGTTATCGCAATAACAACAACTGCTGCTGTGATAATCCAACACTTTTTCCAGATTAAAAATTATTATTTTGGAAGTTGAATAAGGTGGTAAGTGGAATTGTGTAAATTATAAGGATCGTGCATTTCAGGATAAATTCACCAGTCTGTCCATAGTGCAAAATGCCTAGAACACGACCTAAGAGCATCGGCCGGCACACAAGGCATGCAAGCCAGCAACAAGTGTATTCGCAGAACTTAAGCGAAGAGAGACAAAATATAAGAAGCGAAACCAACACATTGAGACAACGTATAAGAAGAGAAACCAACACATTGAGACCAGTGTTGCCAGAATTTTTTCGAGCAATCCGGCTAGATCGAGAAAAAAAACGGTTAAAAAAAATAATTTCGGCGAGAAAAATTACAATTTTGGCCGAAAAAACGGCTAAAAATTTTGAATCAACTTTTCACACGTTTTATTCGATTTTTTTCATGAAAACATATAATATAAATATTTTATAATATCCACCCCTATTCTGCATAACAATTACGTTCCCGCTCTACGCTCCGCTTGGATCGTAAATATGCATTCTGAGTTACGCTTGGATCGAAAGAAAAAGAGGAAGAGCTATAAGTTTTTCGAAGTCAGCTGTTTGCCTTGGAATGTGTGAAATTGAAACATAACAAAGCAATTTAAATTACACAAATTATTACTTTTGAAATAAAAGTAAAGCTTTATTATGATTTATAGACTTAATTGTATATGTTTGAGCATTATTGAATAAATTGAGTGAAATTTTATAGATCAATTGACTGATTGTAGCAGACAACGAAGGACCAACAAAAAGCAAGAGGACACTGTTGGTGGATGTTACCACATCGTCAGTAGGTAGCTGGTATTTTCCATAGAGCTAGTGCTAGAAGAGTGCGCTTTGCCGACCAGGTACACAGATGGTTGGCGTCGCATCGTGGGGCCACACCATACGCCGAGGAAACATTACACATGTCAGTGTTAAGTCTGACATCAGGTGGTACTTTTCGCTGGAGGAAGACATTGGCCGCCCCAGAACTGACAAAGAAGTTTACAGAGTATGAGTGGGTGCTGTGGAGTGGCCGCCGGTGCACGTTTGGATATACTAATGGCAAAGTCAAAGCCATTACCTTAGTTTTAATTTTGTTAGTAATATTGTTTGGTGTTTTGAATGCTAGTCCAATTTGTAATTGTTTACAACCGGTGCCGATGCTAATGCGCGTCCAAAAATATTAGATCTCAGTAGGCGGATTCACATTCCTGGCATCGAAAAGCGTCTTTTGATATCCCTCCCTACATTTTTGGACAAATATTAGTACTCGCCACCAGTCGCAAACAATTACCCTGCAAACATATCAAAAAACATCATTAGAGCACAAAAACAAAATATAGCGAGCGTTTTACAACTTTTACATACGAGTTTTACTTAAATTTCAAGAATTTCAACAAAAAATCGCGGGAATTAATCGTAAATTGTTTGCAAAATAAAAAACAAGCATTTATACGCCAACAAAATTCCAACGTAGAAAAACGGAGCTACGATCGAAGTGCAGAATTAGCAGAATTGGAAGTTTCGAAGTTGAACGTAGCGGAATTGAAACGCAGAATACCAAAGTTGCCAAGCGGAGAAATTTTCGATCCAAGTCGAAATGCAGAATAGGGGTGATTAAGTTATTTGTACTCTTTGTTTGTACCGCTAAAGCTAACAGTTTTAAGTCAAATTTTCACATGTTTTATTCGTTGTTTTGTCATTAAAACAAATGATATAAATATTTTACAATGTAAAGGAGTGTTTCTCATCTAGCCTTAAATATAAAAGTTCACTCTAAACAAAAATTTTGTTTAAAAAATTTAGATGAATTTTAAGGTTAACTTGAGAAAATGCCTCCAATTTCATAACAATAAAAAAAAGTTTCTTATACAGATGCTTTGCATCCTAATATACAGAGCTATAATAGTTCAACAATTCAAATCTGTATTTTTTAAAATAGCCTCAATATAAAGCTTACATTTACATATATTTGTTATATCTATTACATAGATGTGCTTATATAAAAGGTACAACGAGCAAAATTTTAAGCAGAGCTTACTGTTTTAAAAATAATGTGACTTAAGAAAAGTCGCAATCAAATAACGCATCAGGTAACGAATATATTTTAAATAACATATACTTTCATGGCATAAAATGAAAAAAAAAATTAATAAATTTGTGGGAAATGTACATATATACATACATTTTACTATATTTCTATATCACAATTTTCTATATCTTGCTCTGAACTATCATAAATGCTAGAGTTATTCATAAGCGTAACGAGATCTTTAGTTATTATGAAGTCATGACAGCACTTATTTTCCCTTTTGAGTCCATATCTTACATACAAAATTGAATTTAGCATTTTTTCAGTAATTCATCATACAATCGCTTGGCATTACAATATGATCTCACTACGAACTATAGTGATGATGACAATTTCGATATTGGACAAATGACGACTGTATGCCGATATTGCAATGCGTTAAAGTTCAAAAGAGAAATGGATGGATTGTGCTGCGCAAATGGAAAAGTCAAACTGGATCCATTACTTACACCACCACAGATACTGAAAGCATTGTTCGATGGAAGTGATCCTGATTCCAACCATTTTCTTGAACACATCCTTGAATACAATAACTGTTTTCGCATGACTTCATTTGGAGCTAATATCATTCGAGAAGGTGGCTTTATGCCGACTTGCAAGGTAAAAGATAGAACACACGCAACCAATCAATCACACCAACACAATCAATTGCAATAAATAACAAATGATTGTTGGCAATTACAGATACAAGGGCAAATATATCAATGGCATGGTTCAATGCTATCAACACTAGATGAACCGCATCAATTTCTGCAAATATATTTCATTTCGTCGATGGTTAAAGAGACGAATTATTGGACAGTTGCAAGCATTTTCCACGATAATAACTCTGTGGTTAATATGTTCAAAACAGCATTGGAACGAATGCCATCGGATACACACAAATTGGTCATAAGAGCGGATCGTACCCAGTGTTGCCAGGATACAATTTATTTTGGAGCTAGATTTCAGAAAGAAAAGAGCTAGATTTATTCAAGAAAATCCAAAACATGTAAAAAATAAGCTAAAAGGCACTTAAGTATTGTATGTAAGCTTTTACATTTATTTCATACCAGCAGGGTACCCAGCTTTGCTCGGTATGTATCTAAGTAGTTAATAAATTCCTGCTACCTTCAATTGCAAAACAATTTACAGGCTGAGAAGGTTCAGAACAATATTTAGTTTCCCACATTATATCCCGTTTATGTCTACGGCAACCACCTAAAGTAAAGGCGTTTTTTAACAGTCTAACTTTTTATTTGACTCTTTAGCTTTGCCTAAACATTCCCCAAGTCATCCCCCAGTAATTTTTCAAAGAAATTTCAAATATACAGAAACAACTTATCTAGAGTTTTATTAAAGATATGCCCTACAAACCACTGCTAACCACATTTCCCAAAAATACTAATACATGCATATTTCTTGCTTGAAAAATTTCCCCAATATTGGAAAGTTGACAGCTGTCTTCATAAATTAATTTTTATATTTCCAATTTTGGAAAAACGAAAAAAGGTAAAAGCAAAATTTTTTTTCTATATATTTTAATTTAGTTTTACCTAATAATTTTTGTTCTATGCTCTAAAATAAGCATGACGCCCTAAACATATAGATGTGAAGATAGGTAAGTACATATTTACTGAGCATATACAGCGGCCAGATTTTAATTTGTGCTCTCGTTGTTTCAGTACAGAGGCTACAAAAACTGCAAAGTTGGCTGGACTGTTGCTCAGATGAGGCGAGCGAAATCCCAGATACTAATCTGCGCTACGTCAACAACAAATTAAGCTATACTGGTGAACCTAGAGGTCCCACGCAGTCGTTAATTGAGAGCCATGGTTGCAAAATCATCTTAAGTGCTATTTGTATAAGTCAGAGTTGTCAAGGAATGCAAGCCATGCATTCCTATTCAATGAATAAAACATTTGGATTGCAGCCTTTATCCCGTTTTTTGGAATAAGGTATGGAAATTCATCTTTTTTATTAATTTGTTTTCATTCTCTGGATTTCATTCCACGGATTGAAAATCGAAAGGAACGCATTCTTTTGCAATCCTTTGTTAACTATGTATTAACTATGCCAAAGTTTTATTTGTCCAATTGTGAATTTAGCAATCCTGTCCGAGATTCTGTAGTAGATATTTATTTCAATAACGAGAAAAGTAAGGGTATAAATTTGACGTACTTCGAGTTAACTTATATCGTCCGCACATAATCAGCCAGGAAGATTTTGGTTGAATTTATCTAAAATCTATCTACAATAAGAGCCCAAGCATAGTTTATACATAGTTTACAAAGGAATGCAAAAGAATACATTCCTCTCGATTTTCAATCCGAGGAATGAAATCCAGTGAATGAAAACAAATTGATAAAAAGAGGAATGATTATTCCCGCATGCAAAAAGGAATAAGGACGACATTCCTTATTCCAAAAAATTGAATACGGCTGCAATCAAAATTTTTTCAATTCAAGGGAGAACTATCCCGAAAGAAATGCATTCTTTAACAACTCTGTAATAATTCAACACTAAATCAAATCTTTTAGCGTTAATAACATTTTGTAAACCCTTTAATGCATGAATAAACCAATTCAGCTAATAAAATTAACCATATGTTAGCCACTTCGATAACCAATTCAACAAGTAATTTTCACCACATGTTAGCCAAAACAATAACCAACTGAACGAATATTTTTCACCACAGTTTATCCAAAACACAAACCATTTCATAGCATATTATAAACTACTTGTTAGCCAAAACAATAGCCAGTTTTGAAAGGGAAATTTTTGAAGGCTGGAAATTTGGAAAACACTTGTGGTTAAAATCTTCACACGGCCTGAACAAAATTGGCCACTTTTTTCACCGTTTGAAAAATTAATGAAACCAAGTTTTTAGCTACATAGCTGACCGGTATCTGGTTTGTAGGGTGCTGATACCCATATAGGACGGCAGTGTATGTACATACATATGCAATTGATTTTTCTTTTAGCTGAAATTGAAAAAAAAGTGAACAAAAATTTTAAAGAGGCGCGCTTAGTTTTTTTTTTTGACAAAGTAAGTGAATTTTTCTTCAAAATAAATTTATGTAAGAAAAAAAAAATTTCATAGGTGCATACCTCCCTACAAATCAGTATAGTATCTATTTTGTTTGTCGTTCGAAAAAAGTGCAGGTCCCTTTCTAAGCTTCAAGCAGTCTATTAGTGAAACTCTCATCAAAATTCATTTCCTAGTTTCCAAGATCCTTAAGTTCAAACAGACAGACAATAATTTTAAAAATTTATCAGATGAACTCTATAGCATTCCCCAAGTCATTTTTTTAAAGAAATTTTTAATGTACGACTTTTCTAGAAATTTATTATAGCATAGATTTATCTTAAACAATGTTTAGAACGTATAAAAAGTATAACTAAGTCAACAAAAAAAAATAAGTGTGTTCTTGAAAAATTATCATGCTTGACAAATAGTTAAGAAAAAAATATTTCATTTTTAGTAAAACTCAAAAATTATTTTTATTTTTGCGTCAAAGCCAAATGAAGTAATTTTGTCAGAATTCAAAACGCTGGAAATATTTTTTCTGATTTTTTATCATGAAGACAGAATCGGAGGGTAAGGTTGTTCAGAATCTTTAGCAAGTGCTTTTAAGTGCTTTTTCACACAATTTACTTACCTTTCCATTTTGATTCTTGTTCGCAAAATAAACATATGGCATTTAGGAATGTTACTCGACAAAGTTAACCGATTTAGGTATTTGTTATCGGTGAGGGAAACTAAGTTGCCACATGGTACACAATGAAACTAATATAATAATTTCGACGTCGATTATAAAAGAAATAAAAACTTTCTTCATTTTTCAATACAATTTGTACAAATAAATTTGGAGCCAAAAAAGAGCTAAAAATTAAAAAAAAAAGGACTAGAAAAAGAGCTAGGAGCTAAAACAGAATTTTGGAGCTAAACGCCAAAAAAAAGAGCTAGATCTAGCTCTAAAAGCACCAAAATGGCAACACTGATCGTACCCCAACAGGTGAACATATGCGAAGATTCAATGCACCCACCGTTGATGATGTTGCAGCAATTATTGTTGGCGATCCAACTAAATCACGAGGCATTGTCGTTCAGCTAAAAACCAACAGCACGCATCGTGTAAACGAGACACATCGCACATAGGTAGATTTTGAAGATTTAGGCGTCCAAAAATATTTGACTGCATATATCTTCTTAAAACTGTTTATAGTAACAAATTTATAATAAATTGTTTTACTAATCGGTTACATTAAAAATAATATAAGTATTACACTGTGTAACACTGAAAAATCCTTTCGCAGTGAAACTCTTTTTCTTGTAGTATAACAAGAACTGTAATAACTTATTTGTGTCTTAGTTATTGAGGGCTACACCTTTCCAGAAGTAAAAATGCTAGTTCAATAAATTCTTGAGACAGCAAAAAAAAATACCTCGCTTTTTACGGATTTGATTTTTTAACTTTGTTAATGTTAATCAACAGGAGTTTATATACAAGTAGAACCCATATTTTACTAGCATTTGCATAAAAATAAACTATGCCGATTTTGAAAAATTGGTTTCATATTGAGTGATTTTTTTAAATTTTAATGTAAAAATCCCATCACCAACTATAATAAAAAAATATTTACACAATTGTATCTTACCTTCGATATATTAATTACCACTTCTCAACTAAAACTCACAACATTTTTATATTTATATTTATGTTTGTTAAAATACACCAAAACGCAAAATATATACATATATACAGAAATTGATTGATATATCAGTTTTCGCCTTCAGAAATAGCGATGACACCAAAAGAGTGTTCTGTCACATCTTTGGCCACGTACTAAGAGGGTAAGAGCAGCTTAATTGTGTCTGGGGAAAACGACTTTGATGCTTGTTTCTTTCTTTGGCGATGAACTGAAATACTGCTCAAAAAGGTGTCCGAGCTTAGCAACAATCGGTGATATATGTCGCGGTTGCATTCTTCACGGGAAAACTTCCGTGCATCATTTTCTCGGTACATCCGGAAGTGCTTGTTGCGAGCCTCTTGAGACTTCTCTGACGGCTGACTTATTGGTAATAATGAATTTTCAACTATAGCAGCGCCATGGACTAGTATCTTGTGCATTGTGGGTGTCATCGGATGCCACGCGTAAAGCTGTATACATAATTTGGCGGTATACAACGCATATTCGTCATATTTTGCAGAATCAATTTCATAGCCACTAGATATGTCTTCCAATATTATTTTAAGCCTGTAAATTAAATTATAATCAATCTGCAGCCAATTGGGGGTTTTCGAAAAATCGCCGGCGTGTATTGCCATCATTTGTGTTGCCATAATTTGCTTGGGGCATGTCTAAAAGTAAACCTAACTCATCCCGAAATCTTTTTTGAATAGTTTCTTTTGTGGTTTTTTCCATCAATTCTTACCCAGCTGCTCTCTTTGCTCTATACTTTTTCACTTGCAATTTGTAAGCCAAATGCAGAATACTTTCAAATAATCTTATTCTAGCATGCAGGACAGGCAGTCCAAAGTCAAGGGAATCTAGGCTAACTTTATACTTTTTGTCTAGATTGTTAAAGTCTTTCGATGTCGCTTTACATAAATAACATTGGCTAGTGGATTTAGTATCGGTGGCAGCATTGCAAACCTTACCATCAATCATCGTCATCTTAAAAATATGCCGGAAAACGAATTTATTTCCTCGCAGCTCTATTTCAGAAGCAACTAAGTTTTTACTGAGGATTCAACGAAATTGATTTCTTCTTTCGCGACGTCTGTACTTTCTTTGATAAACCTAAATCTTATCGGTCTACAAAATCTAGGAGATGACGGAGAATGGCTCTGAAGGGTTTTCTGTTTTCGTTTCCACAGGTGCTTTGTAGCGGCACAAAAGAGCTAAGAAAAATATTGGCATCCGAACCAGAATTATCCTCGATTTTTTGTTTATATTTAGCTTGCCGGGAACCACCGCACCCCCACTTGCATATTATTGTAAGAGATTGTCTTTCGTCCTCGCTAAGAGTGAGGAGTACCTCCTCTAAGTACATTGATAAGCGCACAATTGTCTTATCGATGAGGTTTTGCAAGTCAGTTTCTGCGTAAGAACTAGTTACCCGTATTTGCGTTTGGTAACATTCTTTTTTAGCTTCTAATACGCGATCGTAACAGGGATAAAAATACTGATTTGTATTACGAATTATTGCATATTGCTCTCTTGTTAAGTCTGATTCTACAAACATAGCTAAGGCTGCATGTAGTGTATATTACCTCTACCCGGGCTTGTTGATTCTTTGTATGCACTTTTGTATTTTGCTGCGCGTGATGGTGATTCTGCGATTTCTTTCAGAATTCGCGAAGCGTCCCTCTGCCCTTTTGCTATTAGAGTGGATTGCGCAGCATGAATAATAACTGCATCTTCTACCATGGGACGGACTTCTTCCGTTTTCCTACGTTTACTTCGCTCACTTGATTCCTCGAATGATTTCGATGGACGACCAGGACGAAAAGGCGACTCATTTGGAATTTCGATTGTTCCATTTAACCAAGACTGGTTAGCTTTTAGAAAAGCATCTTAATTTCTAGTGCCAGATGACCTGGCAATACCTAAGATAAGCAAAATTGGCTTAGAATTAAAAACCAAATGCAAATATTTTTGTATAAACTTTAGACAAGCGTGTGTCAAACCCTTTATATGACACCCTATCTGCAAGTATCTGCAGCTAATTTTTATGCACGTGGTGAGCTAATTGTACCAGGTATCATGTTCAACACTAACTTTCACTTGGACGGACTTGGAAACATAACAAACCGGGTTTTCAAAAAAAAAAAAAACCAAAAAAATAAAAATAATATACATATATATTCTAAATAAAATATATCCATTTATAACTATTGAAATCACAAACACCAACAGAAATAATAATATTCACCTGAAATATCACAGTCCATCACAATTACTTAGCTCGGTAGCTTAAATCAGTAAATATTCACGTTTAAACAGACGATTTTACAGCGGTAAAAAAAAAACTATAACGTGCGTTTCAAAAATAGCTAAGTTTTGATTAACTGACAGCTAACGCAAAGTATGGGATTGACTATAGGAGGTTGAATTATTGTTCCTCGGTCTATTCTCAAGTTGTGGGAGGGCTTTTTTTTTGAAGTTGTGACAACTTTCTGAAATCCATTTATGGCCGCCTAAATAGCTTAAATCTACCTATGTGCATAGTTTGTACGATGCGTTACAATATCTAATTCTTTATTGGCAAGGACAAGACGGATACGACATCACGTTGAAGATAGTGAATCCAATTACAGGTGCAATATTAACACACTAATTACACTGGTCGGCGGCCAAAATTTACCAAAGACGCCGTTATAAAATTCGTATGTAAAACCACCTCCTGATTTCGAAATCGAGTTCATTTTTGAATCTATGGTACCGTTTTCGAGATATTTTCAATTTACCGTTATTCGAAAAAACCAAAAAGACGGCTCCCTTTAATTACGTATATCTCACGAACGGATCAAGCAATTGCAAAAGAGTTTACAGAATCAAAATCACAATAAAATTTGGTGTAAGTGCATCATACATTGTTTTTTGCTCAACCAGATAGTTTACGAGGTATTGGGTTATCATTTCAGATTTTTTTTTTTTTTTTTTTTTTTTTGGTTTTTACGGTTTTTCTATTTACATATATTTGTAACATTTTCAAGTCGAGACCAAGTGAACAATAATAATTGGTTTCAATTATTATATTCGAATATAATAATTGAAACCAATTATTATTGTTCACTTGGTCTCGAGCTTGAAAATGTTACAAATATATGTAAATAGAAAGACCGTAAAAACCAAAAACAAAATACACTAAAATCAGAGCACGGGTTAAGTACAATAACAATGTACAAACAAACAAGCCCAACACACGCATTGATATACAGACTGATAGTCTAAGCAATGTGTGTATACTGTTGGCAAGACTAAAACAACAAAACCAAAGGAAAAATTGAAGTGGGGATGAATGCATCGTGACGTCACAGGGCATCATAGCTGAGTTGTTAGATTTCTAACAGCGGCGTTGGTGCAGACACGGGTTCATATCCGTGTCCGAAAAGGGATCTGATGATAAGTGGGGACACTTTGAAACATGTAATCCTATCCATCGCTGTGACTAGCTTTGTAATTTTCGAATATAATAATTGAAACCAATTATTATTGTTCACTTGGTCTCGAGCTTGAAAATGTTACAAATATATGTTTTTTTTTATGAAAAAATATGAAAAAAATTAATTTTTGCGAGTTCAGCATTCCAAAACCGCAACTTTTTCCCCAGATATTTTTTCTTTGCGTAAAGCTCGGTTTAATTCAAAAACAGATAAGCTATCTTCGAAGAAAATCGATTCAAAACTATGTAAGTTATAAACGATCAAATAAAAATACCCAGGTTGCGCAATTTCAACGTATACCTCAAAACGTATGTATGGTATAAAGGAGAGTGAAATACATATCTAGCTATGCTCTGTTTCTATTGAGTTAAAAATTTAATTTATGAATGAAATTACCCATATTTTTATCAAATTTTTTTAAATTTATTTATGTTTATACCACATTCTAACAATCTTCGGTCGTGCATATATGAGGTCACTCGATTTTTGGTAGTTTTTGACCCCCCCTCACCCCATGTTACACCCAGTCACAAACTCCAGACCCCTCCCTCCCCTCGAACGTCACATCGCACCCTTAATAAATATAAATTCAATATATATTTGACATAAAATCTGATATATATTTAGAATGTTTATATTAATTATTAAATAATATTTAAAGATATATATTACTTCTTCTATGAAATATATAACTTTTTTAACTTTTTTAACTCTGATTAATTATAGAGATCAATACATGAATAGACACGTTTGCACAAAATGGTTTCAATGCTTAAGATTTTCGGTTTGCCATACTGGATGACACCATTCTTCGATGCTGCTTATCACTGGCATTCCTAACCTTTGTTTTGTTTTCGTAAAGGCGAGAGTATGGAGTGCTTTTAGTGTTCATTTCAACAGGATAAAAAGAAATCGCCAACAATAAACATAAGAATACACTGCAAAACAAAACATATGTTGTTGTGAACAGCTGGTATCCAACCAAGGCGAATTCATGGAGGTGCAGGCACCAGCATATAAGTAAGGTATTTTGTTTTTATAATTTAACGCATTCTGTCAAAATTGCCGCAAAACATTCACACAAACGTGGCCGAGTTTGACATTACGCGTGCGATTGAGAATAAAGAAAGTTCAATACATATACATGTAGGAATTCGCTTTGTATCCAACTTGCTTTGAATGAAACAGTGCTGCCAATCGAAAGAATGAAAACGTGACAAATTTCAAAACGTGTATGGAGGTTGCAAGCTAGAAAACATGCAAAAAATAACATGACATCACGTAAGTGCTAGTCCCCCATCCCCCCATATCACACTTCGTCAGAAGTCGCAGACCCCTCCCCCCCCAAAGAGCGTGACGTCATATATGCACGACGCCTTATCTTAATCTGATTTTACTATGTGAAATAATTATGTGTTCTACTTTGACGCTTATTCTTTTTAGGATCGGTTTCTCTTATGAGAAACCAGCAGTAATCGCCCATCATTGCGACGTCCCAGAATCTTTGATATCGATTCCCAATTAATTTCATTTGCTGGTGAAACCTTACAGACAAGTTATAAAATTTTGGGAAATTAATTTTAAATAAGCATAATTATTGATTAAGTCGTTCACTATCTACTCGTAGTTAGGGATTTTGTGTCTACCGAGAAAAGAAGCAACGACCTTTTCAACACAATCCTTTCTGACGTAGTGGCCCTTACGAGCTCGGCTATCCCACTTGCAGAGGAAGCAGCAGTGCTTGGTGTAGCCACTTTGTAGACCGCATAGCATTGCAGCGACTTTGAGATCAGAACATCTTTTCCAATCATGCTCTTCCGAGTTCTACAATATATCACCTAAATCGGATGACACAAATTTAAATTGTTGCATACGAGAAGTGTGGATCTCGGCCTTTTTCTTGGATAGTTTCAAATCTCTTATCCAATCATTAAGTTGTGGTTGTGACAGAACGTTTCTCTCATTTCCCATGCGAAATTCAGTACAACTTGATTCCCCGCACTCAGATATTACTGTTGACAATTTAATTGGATCCGCAACTGCCGTTGAATGTAGTACTGGTAATGTTACTCTAGGTACGCTTGCATAGGTTACTCTTCTTGATCTTCTATCACCAAGTACTTTTCTTTGACAAATATAACACTCTATTGAATGCAAGTAGGTTCTTTCCATATCATTGGTGGAATTTTATTTGTTGTCCTGATTCCGACTGAATCAATTCTACTCGACACGATGTACACAAAGTGTTCGGTGTCCATGGTTTTTCAGCATTTTTAGGCTCAATGCCAAAATACTTGAGGTATAAAGGTGTTTATACGATATTGGTATCAAGCGAAAGGGGTTGTTTAGGGTTTTAAAAAGGAGTGGTTTTCAGGTACATATGTATGTAATATTGGTCAAAAAGTGGAAAATGATCTGAGAACACTCGTCGTCGCCTTATGATAGTATATTGGCCACACATGAAACAGAACATACCTGGATCGTTATTACACTCAAATTCTCGCGTCCTTTTACTCATTTTATTTTTTTTAATAAATCACGCTTTTGAAATTTAACTTATGAACTGAACTATCTCCGGCGAGCCTTGCATATGTTATGAAGTTTCAAGGCGCATTAACTCATATTTATATTCGGAACAAGAATAAAATTGAAAAAAATCAAATCTTACAGAAAAGTTCTTTTTTATACGAAGCCAGGAAAAGAAAATACTACCTGCTTTAGATGTAGGCTCTACACATCTTCTGTGTCTTATAATTTTGAAAATCTACCTTCATACTTACCCATAAGTGCCGGAAATATGTACATGTTTATAACTACATGCCTACAGCATGTTTCGAATCCAACCAACGGATAATATCCCATTTTCACTTTATACCTTTAATATATGAGCCCTTTAAAGCACAAGTGGTATAACTCCACTTTTTTTTTTTAGTTAGGCATGGTACTGCATGGAGAAAAATGGGTTCTATTTAATGCAATAACGTGGAGTGGAATTTCTAGCCTTTAATATTTACCCATTTTTTCATAATTATTGATTAAGTCGTTCACTATTTGCTCGTACTTAGGGCTTTTGTGTCTACCGAGAAAAGAAGCAACGACCTTTTCAAAGGATTCCCACGCTGCTGGCTCAACTGATGAGAGTAGTCCTTTGAACTGATTATTGTTGATCAACTTTTTTATTTGTGGTCCAACAAAAATTCCTTCCTTTATCTTGGCTTGAGAAATATCTGGAAAAATTCTTTTCAAATAGTCGAATGCTTCGCCTTCTTTGTCCAATGCCTTAACAAAGTGGTTAATGAGACCGAGCTTGATGTGTAAGGGTGGAAGTATGATTCTCTGTTTCTTGTCAAGAGGGGTGTATTTGATGTTATCCAGTAGTGGTCTCTACGAGCTCGGCTATCCCACTTGCAGAGGAAGCAGCAGTGTTTGGTGTAGCCACTTTGTAGACCGCATAGCATTGCAACGACTTTGAGATCAGAACATATTTTACAATCATGCTCTTCGTATTTGATAAATTTGAGTAGTTTTTGCATTTCCTCGTAGGTTTCCTTTGTGTTTACTGTATGCGCGATCGAAATAGAAGGTTTTTTGTTACCAATATGCAATAATACAGCCTTTAAGCTCAGTTTATTGCTGTCTATGAACAATCGCCACTCTTTTGAATCATATGTTTGACCAAACTCTTTGAATAAACCAGGAATGCCGTTGCAGGAGCATATACTGTCTTTCTTGGTATAGTGTTTGGGAAATAGTCACCTTAACATCGGACGCCACAAATTTAAATTGTTGCATACGAGAAGTGTGGATCTTGGCCTTTTCCTTGGATAGTTCCAAATCTCTTATCCAATCATTAAGTTGTGCTTGTGACAGAACGTTTCTCTCGTTTCCCATGCGAAATTTAGTACAACTTGATTCCCCGCACTCAGATATTACTGTTGACAATGGAACTGGATCCGCGACTGCCGTTGAATGGAGTACTGGTAATGTCACTGTAAGCACGCTGGCATAGCTTACTCTTCTTGATCTTCCAACGCCAAGTACTTTTGTTTGACAAATATAACACTCTATTGAATGGCAAGTAGGTTCTGTCCAAATCATTGGTGTATCAAATTTTATTTGTTGTCCTGATTCCGACTGAATCAATTCTACTCCACACGATGTACACAAAGTGTTCGGTGTCCATGGTTTTTCAGTATTTTTAGGCTCAATGCCAAAATACTTGGAGTATAAAGTTTTGAAATGATCTGAGAACACTCGTCGTCGCCTTATGATAGTATATTGGCCACACAGGAACAAAACATATCTGGATCGTTATTACACTCAAATTCTCGCGTCCGTTTACTCATTTTATTTTTTTTTAATAAATCACGGTTTTGAAATTTAACTTATGAACTGAACTTTCTCCGGCGAGCCTTGCAGATGTTATGAAGTGTTAAGGCGCATTAACTCATATTTATACTCGGAACAAGAATAAAATTGAAAAAATCAAATCTTACCTCGACCTAAAGGTTCCTTTTTATACGAAGCCGGGAATAGAAAATACTACCTGCTTTAGATGTAGGCTTTAAAAATTGTCTGTGTCTTATAATTTTGCAAATCTACCTGCATACTTACCCATAAGCAGTGTTGCCAGGTTAGCCTTTTCGAGGCTAGATTTAGTCTTTTTTTTTTGTCCTTTAGCCTCATAATTTTCGGTTTAGCTTCGTGGCTTTTTTCTAGCCTTTTTACTCAAAATGTTACTTGTACTAATTTGTATAACAAGAACTTGCAGTAATTCATGTGAACGCCGTTGTACGTATGCGACGCCATGAATGTGTTCTGACCGTAAGGTTTTTGTAGCAACCTTGTTACATTACATATACATGCATACATATGTTCGTTTATTTCGAGTAGCTGTCAAGTTGTTTTGGTCGCAAGAAATGGAAAAGTAAGTTAACTATAATCATATTTTACTTATTCCATTATATTTACGTAATTTTTTTATAAATTTAATTCAGGTATTTAAAAAGGGTGCCGATTACTTCTTCGCCCAACGCTATTAGCAGCAGTGGCGCTATTACCAATCAGCAAGCGAAGTTCCGTACATCTAACACGTATGTATGCATGTAATTATAATTCTGGAAAATATCACATTACTATTTTTACAATGAATATATTATATATTGTAGAAAATCCAGCCGAGATTATTATGAGCAAAGCGGAAGCGACTCGACAGCAAATGATAGCGAATCGACATCAAATGACAGTGGATCGACATCAAATGACAGCAAAAGCTCAATATCTGACGATGAATAACTTCGGAACAAAAAAAGAAAATGTATGTAAAGTGATTGTCACTGCCTATTGTCATTGTTTCGAATATAAATATATATACGTGCCTCAATAATTTCAGGGTATATAACCAAAAAAATTCGACAGAGCTGGCTAAGTGACAAAAGGTTCAACAAGTGGCTAATATTAAGAGATGACTGCTTATGTTGCAAATATTGTTCATGCAAATTACAGCCAAAACTTTCTGGCCTTATTGCACATGCAAACAGGAAAAAGTATATTGATGCATTAGCCCCATTTAAGACTGGGGGGCAACCAGCAGTCCCATTTATACCGAAGGGTGTAAGCGTCAATTCAAAACGAGCCGCTTTACCGATCGTACGGTCGATCATTTAAACAAGATGCAGAAAAATACGTTTTTGGATAGCGCTATTGCGCGAGACTTCCAACTAGGAAGAACAAAGTGTGGTGCGGTGATAAAAAATGTCTTGTCTCCCTACTTTACAAAAAAATTGCTAGAAGATATTGGCAGTAATTATTTTAGCTTAATTATAGATGAGTCCACTGATATTGCCACCAAAGCAGCTAGGTATAGTTATACGGTACTACAGTGCAAGTGGAAGGCGTTTTATCAACACATTTCTTAAATTAGTAGAATTGTCAAGCTCCACTGCAGAGGGTATAGTAGATGCTGTATTGAAAACGCTTCAGGAATATAAATTAAATATAAGCAAATTGAAAGGGCTAGGGACAATGGTTGGAAGAAACAAAGGTGTTATTGCGCTTCTACAAAAACTGAATAGTGACATAATTTTAATACCATGTGTTTGTCACTCGATTCAACTAGCCGTATCCAGCGCTTCCGAGTACATCCCTCATGAGATTGAATTTTTGATTTCTGAGACTTATAACTGGTTTGCAAAATCTGCGCCCAGGCAAAATAGTTATAAGCAAATTTTTTCGTCGATTAACGATGGCGTTGAGCCGTACAAGTTAGTTAGAGCTTGCGATACGCGCTGGTTGTCGATTGAAACCGCAGTCAAACGTATAGCCGGTCAGCGGATTGAATTGAAAACACATTTTGGTATTACTTCACGAAAAGAGAAGTGCCACACAGCTAAGATTTTATACAATTTATGTATATACGGATGCTAACATGGCATATCTTATATTTTTAAAGCCAGTCCTACATGAGGTCCAAAAATTAAATAAATCATTTGAAAGTAATGCGGCTGACCCTACAAAGTTATTTTCTGACCTAAAAACATTGCTCTATACTTATTGTAGTCAAGTTGTGCTATATTCTGAGGAATTTGACTCTTTGTTATCACCCCTTATCCCTTTTCTGATTCCAACACCATATTTTTCATACGACTTCGAAGAATATATAAAATTAAAGTTAAATGAAGGTAGTATTAATGACGAGATGCAAAAAATTATTCGTAAAAACTGTCAACTATTTGTAATTGAGTTGGTAAACCAGCTAAGACAACGCCTACCTGATAATATGAACTCTTTAGAGAAGATAAATTTTTTTTCTGTTGAAAATTCTTTGAAAGTAACAAAGCGAGATATATTTGCTCATTTTGAAGAAGAGAAGTCTCGTTATACTTCAAGCCAAATAGCATTAATAGAGCTACAGTGGCGAAAGCTAATAACCGTACAGTGGACAAGTGTCTCTACCATTGAATTTTGGGCGGAAGTCCGCGAATATAAAAACGCATTAAATGAAACCCCTTTTTTGGAACTTGTCGAATTTGTATTTAGTTTTTTGGTATTACCACTCAGTAATGCAGAGGTTGAACGAATTTTTAGTGCCATGAACATTTTAAAAACTAAGCTAAGGAACAGATGAAAAACCAAAATGCTTCATTCGCTGCTTAATATTAGATGTTCATTAAAACGCGTATCCAAATGCTGTAATGATTTTGAAATTTCTGATGATCTCACCTCTATGGTAAATGCGCGAAATTTACACGAAACTTCAAGCTCTTCTGGTTCATCAGACGAAGATGATATTACTTAATTAATTAGTTTGGAGTGATTTTTTGTTCTATGTATAAGTATTTATTTAAAAAACAAAGTCATGTATGTGTTCATACATGAATAGTTCCTTTAAGTAATGTTTATAGTTTCTATATGCAAATGAACAAAACTTAAATAAATAAAATTTAGATGAATTTCTTAAAAAAAAAATGCTGACTTTTTTAGCTTCTTTTTATACCTAGTAGTGCTTCGCACACAAGGTATATTAACTTCATTGGCCTAACGGTAGTATGTAACGGCATAAACGAATCGAGATAGATATTGATTTATATATATCAAAATGTTCAGGAGGAAAAGAGAAATTGATTGAGCCATGTCCGTCCGTCCGTCTGTAAACACGATAACTTGAGTAAATCTTGAGATATCTCAATGAAATTTGGTATGTAGGTTCCTTTTCACTTATCTCCGAGCGCTATTGAAAATAGGCAAAATCGGTTAAAATCCACGCCCACTTTCTATATATATAATATTTTCGAAAATACAAAAAGAGTGATTAATCAGTACATAATACACCTATAAGGATACAATTTGGTGTGCACTTTAGCGTTAAGGCAAAAAATAAATGTTTGAAGAAATTTTTAAAAAGGGGCGTGGCACCGCCCACTTTTGATTAAGTCAAATTTGGAAATATTATTAGTCATAAATCAAAAACCGCTCAAGATAGCAAAATAAAATTCAGCACACATATTTATATTAATACAAGCAATATTTCGAAAAAAAATTATTGAAATCGGGTTAGGTCCACTCCCAATTTTATACGAAAGATTTTGAAAAGGATCATAGATATATTGAATATGCTATAACTTTGCTTAAACTACTTGTATATCATTTCTATTTCACCTCTAAAGTGTTCGTGGGCAAAGAAAGTCGAAAGAACAAAATTTTTGGAAAATGTACGTGGCCCCGCCCCTTTATGGGGGATTATTCCAAAAAACTTTTCATGCCATAACTCCGGTAAAAATTGACTTATTGAAACGATATTTAGAGAAATTGTTCAACATATAAAGCTAACTCTTTGCTGTAAAAATAAACAAAATTGGTGAACGGACACGCCCACTTTTTGAACACAGTTCTAAAAAATTTCTTCGTATAATTAAAATCGCGATATTTCCTTAATAGTATAAGTTATATAAATAAAATTTTACACACATAACAAGCTTTTTAAGCAAAACTGAACTGTATAAAAATTTTGTGGATTTTGGTGAAGTAGGCGTGGCGCCGCCCACTTTTTAGCATAAAAGGTCAGCTATTTTCAAGTCAATTGCTTTAAATTTCAAGAAGGTATTTAAATGAAAGTTAGTGAGATGCTTCCCAATAGTATATAGTATACTCCTGCCAAAAATTACGCAAATCGGATAGCAAACACGCAAAATATACGGACAAGTAGTTAACACCCTACTGCCTTTTTTTTTTATTAATTTTTTTTATTTTCATACCTTTCATGAACATGGGGAAAGCTATTTATATTTTGTTATTTAGTGAGAGTTTAATTTACCACTTACAATAGAAATGTTTTTATCGAAAACAATCAGTTGCCTTTATAACAAATTTTAAGGTATGTATTAAAATAGACCTGAGTAAATTAGGATACCAAAACGGATCACTACTAGGTATTTAATGTTCGGTTACACCCGAACTTAGACTTCCTTACTAGTTTTTTTTAGTCTCAGCCTTTTCTAACTTTTTTTTTTGCCACTCTAGCCTCGTTTTTCTTCATGACCTGGCAACACTGCCCATAAGTGACGGAAATACATGTTTATAACTACATGCCTACAGCATGTTTCAAACCCAACCACTCTTCCTTTCGATGCAACAACTCTACCTACTATAAAATAATTCGAGTATTAAAAGTACTATTTGGTTTATTTAAAGAAAAAGTATTATCATTGCTATGGTGTTATTCGTTTATCCGGATAATATCCCATTTGCACTCTATACCTTTAATATGTATATGTATGTATACATACATACATTGAAATTGCGCAACCTGGGTATTTTTATTCGATCGTTTATAACTTATGTACTTTTGCATCGATTTTCTTCGATGATAGCTTATCTGTTTTCTAATAAAACAGAGCTTTACGTAAAGAAAAAAGTTGTGGTTTTGGAATGCTGCTCTCGCAAAGAGTTATTTTTCCATATTCTTTCATAAAAAAAAACAAAAATCTGAAATGATATACTAATATCTCGAAAACTATCTGGTTGAGCAAAAAAACAATGTATGATGCATTTACACCAAATTTTATTGTAATTTTGATTCTGTAAACCTTTTTGCAATTGCTTGATCCGTTCGTGAGATATACGTAATTAAAGGGAGCCGTCTTTTTGGTTTTTTCGAATAACGGTAAATTGAAAATATCTCGAAAACGGTACCATAGAATCAAAAATGAACTCGATTTTCGAAATCAGGAGGTGGTTCTACATACGAATTTCATAACGGCGTTTCTGGTAAAGAGAGAAAGTTGAAATTCGTGGTCCAGTGTTATTGCTGTTATTGCTTTCCATCAACAATCCATTTAATTTTGCATTTTCAGGCGTATCAACTAACAAAAATCTAAGCGCAATGAATTACTATGCGTGTCGTATGATGATTCGTACACATGAGGACAATGTCATTCTGAAGTGCCGTAGGCTATTCCAGCAATTCGCTGTCGACATGTATGTATATCAAAGTCGAGACCGAACTGAGGACTATATACACTTGCGTGATGCTATTCATTCAGATGGTAATGTTCAGGATATTGGACGTCTGACGATTCGCCCATCAAGACGCTATGACGTACGTGCAAAATTATGGAACTCCGGATATATTTATTACGTTCACATGCAATCCGAAGTGGACGGAAATTACACGTGGGTTGGACCCGGGCCAAAAACCGCAAGATCGCCATGATATAATCGCCAGAATATTTCAGCAAAAACTTACGGTTATGATGGCTGTGCTTACTAAGTATCAAGTTTTTGGTGACACATGATGGTGCATGGACCGTGCGGTGCATTAAATCATCATAGCCTTGCATGGCTGATGGAAAGTGCACAAAACGATATCCGCGACCATTAGTTGCTGAAACAATCACAGGGAACGATGGATATCCAATTTATGGTCGGCGTTCAAAAGAAGATAACGATCGAACTATCAAAGTTAAAGTTCAAAATCAAGAGATTGAGATCGGAAATGAATTTATTGCACCATACTGCCCGCTGCTATCACGAATTTTCGATGCACATATGAACGTTGAGAGTTGTCATTCGGCCAAATCAATCAAATATTTGTGCAAGTACGTTACAAAAGGCAGCAACTGCCAAATAGGCAGATACGTCAGTACTAATGAAGCACTGTGGCGATTATTTTCATTTCAAATTCATAAAAGATATCCCACTGTTGTACATTTAGCAGGGCATTTGGAAAATGGACAAAGAGTTTACTTCACTGAGGCTAATGCGGCACATCGATCTGAGAGACCACCATCGACGACATTGACTACCTTCTTTGCAATGTGTGAGGCAGATTCATTCGCAGCGACGCTGATGTACGTTGAAATGCCCAAGTGGAATCAATCAGCAAAGAAATTTCAACGTCGTAAAAAAGGAACCCCAGTTTAAGATTGGCCCCACGTGTTTTCCACTGATGCGCTAGGTCGCATGTATACTGTTCATCCTACAAATTATGAATGTTTTTATTTGCGACTGCTGTTGGTAAATGTACGTGGACCAAAATAATTTGCGCATTTGAAAAGTGTGAATGACCACGAATACGAAACATATCGAGAAGCATGTGGGTTTGCTGGAGAACGATACTCATTGGGATTTAACACTTGCGGATTCAGTTGTTTCATCAAATGCGTACCAAATACGAACGCTGTTCGCAATAATCATCACCACACGTTTCCCTTCACAACCAATTCAGTTATGGAACAAATACAAAAACGACATATGTGAAAATATATTGGAGGAACAGGGAAAACATTTGTTCTTTCATTGATTTTAGCCACTCTTCGATAAAGATGTGACGTAGCTTTGGCGTTAGCATCATCTGGAATTGAGGTGACTCTTCTAGATGGCGGTCTGCGCTTAAGTTGCCGCTCAATTTATACATAATTGAAACTCCAACATGCAATATTTCCCGATCCAGTGCAAAGGGAAAATTGTTGATGCAATGCAAGCTCATTGTTTGGGATGAGTGCACAATGGCAAATAAGAAATCACTTGAAGCACTTAACTTGACACTGAAGGATCTTCGACGAAATAACAACATCTTTGGCGGCTTGATGATATTGTTGGCAAGCGATTTTAGGCAAACATTGCCAGTAATTCCTCGCGGAACGCCTGCAGATGAATTGAAAGCTTGCCTGAAGGCATTACCTTTGTGGAGTAACGTAAAAACCTTAGCGTTAATTACTAATATGAGAGTTCAACTTCAAAATGATCAAAGTGCTGCACAATTTTCAAAACAATTGTTAGCTGTTGGAAATGGAAAAGTCCCAGTTGATGCCACAACTGGATTAATTACTCTTACCAACGACTTCTGCCGATTTGTAGACTCTCAATTAGCTCTTATAGAAAATGTTTTCCCAAACATTAGTGAGAACATGACTCAATAATTTATATGGTTAATGTACATGACATATGGTCTTCTTCTTGTTCATCGTAGTTATGTCAAACTATCACTTCTTTGTTTTTTGTTTACATTCTTTGTTGCACTTCTTGGAAAAGCCACTGAGTTCGCTTGCGTAGTTTGTTGGTTTTTAATAAAAAATCACTTTAATTTCATATTTAATGAGTTCTTCGTAATAATATTTTAGGAGAATGTGTGTTTTGTGAGTGTAATGTATGTGAAAAACTTATAAAAAAGTCTGACCGTTTTTGCGCGTTTGTCTCACACGTGCCTTTTGACATAAGCACGAAACAACGACAAACGGTAATTTCGTGTTGTTGCCCGATCAGTTCAACCTATATAGTTAAGTCATGAGTGAGAATTATCGCAATTATGCTTGGTTAAGTCAACGAGCAATTCTCTCCGCAAAGAATACTGATGTACACGCACTGAATTTCAACATTCAATCAACAATCGCTGGCGATTAATAAAATAAATCCGTTGATTCCATAACAAATCCCGATGATGTAATTAATTATCCAACGGAGTTTTTTAACTCTCTGGTGTTACCCGGATTTCCACCACATAACTTGCAACTCAAAGTTGGTTCACTTATTATGATATTGCGTAATTTAAATCCACCGCGACTTTGCAACGGTACTCGACTTGCAGTGAAAAGACTTATGCCGAATTTGATTGAGGCAACCATTATTTACGGAAAGTACGCAAGCGAAAATGTATGTATTCCTCGAATACCAAAGATTCCGACTGATCTTCCGTTTGACTTCAAAAGATTGCAATTTCCGGTTAACCTTGCGTTCGCAATGACAATTAATAAGTTGCAAGTCAAATCGCTTAGTGTTTGCGGGATAAATTCAGAAAATCATTGTTTTTCACATGGGCAGCTATACGTTGCGTGTTCACGAGTTGGGAAGCCATCCGGTTTGTTTGTATTAATGTCAGACAAAAAAACAAAAAATGTGGTTTACCAAAGAGCACTTCAATGAAACTTCAATTTACTTTGCATTCACTTTAATTTTTTTTACGTATAAAAGTTCAACTAAACTATATTTCATTTTGTACTCAAAATGAATTCATTACTATTGTGAAATGAAATAAAATTGTTCCTTTTCAAATATAACACAAAAAAAAATATTTCTTCATTTTTTAATCCCCAAACGAAATATTAAAACCAACGAACCCCTCTGGTGGCGAAACGGGGTTTAGGTTACCAGATATCCACAATAACATCCTTTTATTTTCTTTATAAACCGCAACATTGGAATTACACATAAAGTTTATGAAATAACGTCAAATGAGAAACGAAAAAAATGGTGTTGCCACCTAATATGGTGATGCCATATTATTCGCCATATCGGCTCTCATTCATGAAAGTACGCATTTCCTAAGAGTGCCGCTACAAAAATTTAGAGTGTCGTATTGATGCTACATACAAGTTCTTTTGCATATCTTATATATAAAATGATTCCAAAAAAGTGTCGGTAAGCGAACTCCTCCCAAACGACCCAACCCACAAATTTCGTTTAACTTCTATTTCCTAAGAGTGCCGCTGCAAAAATTTCGAATGTCGTATTGATAGCTACATACAAGTACTTTTGCATATATTTAATAAATTCTAATTCTTAAAGTCATAAACTATGTATAGCGATTTAAAAAAAAAATTTGAATTTAGCAAGCCCTTTGTGATAAATCATCATTTAAAATAATTGAGTTGTGTCAAAAGTGTCTATTTAAATAAGTTCGTGTAAATTCATAAAACAGATAATAATCCGGGGTAAAATTGAGTTTTGGTTATTTAATTGGTGATTATAGTGTTATGGTGGACAGAGTTTTTCAATTAAATTCGATAAGACGATATATGCACTTAATTAAGTAATGCCTTTAGTAAGACGTGGTCAAATCGGACGTCGCGGTCGTAACGCCACTAATCAGTCAAACTTTCGAGCAAGTCAAAGTGCTGATTTCCCTTCATCACAAAGTGATTTGCGCAACAAAGGAGGATACAAAATAGTGAGATATCAGCTAATAGCCGCCATAATCGTAACGACAGTAATCGAGGCGTCCCACTGAATCTGCACCGTGCTGCGTTTCACCACGACCCTGCAACTGATTAAGAAACATTTCCTAAAAAATATCCAAGCTTTCCATCAAAATTCGTTAAAACTGATCATTTTCTATTCAACGATACAACATTGTTTGCACCTGACCGTGTAATTCCTGATAGAATGAACACTTTTTCGTATGTTTAGTGATTTAGATTTCAGGGCAAGACAACGTCTGCCGGGTCTGCTAGTAACTTATAGGTGTGTTCGTCTAAAAGTGCAGTAAGAATTATCCAGTAACGAAGTTTTTCTCTCTTCTGTCAGATTCTCTCTCAATGAGAGATGATTGCTAATTTTTACGCGAACGCGAAATTGGCAAAGAAATTGCAAGTTTAGTTGTCAGCTGATCGACGGTTGCATGTCATACAAAATCCAGCCGTGAAAAAATAAAATTTTAATTTGATTTTCGCGCATTTTTATTAAAAAATGGAAAACAAAGGAAATCTCACGGTCGAGGTATCCCCTGGCACGCTAAAAAGGGTGGAAGAAGGTTTTTTTTTATTAATTTAATTAACAATTGCCCCGTTGCAAAAACTAAAATTTATTGTTGACAAAATCAGCTGTGCCAAAATCAGCTGATTTTCGTGATTGCTAATTTGTGCTGGCTGAAATTTATCCAGTAAGAATTATCAAGTTCGAATTTGTACAAATTATTTACATCGCGAACACGGCTTATATATTTACTTGTTTTTCCTTTTTAAACTTTGAGTCATGGTTCACTGCACAGTTTAATTTTAACATTGGCACGTTGCTTTGTTTTACTCCCTTTTTTAACCATAGTCGCCATATAGATAGTTATGTTAAAAACGGTAAATCTTTACCTATACATACACAGATCGATTTCGGCTTTCCCATATTTACACGTCCATGCTATCGCACACCCACAGTCCCATACGCATTTGGTAGTACACAGTCACACACTTATGCGCGCACAAACTTTCTCTACCTGATTCCCACACTGTTTTAACAATGTTGCTAGAACTTCTGCAACATTGTTGCGGACAGTATATATGTACATTACGTTGGATGGAAAAAAAATATCACAGATCGAAATGTTTCAGTGAAATAATTTAGTCACTTCTCTGATAAGAAATGTATAAATGAATTAGTCTAGTATATATATCAATAATATTTACTCCACGAATCAACATCGATACATTATTAACAGTAGCGACAATAGGACTGTGATACTACAAATATGTATATCCTTACCGTTTTATATGCTGATCCTTTTGCCTTTCATATCGCCTAGCTCTTGCATTGAATTTTCCTTGGCCTTCAACACTATGTATTTAACAGGCTTCTGGGCTAGTTTGGCATTATAATTTTCTATCTGCGAGCGTTGGTTTAAGTTTCGGGGATATACCACTTGTCTTATTAATAGGGATATCGAATGCGGCGACATATGGGGGACCTTCGATGCTGGTGTGATATGCTTGCCCCATTTCTTCGATTTTCTTTTACATATGACCTCACGATCTGTAACACCGACTGATAAACTCTTTCCGCAGCATTTCTCTGAGGTGAGTACAGGGACGGATCTAGGAAATATTTGGTGGGGTGGGCGATCAAAATATTTCAAATTTTAAGTAAGTTTTCATGTTTATTTCAAATCAAACTTCAACATAGTTATGAAAGTACAGCGAACTCAACAAAAAAACAACTAGGGAAAGGGCTGTCTTCGGCTCTAAGGAAGGCTTTCTACCTTTCATGAATACGCATAATTTTTTTAGAGTGTCCGATCCTTACAATTGGTACAAACTCTTCAGAACACATTTATCCGAAAAATCGATTGTATGGGAGCTATGTTATGTTACTCCGATCTGGCTGATTTCACTACACACATCACATATGAAGGGCTCAGAACCAAAAAGATCTAAGTGGCTCCGAAATTGATTTGTTTTCAAAGATTAAAGTTTACTGCCTTTTGAAAATTATATGTAAAACCTGGGTAGGGCGTTTATTGTATGGGAAATAGATGGCACTCCAATGTCCGAAATGACTCGGATTGCTTTGCCAACAAATAAACACCATATTTCACTATACAAATATGGATATAACTCAATTTCAAAAAAATGGCACTTAGATCCTTTTGGTTCTGAGCCCTTCATATACAATAAGTACCATACCGGCAAAATTTCACGTTCCTAGCCTTTTAACTGCAAAATTTATAGCCCATAACCCATTTTTGTAATCTACCATTATATGGTCCGATCTCGGTGATTTTCACTACATATGTTACATATGTATATAATGGTGGGGTGCAATGAAGCCATACGCAATAAAGCCATATGGCTTTATTTCCAATAAGTTTGAGAAATAAAGCCATATGGCCCTATTTCCAATTGCTAATGGAAATAAAGCCAGTATGGCCTTATTGCCATTTTCAAAAAATGTGCGGCGTGATACCAGCCTTGTGAAAAATATAAAAATTTGTAAATAATAACTAAACCAGAACTTCATTAATATATTAGTAATAAATTTGTCTCTATTTTATAAAGTATCGGCAAGTCATTAATAATGTTTACATACACATACATGTGGGGTTCGATCAAAAATGTATTTATTAAGTTTGGTATTTGCACAGTTTTACATAAATTCATATGCGCACATGTTAATCACGCTTGTTTGATTTGTTACAAAGTTATTACATTCTTAGTTCGCTTTACATTTTATAAAACACATTAGGTTAATTTTACGTTTTGGTTACAAACTGTTTTGCACTTTACATTTTATAAAACACATTAGGTTAATTTTACATTTTGGTTACAAACTGTTTTGCACTTTATATTTTAAACTCTTGCCGTACCGTGGCGCGTCTGTCTGATCGATCTATTCAACTCCAACCAACTGCTCTCTACTCTTCTACTTTTAAATCTGTCTTCTCTTCAAAAGTTCCGTTAGGTTACTTTACTTGCTTGGTTGCTTTGTCCTTTTATTTATTGGTATTTCTACTCTTTGTCCATTGTCCGTCTGTAGGGTTGCTTTAACGAGTCTAGTGTTGTCAAACGAATAACTAACCTTAGGTCCCACAATCGGCCATCCTGAGCTTAGTTCGCCCCGAACGACGGGTCATAGGCTTTCATAAACTCCGCTACCGTTGTAGTGCGCCTTGGTCCTTCGTGATCTCCTACCTTTTGCACTTCATATCTACCGTGGTTCAGTTTCTTCGTGACTTCATAGCGTCCTAAATACTTTGCTTTTAGTTTCAGTCCTTGGCCAAACTGGGTACGCTTAATGGCTAACAGCTGGCCTACACTGTATTCGATTTCTGCTTTACGCTTCGCATTATAAGTCTTCCTATTCTCTTCCTGAATTCTCTCAATGTTTTCTCTGGCTGTCTGACGGATTTCCTGACGCTCATAATTAAATTCTTCGATCCGTAGTTCATCCAACATTTCTTTGAGATCTGGCTCGTCTGGAATTCTCATTTCTAACCCTGTTAGTATTCTAAAAGGAGAAAACTTTGTACTTCTGGGGGGTGAGTTGTTAATGGCCCGTTGGACCCTACCAACATGTTTGTACCAAGACTTTGGATCTTCTATGCAGAGCTTTGTTAGCATTGGTACAACAACTCTGTGAATTCTTTCCACCTGTCCGTTACCTCTAGGTACACCTGTGGCTATATGTAGAAGTTGTATATCTTCTTTATCGCAATATTCTTTAAATAGATTTGATGTAAATGCGGTACCTTTGTCTGCGATTATGCGTTTGGGGTTTCCGAAGACGGACGACTGTCCTCTCAATATTTTTAAAACCGACTCTACGCCTATATTTTTCGTTGGATAAAGCCATGTAAACTTCGAGAATGTATCGATTATTACAAAAAGATAATTGTACTGTTTATTTGTTGTTTCCATGGTTCCCAAGTGGTCCACATGGTAAGTGCCTAGAGGTAAGTCTTCCTTGTTAATGGGGTTTAAAAATCTTTCTTTCTTCCCTGCTTTGGTTTCTGATACTATACATTCTATGCATGATATAACTAACTTTTCTACCTTAGTCAACAATTTTGGGATGTAATACCTTTTTCTACCAAATCTTGGGTTTTCTTAATGGAAAAGTGTCCCTGGTTATGAGCAACTCGTATGATTTCATCCTCCATTTTAGTCGGGATAACCACTAATGCTTTTACTGGATCTTTGAATAGAAGATCGTTATATAAGTAGAAATCTTCGTATGGACCTTTTTCTAGCACTTTTCTAACCGCCCTAATCCAATCGTCGTCTAACTGTGCTGTTATCAAACGATGACTTAGCGTATCTTCTAATATTAGGCATGACATCCTGCTGAGCGCGTCAACGTGCCTCATTTTCGTTCCGCTACGGTGTTCGATTGTATAGTTGAAGTCATCTAAGTAAGATGCCCAACGCTGCACCTTTAGCGGAGCATCTAGTTTTTTCACTATCTGTGTAAACGCTTTACAATCAGTAACTATCTTGAATTGGATGCCTAAACGGTACACTCGCCATTTTTTCAGGGCCTCTATGATTGCTAACACCTCCAATTCGTATGAATGCAGAGTTTCTTCGAACGGCTTCGTCTTCCTGCTCATGAATTGCACTGGGTGAAATTGCTGGTCATCACGATCTCTTTGCAATAACACGGCGCCATAACCGTACCTACTAGCGTCTGTGTGCACCTCAGTGACTGCCTTGGGGTCATATAAGGTCAAAACTGGTGCCTTAGTTAACGCTACTTTTAGTTGTTGAAATGCAGCTAATTCCTCATGCCCCATCTTAAATTTTGTCTCGTTACGCAGAAGATCAGTTAGAGGTTTCGCAGTGATCGCGTATCCCTCGATAAATCTTCGAAAATAAGAAGTTAATCCTAAAAAGCGTTGGAGACTTTTCTTCGAAGTTGAGGCTGGAAAATTTTCGACCCCTTTCGTCTTTGCTTCGCATGGCTTAATTATATTATTTTCAATAATATACCCTAAGAATTCTACTTTTCTCTGCAGGAATTGACATTTTTCCCATTTTAGTTTCAAACCACTTGCCGCTGCTACCTCTAGAACGCGTTTTAAGTTTTTAATGCCCTCTTTTTCATCAACCGACGGAATAATCACATCATCCATGTATACAATTGCTACTCCCAACTGTATTAGTTCGCGTAATACCGCCGATATGTACCGGGAGAAGGCTGCTGGTGAGTTAGAGATCCCGAATGGAACATACCGAAATTCGTATTGGCCGTTATGGGTTACGAACGACGTATACTTTCTAGAACTTTCTTCCATGGGCACGTGGAAAAATCCGTTCGACAAGTCGAGTGTCGAGAAGACTTTCGCACCGCGTAACCGTTCTACCACGTCGTTAATCAGAGGCATAGGAAAATTGTCTTTGTGAATTTTCTCGTTCAGTTTTCTATAATCGCAGCAAAGCCTTCTGGTTCCATCTTTCTTGGCTACTAAAACGATTGGAGACGCAAATTCCGAAGAGCTGGACTGGATAATGCCTTCTTCCAGCTACTTCGCAATTTGAGAATCTACCCAACACCTATCTTCATGGGACAATCTACGCGGTCTTTGAAATATGGGTTTTTCGTCCGTTAAAATAATTTTCATCTCTACTGGGGATTGCGCAGTTCTTGTTGGTACATAATTTTCAATCAAAGAATAGATTTCTGCTGCTTTGACTGAATCTAGATGTGACAAATTTACGTCAATCCTTTTTTCCATGACTTCTATCGAACAAAATTTCTTGACCTCTTTCTCCGCTTCACACAACTGCTCATCGTCACCAACAGTTGTCATGTTATCTTTCGGCGCTACCAACTTGTGTCGTAGCGGTCTTTTATCACGCTTTCTAAGACTTACTTCATCGTCCTTTAATACAATATCTACCCATTTTAAGACGTCATTGCCTATAACTACGCCGAATCTAAGGTCCTTCTCGCCAACCGCGTGAAAGTTTATATCAACCACTGCGTCATCTATTCCTACTTTGGTTCTAAACCCGCCTTTTGTTGTGATGTTAATAGTTGATGTTTTTCATTAGAAAGCTCGAATTCACCTAAACTTACTAGAATGTCGTTTCTAATGAGACACAAATCGCACCCTGTATCTATGAGCGCCGAGTAAATCGATCCACCAATTTTAACATCTTTAAAAATTAGACCGCCTCGAGGTATATGTTTAGAACTCATCATTGTGGCTTTTAGATCTTCGGTCTTTACTTCTTTCTTTGGGTTTTTACAGTTCGACGCTATGTGGCCCTGCTGCCCGCATTTAAAACAAGTAACCGTGCTCTGGGGACAATTTCGTAACATATGTTTCGAATCACCACACCGGAAACATCGCTTAGCTTGTTGACTTTGTGTCTTCGATGGCTCCCCAGATCGTTCACTTGCTTTATCTACGGTAGGTCGACCACTCGACTTGATCTTCTCGTACACTTTTATTTGTTCTTTAAGTTCTTTAATAGTTTTCGCCAGGTACAAATTTGTCTTGTTGGACTCTGTATCTGGTATACCATCTATAAAGTACTCAGTTATGCTAGTGTCATCTACATTAATCGTTTTCCCCAGCTCCATAAGGCTATATAAATATTCCTTATAATCTTCGTTAACCTGCTTGCGCCTGTTGCGCAACATTCGATGTACCTCACTTGTGGACACGGTCGAACCGAATTCTTCCTGTAGAGATTTTTTCAAGGAAGCCCAACTCTTTATACCAGATTGACACTGCACAAACATTTTTGCACCACCTTTCAATAATTGTTTGGCATAAATAAACTTCTGCAAATCGTTGGATTGTACCGCTTCTGCATTCTCTTCAAAAATTTCCAACCACTTTTCAATAGATGGCTGACCTGATCCCGAGAAGCACGATAAAGAATCCACAATGTCACGAAATGTGAAAGGGGTTCTAAATATTTCACGTGTTTCAACGGTAATGGAGTTTGCTGAAGCAACCTCAAACTCTTCGTCTTCATCTTCGCTAACTTCTATGTCAAAGTGCTGCATTAGCCTATCTTGGAGAGCTACCTTCCGACCTCCCGTTGAGAGCCCTAGCTCAGCGAGTTTACTTCAAAGGCCGACAACGTTTAATGCCATAATTTCGTTCCTATCCATTTTGCCACGGCACGTTTTATTTGTATACGCGTGTGAAAATAAGATTTAGAATGTGTTATGCTTTATATCTAATAGTATGATATACATACTTTCTCAAAGCAATTGTTTAAAGTTTATGCATGTGATATGCTCCTTAAGCGATGTTTGCATTGTACTTGATGGTCGGCATTAACACATTTTTTCTCCTTCTTTCCACACACTTATACCGATTCTATATAAATTTTCTTTGCTATTTAATCTTTGGTAATATAATTATAGGCAATGTTAATTCATACAAAAATTCAATACAATCTGGTTAGTCTACGAAATTATACTTATCGTTAGTTTATCTCTACGGTTCTGTCAGCACAGCATCAGCTTCCTGCAACAACTTCAACTCCTCTTGTCATCGACTGCAACCACCAGGCTTCACCAACTACTTCTTGGCCAACCAACACAATTTCAAAATATGCTTTGCAGCTTGAATTTGCACACCACGATCGTTCAACAACAACATTTACTGCTGGGCTACTTCGACTTTTTCACCCAAGACAGCAAAACAGCAACACAACTTTGTTTTTGGGTTACTTCGACTTTTCACCCACTACAACAGTTCAGCAACACAACTTTTCTGCTTTTATTTAGCAGACGCCACAAAACGACACATTTATTCGAACGTACAAAGTACAAACATATAAACGACGAGCTTAACGGCTCTTTGACGAAGGGGCTTTGCATATATGTAGGTACCCTTTTGTACATATAACTGTTCTTTCGCCTGATTTTGGTTTCACTGCGAATTTTGGTACAAAACAACACTTCTGACACCAATTGTGGGGTTCGATCAAAAATGTATTTATTAAGTTTGGTATTTGCACAGTTTTACATAAATTCATATGCGCACATGTTAATCACGCTTGTTTGATTTGTTACAAAGTTATTACATTCTTAGTGCGCTTTACATTTTATAAAACACATTAGGTTAATTTTACGTTTTGGTTACAAACTGTTTTGCACTTTACATTTTATAAAACACATTAGGTTAATTTTACATTTTGGTTACAAACTGTTTTGCTCTTTACATTTTAAACTCTTGCCGTACCGTGGCGCGTCTGTCTGATCGATCTATTCAACTCCAACCAACTGCTCTCTACTCTTCTACTTTTAAATCTGTCTTCTCTTCAAAAGTTCCGTTAGGTTACTTTACTTGCTTGGTTGCTTTGTCCTTTTATTTATTGGTATTTCCACTCTTTGTCCATTGTCCGTCTGTAGGGTTGCTTTAACGAGTCTAGTGTTGTCAAACGAATAACTAACCTTAGGTCCCACATACATATAACGTAAACTTAACAAATTGGAAAAGAAGAACTTAAAAAACGTTTGGGTAACTTTCTTGCCTAATGTTTAAGAGCTGTCTTCGCATGGTACCAAATTGCACTAGCAATGCCCCTTCTTTGTGCTTCTTTCACTGATCGTCGTATATTTCAGGTACACCTGTTGTTTTCAGCGACGAAGTGACCGCCACGGTGATGTCCTTCCGCGTGCCACTCTTTTCTCACAGGGTAATGTGATTACAACAACCACATGAAAATGACAGAAAATTCTGAACTTTAACTGCAAATATCTCGCAAACTACTAAAAATATTGGTTCAGCGGAGTTATATTCATGCTCCTGGGACCAAAGCGCGTCTCCTGATACATATCTCAACATTTTTGGTTGTGTATTAGCGCTCGGTACCCCACGTAAACGATTACCCACGTCTAGATTTAGAATCTGAAATGAGATTTTTTCAACCGTTCAAAAGTTATTTGCAGTTAAAGTTCACAATTTTCTGTCATTTTCATGTGGTTGTTGTAATGGCACATTAGGCTGACCAAAAAAGTGAAAAAAAAGCACGCGGAAGGACATCACCGTGGCGGTAGCCACGGCTATGGCACACACCCGGAGTTGGAATGGCGTAGCCCAGGGTTATTTTTTGAAGCGCGGCCGAAGGCCGCCAATGCGGAAAGGAGTTCTGCACATAAATACCATGGATCACGCCCCGAATTGGGGATCTGACCTAAGTCAAATTTTTTTAACCAGGTTTTGGTCATGCGTCTTAAAAACACAGTTTTCTGAGATAGTATAAAATATTACTCACAGCAATGTATAGGAATCAAGTTCTTCCTTTCAAAGTATGTCGTCCATAACATATACGCGTTCGCGGCCCAGCCCGCGTTGCTACCGCGCGTTGCGGCCCGGCGCGATACCGCCTTGCTTGCCATTTATTTTAAGTTTTACCTCCGTAATTCCATATTATGGCTTTGTTACTTATTTGAGAGAATTTTCGGTATGGCTTTATTTCGCTTTGCGATTTAACCGAATTGGAAATATCGCCATATGGCCTTATTTCCATTTGGTTTGAGAAATAAAGCCATATGGCGTTATTGCGTATGGCTTCATTTCACCCCACCGTATATAATACTAGTAGACCCGGCAGACGTTGTCCTGCCTTAAATTTGATTTACTTGCTTATCTGAAAATAATTTTTTATTATCTCCCAGCGAATTTTGTTCCTTCTTAGTGATAATAATTAAGTAAATTTTTCATTTTATCAAGTTCATTTGTTTATTATGGTTAGGATAAATAACTAACTTCATTCTTAGTATGAAAAATACATTTTCTGCTTAGAAAATATGCTTTTCCAACATTTTATTGTAGTAGACTACTACTTTTTTAGTCTCATGATGCAATAAACAGGTGATCGCATGGTGACAAACACGCGTGCGTACGTAATTTGTGTAATGTATTTTGTTGTTGTACTTTGTGTGCGTACTGTCAAAATTACACTGAAAAATGGGCATAGTGTCAAAATTAAAGAAAACAACTTTTTAATCAGCTGTCTCAGGCCACGACCTTCATAGTTGGATCATGTTTAGTCTCTTTTAAATGGAATAAATTGGTCACATTTGTTCGAGCATGTCCTATGAAGACACTAATTGTACAATTTGTATACCAAAATGGGTGTAAATATGTACTACTTGCAGGACACCTGACTTCGATTCTCGGGATTCTCGGTGAAGACAAAAATGGGAATTGTTTTTTTTTTTAATTCTTTTAAAGCAAGGAAAATTATTTAAAATGACGCCAGCAACTACTATACTTTCCAGTGTTTACTTACAGCTTTGCTCTAAATGAGACAATTGGTAATATTTTTCTGGCCAATCTTCAATAATTTGAAAAAAAAAAATTTTTATGATAAAAGCTTTTCATATCGTTAGCTTCATAAGAAAAGGTGCTAAGTCAACTTTTTTTAGAAACTGAGATTTTAATGCAGTAAGATGCTACAACTAAAAATACATCGTCTACCAAACAAAAAGTTACCATAATGTTGGTTTTACATGTTGTAATGTAGTGATATGCAAATGTGCTAAGTCAATAAAAAAAAATATTACAAAAAATCAACGTGCTAAGTCCACATGAAAATGAAAATTATTCATTTCATAAAATTTTTTTATATATTGATATACAGTTATTACTATACCACTTTTATAAGCTGGGTATAGAGATGGTGTTCTTAGCCTCAAATATCGAATTTCGCAGGTTCTTTAGAAAAAGTTGTTTCTGGCAGCTTACCGGCATTATTTTGCCTAGATCTATGAGTGTATTTCTGCAATTAAAAGCTTCTCAGAAAAAATGCATCTGCCTTGCCAACAATGGCGGACCCAGGGGGAAGGGAATTTGACCACTTCCCGTTCAGTTTGAAACTTTTTTCCCCACATTCTATCCCGTTTATGTCTACGGCAACCAACTAAAGTAAAGGCGTTTTTTAATAGTCTAACTTAGACATTTTGTCATCTCCTTTCCATTTGACTTTTTAGTTGTACCTAAACATTCCCCAAGTCATCCCCAGTCATTTTTTCAAAGAAATTCCCAATATAAAGACACAACTTTTTTAGAGTTTGATTATAGTATAGATCAACCGCAATATCGAAAAGTGAAAGAAAAATGAAAGCTGTGGCCATGCCCTTCGTTGGACACCCATATTCTACGGAAATTTTAAGGTTTTTGGGCAACACATTTTGACCGATAAAATTATCGAAATATATCGTAGTCTAAGGAAAACCTGGGGATCTCCCCTTTCATTTGCTACCCATATTGTAGGGAAATTTTAGGGCAATCACATTTTACTATGAAACACTAATTTAAAAGTAAATGTGCTAAGTCGAACAAAAAAAAAAAATTATGGAAGGAAAATGTGCTAAGTCACAAAGAAGCTCATAACTTTGCACACGCTTTATTCTAAAATATGCCGATGACGGGTACTTTAGCACGCTCACATAAGGAAGGAAACTGCATTTTCAGATTTTAAAAATAGCAACAACAGAAAAAGTTAGGAGGTTTTTTGCCTCTCCTGAAAAGTTAGAAAATATTGACTTAGCACCTTTTCTTATGAAGCTAACGATATGTTATATGTTTCAAGGCAAATTTAATTTATAAAAAAAAAAACTTAACCTGCCCCGAACCCGTGCTTGATCCTGTAAACGCACGCATCAGAGCCGGCACCCTTACCACCTGCGCCACTGCTGTATCATGTATATCATTTCTGTTGTGAATCAGAGACTTTATCTACTGGGTCGTAGATGTCGCTAAGGGTAATGGTGAAATTCTTGCGCAAGGCGCTCACTGGTCCATCTAGCGTACAATGAAACAGTCAGATACTGTAGCTTTGGCTTTTGGGAAAAGCTTTTATATATTTTGTGCTGTTGGAGATTACAAAATAGTTGGAGAGTTCTGTAAAGTTTTTAGACTTCTTTTTTTTTAATAACAAATAAACAAACAAAATTTTTTTTCGCGAGACAGTAGAAATAGTCCATACGAAGATGGCAATATAACTTTTATAGGGATCTATCTATAAATACTATATGAAGTTGGGTTGCGAAAATTACTATGGGGAGAGTGTTAGCCTATTAATATATAGATTTAATAGGCTTTTTTAGAATCTCTTGTTTTCTTCAGTTAAGCACTTTGTTATACACGAAATTTTTTTTTTTTTATCAGGCGAAAGAACAACAAACGCAGATGGTCTTCCGACTCGTGAACATGCTACATATAATTGAAAATGGGAAAAACTTTGATTCTCGAGATTCAGACCACAAACTTTGTGATTTGTTAATTGATTGATTGTTCATTAATATTCTTACAACCAAACGAGTACCGTTGTACCGTATCGTTGGTTTATGTTGCGAAGCATGATGACTACTGAGCGAACCTTTAGTTGTAATCCGGGCACACCCAATGAGTTTAAAAACTCAATTGGGTAGTTGGTGGCTTCATCTTCGTTTGTTATACTGTCAATATATTTATATGAATGCATTGTTCCACTCAACCATTCATTGTTGTTGAAGTTTGAAATAATATTTGGAAATACTTTTTTAATAAGTTCGTCTTTTGATGAGACAAAGATACAAAAATTTAGAGGAAATGTACTCTACCATTACCTACATATATTCAACAATTGCTCAGAGAAATCTTCACCGGATGTATCATTCAGCAATGCAACTCTGACGTTTGTTGTCAACTGAAGTTTCTTCGCATATTGACAAAGATGAGATGAGGCAAGCGTTTATTTCGTCGGCAGCCGTTGAAGTTGGAATTACTGGCAGTATTTGGCGGAAATCGCCAGACAGTAAAACCGTTGTGCCTCCAAAAGGTCTCGGGTCATTGCGTAAATCTTTCAATGTTCTATTAAGTGCTTCTAATGCACGTTTATGCGCCATCGTACAATCGTCCCAAAATACGATCTTTGTTGCTGATTCAGTAGGGGTACACTCGTCTGCACTGCTAAATTGAATTCCTGATCATGTTTTTTGAGGAGCGATAAGCTTTTTTATCGACCCTATTTATGCATCTATATGCACACCTTTAATGATTTAAAGGTCCAATTGAAACAATATACAACTTGATACAATTCACTATTTCCACTTGCAACGATATGCAAAGGCAAACGAGAACCGATGATCGCATCTCTTCGTGATGAAAATCTACGTGTGCTCAAATTGGTGACGGTTCTGCAAAAAGATAACAACAAATTGTTGCTGGAGTCTGCTGAAGTAAATTCTTCTCTTAGATCCATACAGGGCAGGATGGCTGAGAAAGATAACAAGATTGCCGCTCTCACTACTGAAGTAAATAACCTCCGTAACACTATTGTAATTGCTGTGGGTAAACTTAATAATAAAGAGAATAGTGTGACAAATTGCTCTTCATGTGTTCTATCTAAAACTAATACAACTTCAATTAATGCTTTGGCTGCACAATCTTTTGTTAGCACACAGTCATTCGCTCGTGTTGTGACATCCAATTTGAGTTGCCCTACACCCACCCTCTCGACAACTAATCATATTGGTTCTGCTACAGCTACAACTTCTGCTTGCTCTACGCGTTCTACTTCGCTTTGTTCTATGACGTCGGCATCATCAGAGCCAGTACTTGATGTTGCTCTTTCCTCGGTGTCTGCTGCTGCGACGCCAGTAAATGATATATCTGCTGTGTTAATTAATGCGACTAGCACTGTACAGTGAGCGACGGATAAACAGCGCAACAGTAATAATACCAATGCTCTTACTACTGCTGTATATGATGAGTCGATAGATAGTGCACAGTGGACGAAAGCACCGAACAGAAAATCCAGAAATAATAGTAGGAACTCGCAGTGTACGCGTTCTACTTCGCTTTTTTCTATGACGTCGGCATCATCAGAGCCAGTACTTGATGTTGCTCTTTCCTCGGTGTCTGCTGCTGCGACGCCAGTAAATGATATATCTGCTGTGTTAATTAATGCGACTAGCACTGTACAGTGTGCGACGGATAAACAGCGCAACAGTAATAATACCAATGCTCTTACTACTGCTGTATATGATGAGTCGATAGGTAGTGCACAGTGGACGAAAGCACCGAACAGAAAATCCAGAAATAATAGTAGGAACTCGCAAGTTCGCATAATTGGTACTAACACGTGTACCTCGTTGTTGTTGACCGCTATAAGTGGCTCCATTTGGCATCTTTTTCACCATCCGTGTCTGAAGATGACATCAAAAATTACGTTGCCAAGCAAACCAGTTTGGGTTATTCAACTTTTTCATGCTCCAAACTAATAAAAAATAATGTGGAGTTATCAGCCCTGACTAGAGTAAATTTCAAGCTGGGTGTTCCTGAGTCATTGTATGATAAATTACTATGCCCAGAGTTATGGCCGAAGAATGTTACCGTTAAACCCTTTCAGTCTTTTCGAAAGGTCCGACGAATAACACCGAAGATGTAGCTAGTAGTAATTCATTGTCCAGTATTGTCAACGCTTAGGGACACGATATCGAATGCAAAGTATCGATTCTGTACTCATTTAAAATATCGCTTCAAATATATCGGGTACCCGATAGTATCGAAACAAAAAGACTCGATAGTCAAAATATCGATGCTAAATGTACATGACAAACAAGCACTTCAATAACCGAATGGTTCGCTGCAAGCAAATTCATACGTTTTGTAAATGATTACCATAGGTTCGTATAAACTTCAATAAAATAAATAATAACATAAACTAGTTTAATATGAGCAAATTTGATTTTTTTAATTTGATAGACTTTACTTCAAGAAACGAAGATCAAAAGCCCCACTCTTCCTCTGTGCAATCTGCCATGAATAGTAATTTATCCAACCTCTTCCCCTTCAACCTGTTACGTGTTTTTGTCATTGTTAAACCTGCCTTTGAAAATAGGCGAAATTCATTTTTGTCGGAACACAAATTCTTGGATTGCATGTGCGGCTTCTTCCCGACTGATCATATCACGTAGCCAAGACATACATAGGGAATAAGCGCAGGGATCAGAAAATGCAATATTTTTGAAGCGTGTTTCTAAAACACACGACAAATCAAGAACATTTTATAACACCTTACAAACATCTTATATCTGTGTCTACAACAACCACATGAAAATGACAGACAATTTTCTACTTTAATTGCAAAAATCGCTTGAACGAAATAAAATATCGGATTTCCCCCTTAGGATCATTGTTACAGGGGTCAAGACGCGTCGTTTGATACCTCTCCCGCCCTTTTTGGACGTGTATTAACAGTTGACGTTGGATGGATAGTATTACCTTTTTTTCAGTATAAAGGCAAAACAATAGTACAATAAGTTAGCACTTAAAGTTTGTTGTAACCTTTTTGACGTATTAAGTGCATATTGCAACAGATCAATGGCAACTCTTACTTTTCTGGCGTCTGCCTTTTCCTGCTAAATTAACTGTTATTATTTGGTTCTGATTTTCCTACGATTCGCGTCACAAGTTAGAGAGAGACAACCAGCAGAGCGGTATTTTTGCTCTATTAGTTCCACATTTTTTAAAAAATTCGATACGATACCGAGGTTTAGATACTCGATGCCGAAAAGTATCGTTAAAAAAGCATCGAGTACAAAATATCGGTATCGAAGGGCAAAAGTATCGATATGGTATCGTATCGTATCGAAATTCGTGTCCCTATCAACGCTGGCTTAAATATCTATTTTCAAAATGTCTCTGGACTTAGAACTAAGTCTGATGCTGTGTTGTCTTTAAGCTCTCAGCTTGACTATGATGTCTTCGTTACTGTGGAAACATGGCTAACTGCTACTTTTTTTGATGCGGAATTCTTTGATCCCAAGCTTTTTTATGTCTTTCGTAAAGACCGTGATGCAGACAGAACTGGGCGTTCGAGGGGTGGTGGCGTCTTAATTGCCGTTCAACGTCAATACTGTTCCACCTTGGTTAATCTAGTGAATGTCGATCCCTTGCTGGATCAGCTTTGTGTATGTATTGGTGGCTCGTCGCTATTCCGGTCACTATATATTTTTGCCTCATATATTCCACCGCTTAGTGCTGATAGCCTATACAAAGCTCATGCGGATAACGTCGTAGAATTTGTGCATGATAAACTTGGGGAGAATCATATTTGCGTTTTTGGTGATTTCAACCTCAATGGCGTTAGATGGTCAGATATCAACTCGTGCACTGGTCTCGTTCCTAATAACGTATCGTCTGTTCATGAATCATATATTATTGATAAATTACTTAGCTTAAATTTGTATCAAATTAATAGTTTTGTTAATAAGCTCGATAGAATTTTGGATTTGATTTTTGTTGATGATGGGTTTAACTATAACTTGTCTGAATGCATTGCCCCAATTTCTTTGCCCGGGCTTCATCATGTTGCCCTTGTTCTAAAAATTGAGTTTTACAATTTTGCCCAGGTTGCTGCGGATAACAAGTTAGCTTTTAACTATGCTCTTTGCGATTTCAATCATCTAAACCAGATTTGTTCCGCTGTTAACTGGTATGACTCTCTTGATGGATTGGACACTTCCAGCAGTTTTAACACTTTCAAAGTTATTTTATTTGGCATTTGTTCTGCCAATATTCCTGCAATCAGAAGTAAACCGTATAAGTTACCCTGGTATAACAATCGCTTAAAGAAGTTAAAGAATCGTCGTAACAAATTTTATAAAAAGTTTAAGTCAACCAACAATCAGTACGACTACAGTATCTATAAATGTTTGCTTAAACAGTTCAATTGTCTGTTGAACAAAGTATTAATTCAAATCCAAAGACATTTTGGAATTTTGTGAAATCAAAAAAATCTTGCTCGATAATACCATCGTCAGTTTTTCTTAATGATAAATCTGCTCATACACCCGCTGATGCTGCAAATCTTTTCGCTGATTTCTTTAAATCCAACTTTGATGATAATGATTCTGAGCTTGACACAGACCTTGACTTTACAACGGATGCATATGTTACTTCGGGTTTTGGGTCCCTGGTGCTTTCACATGAGGATGTTGCTAAGGGTATTTTGAAACTGAAACCTTCCTCACGTACCGATGCTGATGGTTTGTCTGCGCTTCTGCTGAAAAACTGTCCGGCACTAATTTCACCGTTACTAGCTATCTTTAATAGATCTTTACTTTTTGGTGAATTCATTGATGCTTGGAAATTGTCCACTATTACTCCGGTTTTTAAAAGTGGAAGTAAAAATAACATTAACAATTATAGACCAATTTCCAAACTGTCCACTGTTTCAAAACTTTTTGAATGCATTGTCAAGGATAAAATGTATTTTTCGGTCAAGAGTTTAATCATTCCGAATCAACATGGCTTTATCCCGGGTCGTTCTACTGTTTCGAATTTGGCAGTTTTTAGTGATTACTGCTTGTCGGCTTTCTCTAGTGGTTATCAGGTTGATTGTATCTACACAGATTTCTCTAAAGCGTTTGACAAAGTGTCTCATCGGATTTTAATTGCGAAGCTTGAGTGTCTTGGCTTCCATTCTATTTTTTTAGTTTGGCTTTAGTCATAGTTATGTCTTAGGCCGTGCGTAGTTATGGTTGATAATGCCTCATCTGATTTCTACGTTGCAACGTCTGGTGTGCCGCAAGGTAGCATACTTGGCCCGTTGCTATTTGTGTTGTTCATTAACGATATCTGTTCATGTTTTCAGTTCTGCCACTTTTTGTTATTCGCTGATGACCTGAAGTTGTTTTCAAGAGTGTCTAATCTTGCTGATGTAGCCAGAATTCAAATGGATCTCAACAGCTTGCACTCTTGGTGCCTAAAGTCTCACTTATCGCTTAACATTGGCAAATGTTTTCATGTATCTTACACTCGGTTTACAAACTTGTTCACAACTTGTTACTTTATCTCAAGTTGTGCATATAAAACAACCAACGAAATAAAGGATCTCGGTGTTATTTTTGACGTCAAACTCACTTTTAACAGCCACATTGATTTTATAATATCGAAATCATATGCTATGCTAGGCTTCATTAGAAGAAATAGCGTGGGTTTCTCTAACCCCTACACTTTTAAGTTGCTTTACATGGCTTTTGTTCGTTCTCACTTAGAGTATGCTACCTTCATCTGGCGTCCTTTCCACCAGTTTAAAATTGACAGATTAGAACGTGTCCAGAAAGTATTTCTTAAATACGCTTTATATTGCCTTCGGTTCTCGGTCCCGATTCCTCCCTATAGTTCTAGGCTTTAGCTAATTAATCTTAAATCTTTAGTAAGCAGAAGGGCTGTCCTCTCCTTGACTTTTGTTTTTGGATTTATTCAAGGAACTGTTGACTGTTCATATTTATTGGAGCGGATTTACTTTAATGTTCCGCAAAGAGCACTCCGTTATTACAATGTTTTTTATTTTGGCAATGTTCGAACAAACTATGCAAGGAATGCGCCCCTAATTCGGGCTTCTATTGAATTCAATATAATCGCAAATTCTATCGAGCTTGATTTTTCTATCTCGAAATCATGTTTTGTTAATATTATAAATTCTATTCTTTGATTTTTCATTTATATAGTAAACTTTTTCGCTATTTTATCAGAAGTCTATAAGAATTTTTGTTATGTTCATTGACTAAATAAACAAATAAATAATAAATAATATATTTTGTTTAAGTGCAACGATATGCAAAGAAAACACCACGAATTGATTAAATTACAATTAGCTTTATTATCAAAATTGCCTTTACGACGATGGCTGCGCATTAATGTCCGAAAGTTGACTAACTTTTCAAAATTCAATACTCAAAGCTGAACCGACTTAAATTTTACAATGGCTTATTTTCTCTTAATAAATTGCCTGATTTTACGGTAAATTTTATATACATTTCAGCATTGATATAATACAAATCGTATACATATGCACATAAGTAACTACGAAAGAAATCGGCTGTTTTTGCGGTACATTATTTAGCTAATAACCTTGTGACGGATGCACACATAATTATGCATATTCAATGCATTATACATACGTACATGATTATTTACAAATACAAAATATGATGAGAGCATCATGCATTAGCGGGAGTGCAGAATCGAAGTAGGCTATAGTCAGCTGAGTTTGGCAATATGTATGTGTGTTTATACTTACAACTGAGTGTAGTTATGTATTTAGAATACGAGCAATAAAATAAGCAGCTAATGACTTTAATTAGTGATGATACAGTTTCTAACTTCTGACAACTATTCGGTACCGCTTATTCGTTAATAGAGTCAAATATTCCGTATGCCATTTTTTCCCAAATTGTTGTTGCATATAGTATACTCGTTGCCATCTAGTAAGTCGATCTATGTGTACTGGGGTTATGTCAGGTTCTACCACTGCTGTGAAGGATGAGCCAATAAGAAAATGACCTGGCGTGAGTACCCCAAATCATCAGGGTTTTCTGAAATGGGACATAAAGGACGTGAATTTAAAATGGCAGAAATTTGACAAACAAGAGTGCGAAGCTCTTCAAAGTTTAATGTGGAAAGACCAACAACTCGATTTAAATGATATTTGGCTACTTTTACTGCCACAAGCCGCCAAAATGAGGAGAGCGAGGCGGTATAAACTTCCATTCGATGCCATTACTTGCGCATTGGTCGTGAACCGCCTTTACATGCTCTTGACAAAAAAATAAGTTAGCTAACTCGGATAGCTTGTTTTTTGCTCCAACAAAATTAGTTGCATTGTCTGACCAAATAGTTTGTGGTCTACCTCTCGTAGAAGTAAACCTGTTCAAGGCTGCGAGGAATGAGGAAGTTGACAAGTCCTTAACCAATTCCAAATGAACGGCCTTGGTTGAAAAACAAATAAATATGCATATGTAGCACTTCGTTGGAGGTCTATTTCTGATCTCAGTTTTGTAGAAAAATGGTCCACAAAAGTCCACGTCGGTAGTTACAAATGCTCGATTGCATTTACCTCTGTCAGACGGCAGATTTCCCATTAAATGTTCCATGAGTTTAGGTTTGGCCCGAAAACAACGCACGCATTTGTTAGTTACCCGACAAATAGTTTTACGACCACCAATAGGCCAGTACTGCAAACGAATCGTTGCCAATAAAGCTCGAGGTCCAGCATGGAGAAGTTTTATATGAAAACTGCTAATAATTGCATCCGTTACCGGGTGACATTTTGGCAGAATAATTGGGTGTTTTGATGAATAATCTAAATTTGAATGTTGAAGCCTTCCGCCAACTCGAAGAAGCCCACGCTCGTCGATGAAAGGATTTAATGAACGGATTTTTGAGGTAGCCCTTATGTCCTTTGCAGCTTCCAGTGCCGTGTATTCGTCTTGAGAATGTGCCCTTTGTATGCGAATGAGTAGAAAAGTACCTTCTTGTAGTTCCTTAGTACTGAGTAGGCCATACTGTCTCATTGCAGGTGGTCTAGTAAATCGATAAACATATGCGTATACTCTCTGTAAACGTTCGAATGAATTAATAAATTTGCAATTTAAAGAGCTATCTGATACAGTTACTAACACAAATTTACGCTTGCGAATTTCGGGCAAGTCCTTACTATCTAGAAGCGAAGATTTAGGCCAATTGCGCGGATGGCTGCTGAGAAATGATGGACCATGTTTCCACAATGGCATGTTTAGGAGTTCCTTTGGACTAGCACCTCTTGAGAGAATGTCAGCTGGGTTCGATTTTGTAGATACATGACACAACGTCACTCCTATAGTAAGATTTTGAATTGTATTGATTCGATTTGCCACAAAGGTGTTGAAATTGGCTGGTTCGTTATTCAGCCACGAAAGAACAATTGTGGAATCAGACCAACAATAAACCTCTCCATTAAAATTTATTGAATTTACAACTTTTGATATCAATTCGGCTAAAAGCAGTGCACCAGACAGCTCAAGCTTTGGCACGGTGAGTGGTTTAAGTGGAGCTACTCGAGATTTTGAGCAAAGCAAATTTATTTGAATATGTCCCTTTCTTTCGGCGCGTATGTATATACAGGCACCATAAGCGGCAGTGCTTGCATCGCAAAATCCATGTATTTGCAAGTCGCCATCTACTACATATAAATATCGGTCGAAACTGCATCGAGTAACCAATTGATATTGTTCGCATATTTCAAGCCATTCAGATTGTATGGTTTGGGGTGTACTTTCATCCCAATGTAGCTTCTCTTTCCACAGCTGCTGTAAGAAGATTTTGGCTTTGGCTGTTACAGGCCCAATTAAGCCAAGCGGGTCGTAGAGCCTAGCAATGGCTGATCAAATTGTACGCTTAGTTACCTTTTTGTGCGTGGCAAATGGCGAAAACGAAAATATAAAAACATCCATACTAGGATCCCAAGCCAACCCAAGTGTTTTTGTTATGCTTGTACCATCATCAAACGCTAAAAACTCCTGCCTATCATCTGCAGCTATTTCGGTCAAGACTTCAGCATTACTCGAACACCATTTCCTCAAGTGAAAATTACCAAGAGACAGCAATTTTTTAGTTTGATTCAAAATTATTTGAGATTATTCCACAGAATTTGCACCATAAATCATATTGTCTACGTAAAACGCGTTGAATATGGTCTCGGCCCCAATAGGATAGGAGTGCGCTTCATCCCGAGCGAGCTGCTGCATCGAACGAATGGCTAAAAAGGAAGCGGGCTTAGTTCCGTAAGTTACGGTGTCTAATGAAAAAATACGAAACTCCTCACTAGGGTGATCTCTCCATATAATGCATTGTAGAAAGTTATCTGGCTGTGACATTTTCACACAGCGATACATTTTACAAATGTCTGCAGTTAAAGCAATTTTAAAGGTACGAAAACGAAGTAAAAGTTCAAATAGTTGAGGTTGAATGTTAGGGCCTTTCATTAGAATTGATTTTAAGGAAAGTCCATTACTGGTTAGTGCAGAACCATCAAACACCACCCGCAATTTTGTTGTTGTACTATCAGCTTTCAACACGCAGTGGTGAGGCAAAAAACATATGGGAGTTTCCTTCGGTAGAGCATGAAGGAACGACATGTGATTTAATTCACAATATTCACAATATTAAACGACGAGTATTGGTATTTCAGTTCAGAATTGCGCTGAAATTTCCTTTCCAAGGCCTTAAATCGATTTATGGCGTGATTATGTGAGTCGCCTAACTCAAAAGAAGGTGACTTAGTTGGCAACCGAACAGAAAACTCACCAGAATCTAAGCGATCTTCACACAAATCTTCTTCTGGCGTAGTCTTTGGTGCGGTGTCTGGAAAGCTTTCAATTTGCCAAAAACGTTCAACTAAGTTGTTCAAATTTGTATCTAGATCTTCTTCTAGATTCATGTCCATAGCTACTAGGCAAGATAGCTTTGAAGAATTATATGTGGTTGCACCCGATGCAATCCAACCTAATTTAGTTTTTTGCAAAGTGAGCAAACTATCAGCTAAGCGATATTCTACTCGATACCTTTCAACGAACGACTAGGTTGGGCATCAGTAATAGTAGCTGCAATAACTGCTGTCAATTTGGCCTCATAATCACAAGTAGACGAATGTATGTATAAGTCAACCATTTGATTAGCGACGAAATCATTCTGGCCTATACCAGAAATAAACTGCGGGGAATCCCTTCTTTTTAGTTGTAGCTGATTAACCAATCGATTGGTTACGAAATTTAATTGTGACGCAGAATCTAGCAAAGCTCTGCAGGGAATAAGAGAGCCGGCTCTATTTTTTACATATATTATGGCGGTTGCCAATAAAACGAAATCTTTGGTAGCGCTGGCTTGAACTGCAGAACTGACAAGTGCAGATGCTGAATTGCCATAAGCTGAACAAGGTAAAGGTGTATTTGCTGGGGTTTGTGGTATAGAATTGCCAGAGGCGATAGGTTGCGAAAAAGGATTATTGCAATTTGGTTCTTGATGAAGAAGGCTATGATGCTTAGAAGCGCAAAATCTACAATTACTGGCTTTGCAATTTTTCAGGGAATGGCCACCTCTGAGGCAATTGAGGCACAATTGCAATCTTTTAGCTTCTTTGTAGCGTACTATAGGTGAAAGCCCAATAAACCTTTCGCATTTTGAAATATTATGGTCTTTGGAACCGCACAATATACATCTAGAACCTGCCGCAGCTAACAAAACCTTTCGACTATTATTGCAAAATGCTTTCTTTACCTGATTATCCGGCGCTGCAAAACAAGTTTGTACATTTTCGAGCCGCTGACAACGTTTCTCCAAAAATTTTGCTATCAAGTTCCACGTTGGTATTTCACTCGAAGGTGTCTCTTCTTCCCATTTAGCCAGTGATTTATTGTCCAATTTCTGAGCGACAAGTTGGATTAACAAGCAATCGGCGATTTGCTCCATGGTACCCATCGTTTGTAAAGCCCTCAAATGCGCATTAGCTTTGTCACTAAGTTCACGAAGCTTTGAAATCCTACCACCATCTACCTTGTTTAGCTGAAATGAATATGAGCCTGGAAATTTAAACGTTTATTATTAAATCGGAATTTGAATAATTCAATGGCCTTATCATAATTATCCCCATTAATTTCTAGGGAACGAATCGTGTCTAAAGCTGCATCACGAAGACTCAATCGAAGGTGCTGGAACTTCTCGATCTTTGTCAAGTCTACATCGTGATGCACCACCGAGTTAAACATTGAGAAAAAATCAGGCCATTCTGCATAGTCGCCACTAAATTTAGGTATTTTTAAAACTGGCAACTTTTGCTTTGGTTGCGTAACTATGAACGAAGGCTGCTCGCCAGAAAGAAATAGTGACGTAGAACTATGTGCATCTGTAGCCCGGCATGCATGTAGCTGACGATTCAATTTAGTTTTTACCTCGATGTAGTTGTTTGTCAACATAGCCAGAAGATCATCAGAGTCAGTATCCTCAAGCTGCATATATATCGCATCAAACCTTTTCTCCAATCGATCCACTGGCTCTAGACGCACCTCTACTGCTGCTTCGTCAAGCTCCCGTATAGCCTCGATAGTCGACGAATTGTGGATTTGTGCCATTTGTTGATTGATGGTTTCCAACTTCTTTTTAGCCTCCTCGTTCTTTTTTGCTGGTGGCATTTTCACAAAGTTTGATTGAAGGTTTGGTTTTTTGTTAAATTGTTTATACGCAACGCTAAGTAATTAAACTTTATACGGAACGCGAGTAATTAAAGTTTATACGAAACGCGAGTAATTGAAATTTATAAACTGCAATACGATTTTTCAACTGATTCCGCGATCACGTCGGGGTCACCAATATTTTTTGAGGAGCGATAAGCTTTTTTATCGACCCTATTTATGCATCTATATGCACACCTTTAATGATTTAAAGGTCCAATTGTAACAATATACAACTTGATATAATTCACTATTTCCACTTGCAACGATATGCAAAGGAAAACGAGAACCAATATATTTTGTTTAAGTGCAACGATATGCAAAGAAAACACCACGAATTGATTAAATTACAATTAGCTTTATTATCAAGATTGCCTTTACGACGATGGCTGCGCATTAATGTCCGAAAGTTGACTAACTTTTCAAAATTCAATACTCAAAGCTGAACCGACTTAAATTTTACAATGGCTTATTTTCTCTTAATAAATTGCCTGATTTTACGGTAAATTTTATATACATTTCAGCATTGATATAATACAAATCGTATACATATGCACATAAGTAACTACGAAAGAAATCGGCTGTTTTTGCGGTACATTATTTAGCTAATAACCTTATGACGGATGCACACATAATTATGCATATTCAATGCATTATACATACGTACATACATGATTATTTACAAATACAAAATATGATGAGAGCATATAACAAAGTCAAAGCATCATGTGTTTAAGCGACTTAAACAATTTCTTTCGTTTATTTCATTTGCAACCCTTTTTTATAATTCTCACCCAGCTTATGAAATATTCTGAAGATATTGTTTTTGGCTGCCTAACCCAATTGGGGTTTTTCCAAACGAAAATGAGGAAGCCAATCTCGTGCAATGCCTCAGAGCCAACAGTGCTCGCCCCCAATTAATACATACAAGGTGTAACAGGTGCTCTGCATCCTCCCAGTTATATATAGAACACATAAATTAAAGAAATAATAAAATAATAATAAAGAAATATGAAAAGAGCTCCCTAGTTAATATGTGCTCTGCACGCTCCCTTTTCCACCCCAAATAAATAATATAATATAAAAATTAAATAAATTCAAAAAAAAAAACTTCTCGCTCCCTCAAAGCGACTTATTTCTCTCGTTTATTTCATTTGCAACCCCTTTTATAATTCTCACCCAGCTTATGAAATATTCTGAAGATATTGTTTTTGGCTGCCTAACCCAATGGGGGTTTTTCCAAACGAAAATGAAGAAGCCAATCTCGTGCAATGCCTCAGAGCCAACAGTGCTCGCCCCCAATTAATACATACAAGGTGTAACAGGTGCGCTGCATCCTCCCAGTTCGATATAGAACAAATAAAATAATAATTTATTAATTAACCCGTGCTCTGCACACCCCCGACATACTCTAAATAAATAATATAATACAAAAATAAAATAAATTCAAAAAAAAAAAACTTCTCGCTCCCTCAAAGCTTAGACATGGTCCTTCGAGCCGGATGGATTCGAACCGGCGACTTCCAAATATCACTAGACGACTAAGCCGTCTAGGGGGGCGAGAATGTTTAAGCGACTTAAACAATTTCTTTCGTTTATTTCATTTGCAACCCTTTTTTATAATTCTCACCCAGCTTATGAAATATTCTGAAGATATTGTTTTTGGCTGCCTAACCCAATTGGGGTTTTTCCAAACGAAAATGAGGAAGCCAATCTCGTGCAATGCCTCAGAGCCAACAGTGCTCGCCCCCAATGAATACATACAAGGTGTAACAGGTACTCTGCATCCTCCCAGTTCTATATAGAACACATAAATTAAATAAATAATAAAATAATAATAAAGAAATATGAAAAGGGCTCCCTAGTTAATATGTGCTCTGCACGCGCCCTTTTCCACCCCAAATAAATAATATAATATAAAAATTAAATAAATTCCAAAAAAAACTTCTCGCTCCCTCAAAGCTTAGACATGGTCCTTCGAGCCGGATGGATTCGAACCGGGGCCTTTCAAATATCACTAGACGACTAAGCCGTCTAGGGGGGCGAGAATGTTTAAGCGACTTAAACAATTTCTTTCGTTTATTTCATTTGCAACCCCTTTTATAATTCTCACCCAGCTTATGAAATATTCTGAAGATATTGTTTTTGGCTGCCTAACCCAATGGGGGTTTTTTCAAACGAAAATGAGGAAGCCAATCTCGTGCAATGCCTCAGAGCCAACAGTGCTCGCCCCCAATTAATACATACAAGGTGTAACAGGTGCTCTGCATCCTCCCAGTTCGATATAGAACTAGAGTTGGCTGATCCCGTGATTTTGAAGGAGCGGCGTGATTTGTGACTGTGATTGCTGAGTCACAGCGATTTTGATCCGTGATTGTGATTGTGATAGAAGAAGAGTGGGAGCAAAGAACGTATACAATCACAGATAAAACTGTGTACGTTCTTTGCATGGTACAATGAACTAATAACAAAGCAGTAAAATTCAACTGAAGCGTTTCTTACAGTTTTGTTACTCAGATAGCATTAAGGTTTGATTTCTGTTACTGTTAATTATAAACTATTTTTTTTTATAGAGTTTCGTTACAGTTCGGTTACTGATTGGGAAAGGTTCCAATTATTTCGTTTCGATTTGTTACTATATTTTTATGTTACAAATAACAATAACGGCAGAAACGGTGCTTTGTTTCTGTACGAGTTTTGTTACAAGTCCCTATTGTAAACCCTCTGCAAAGAGCAACGGCCAGGATAAAGACAACTGCAATCTTATAAAATAAAAATGTGAAATTCGATTTATATCTATTTATATATCAAAAATTTAAAAAATTAAAGTTTGAAATCCAATTATTTATTAACAATTTTTTTATTTATTATAAAGTCAGGTTTCAATTAAAAATCCAGTTACCAAGCAAAGCTTATTAAAAATAAAAGTTATAACAATAAAAATATATTTCTAGCGGTTTTGAAAGAATCTAAATATCTAGATTCTAGGTAATGATCTTATAAGAGTTCGAAAAGTTTTTGAAAACATTTTCAATGAAGTTTTTGAACTCTTATAAGATTTATGCGTCTGTGACAATAGGCATCGTTCACGTGATAGGCATCGTTCACTTTTAGAAAAAATTGCTATACAAAACTGGGCTTACTTTTTAAAAAGGACATATTAATAATTTGATTTATTTTTTGCCACTTGCGTTACAAATTGCTTTAAATTCAAACTAATTATGGGGTTCATACTTTTGTATGCTCTATTCGACTATGGTATGCCGTTTTTCGTATTTGCAAAAATTTTAAAAAGTTATATGCCTAATGTACATGCATATGTGTTTCCCCTAATAGTCTTTCCATTTATTTTAAAACCGCAGTTGCCATCTACGCAAAATCACAACTTCATATACTATGTTCCTGTGATAAGGATTGTGATTGGATTTGTGACTGTGCTTGGGAGCGGGAGCAAATGCTGAGACTGTGATTCGGAGCGGGAGCAGGTGCTGTCACAATCCGTTCCTACAACCCGTCGCTGTGTCTTGCTATGATTGTTCAGTCGCTGTGATAAAATCACAGGTACACGAAATATTGCCAACTCTATATAGAACAAATAAAATAATAATTTACTAAAAGGTCGTCCCGATCATAGTGGAATCACAAGGTGAAGTAAATAAAAAGAGACCGAAAACAAACACTACCTGAAAATGTAGGGATGTGTTTTGTAGAGGGAAAATGGGGTAGAACGCCAAACAGTTTTTGCCCTTTTTGGTCGATAGGGGATAATAATTTATTAAAAATTTATTTATTTGATTTAGAAAAAATATCCTGATTACAATAAAAATAGACTTGAATAGCTAACAAAAATTAATATAAACGTAATTGAATGATAATATTTTAATATCTGGGTTTTCTTAAAATATAAAATTTGATTTATACAGTGCGATTGCAATAAAATACAAATTAGTGCATACATCTTATAAATAAAAATGAATGTGTGTCTGTGTGTCTGTGTGTCTGTGTGTCTGTGTGTCTGTGTGTCCTTTATGGGCGTCCAAAGTACTCAACCGATTTTTATGAAATTTTCACAGTATATTCTTGGGATCATGGGTTAAGGCATAGGCTATATTAATTTTTGGAAAAGTGGGCGGTGCCACGCCCCCAGGCTATATAAAACTACAACTCTTCATAACTCTGAACATATTTGGTCTAAATTAATGATTTTTGGATATGTGTGTCCTTTGGTCAAGATTTATGTAATTTTGGAAAAGTGGGCGGTGCCACGCCAACATTTTTTGTGTTTTGTTTGTACTTCAATAATGTCCAAAGTTTATGGTCGATCTCTTTTAAACTTTCAAGATTGGTTCAGAAGATTGTTGTGTACGATTTAGGCTATATCAAGATGTATATAGTTTTGAAAAGTGGGCGGTGCCACACCCACATTTTTTGTGTTTTGTTTGTACTTCAATAATGTCCAAAGTTTATGGTCGATCTCTTTTAAACTTTCAAGATTGATTCAGAAGATTGTTGTGTACGATTCAGGCTATATAAATTTTTGGAAAAGTAGGCGGTGCCACGCTCCCAGGCTATATAAAATTTAAATTCTTCATAACTCTGAACATATTGGGTCTAAATTAAAGATTTTTGGATATGTGTATCCTTTAGTCAAGATGTATATAATTTTGGAAAAGTGGGCGGTGCCACGCCCACATGTTTTGTGTTTTGTTTGTACTTCAATAAGTTCAAAGTTTATGGTCGATCTTCTCTAAATTTCCAGATTGGTTCAGAAGATTGTTCTGCCACGCCCCCAGGCTATATAAAATTTAAATCATTATAACTTTGAATATTTTGGTCTAAACTAATGATTTTTGGATATGTGTGTCCCTTGGTCAAGAATTATACAATTTGGGAAATGTGGGCGTGGCACCTGTTGATCTGTTTTAAACTTTTCCAATACGTTAAAATCTTCGTTGGGTACGACATATGTACATAGGCTACATTTGTAAATTCTTTGGAAAAGTGGGCAGTTCCAAGACCACAAGCTAAGTAATATTTCAATTCGTTATATCCCTGAATGTATTTGCTTTAGTGACATTTTAACGTTCTTAAATCTTAATCAACGCACTTAATTTTTTTTGTTTGTTATTGCCGTTCATACATATCCAGAGTATTATAGGTAGATATTGGATATAATTAAATAAGTACTAACTATACATCTGCTCAGCAGCGCATAATGGTTTTTGTCATACCCATTGAGTTCAAAAGATCCGTTTTTTGAGTTGGACATCCAAAAAATTTATTTGTTTATACCAAAGACTTTAAAGCCACAAACATTGTATATCCTAAAGCACTGCAATAAATGGAATGTTAAAAGTTAAAGAAAAATATTTGAAAATGTATTTCTAGGGAAGTCACTGGTCAGGCAGAACAACGTCTGCCGGGTCTGCTAGTATAAAAATAAAGCGACTGCAGTTGCGGGTATTTTGTTGCTCAACTAGATTATCTTGTTCCTGACTGTTTTCGCGGTCGACGAAAATCAAATCGAAGATATAGAACCTACTGTTTATCTCGGTAGTATTGTCTCAAATAAAAGTGGCGCAGATGAGGACTTTCAGGGCCCCAAAACCTTCGGGGAGTGATTTTGTTGTTAAAACAACAACAACAACAGGACTTTCAGGGCGAAGCACTGCTAACAACAACAACAGGACTATCAGTCCCGCATAAATAAAGCAAGAACAGACTTTGGCAACTGACAAACATGTGCAGGTCCAGCAAAATATTAAGTCTAATTCAAAATCGCCTACACGTTTTTATTGATGAATGTCTGCGCCCAATCCTGAAAATTCGGTGGCCATAAACAATATCAAATGACGACTTTTGGGTTCGAACAAATTAGCCTAAAACTGCCACTGAAATAACCATGCGAAAGTGGTCGAGGATTGGACACAGTCTTAGAGGACTCTCAGCATTGCGATGGAATCCACAAGGCATTTGACGTTCTGCTGCACCACCGAAAACTTGGCGCAGAACAAAGAATTGGAGGAGGCAGGATACACGTGGAACGATGTCACGAAAACGGCACCAAGCAGAATACGATTTAAGCCGGTCGTCGAGGCCCTATGCTCCAATAGGAACTAAGGAAAATGATGATGATGATGCCCGGTTATATTCCAAACAATGTGAATTAAGCCGCTGAGATCAGTTCCAGGTAGCCTGCATCAAATTGGATTATTTAATACATGAATGCACAGCCCGCTTTCGGTATTATTAATAAATAAATTTAAATTTACGCGAAAATTTTAATTGTCACGATTTTTTGATTGAGGAAATGGCAGCGGAATGTCAAAGAATGTGGAAATGTTGTAATACAAATTTTTTTGTTCAAATTTACCAGAAATTCCCCATCAATACAAGTAAAAATCTTGAAAAAGCAACACCTTGCGGAAAAACAACACTGTTTGCGGGGACAACATTGCTTACAAATTTTCAGGTAGCCGAATGACAGATTAAAAGAGAATTTCGAGCGAGACAACTGACAGCTTACTTCACCTGTTTATTACACTATGTTCCCGATTAACCAGTGCTCTGCACACCCCCGACATACTCTAAATAAATAATCTTATAAATAAAAATGAATGTGTGTCTGTGTGTCTGTGTGTCTGCGTGTCTGTGTGTCTGTGTGTCTGTGTGTCTGTGTGTCCTTTATGGGCGTCCAAAGTACTCAACCGATTTTTATGAAATTTTCACAGTATATTCTTGGGATCATGGGTTAAAGCATAGGCTATATTAATTTTTGGAAAAGTGGGCGGTGCCACGCCCCCAGGCTATATAAAACTACAACTCTTCATAACTCTGAACATATTTGGTCTAAATTAATGATTTTTGGATATGTGTGTCCTTTGGTCAAGATTTATGTAATTTTGGAAAAGTGGGCGGTGCCACGCCCACATTTTTTGTGTTTTGTTTGTACTTCAATAATGTCCAAAGTTTATGGTCGATCTCTTTTAAACTTTCAAGACTGGTTCAGAAGATTGTTGTGTACGATTTAGGCTATATCAAGATGTATATAGTTTTGAAAAGTGGGCGGTGCCACGCCCACATTTTTTGTGTTTTGTTTGTACTTCAATAATGTCCAAAGTTTATGGTCGATCTCTTTTAAAGTTTCAAGATTGATTCAGAAGATTGTTGTGTACGATTCAGGCTATATCAATTTTTGGAAAAGTAGGCGGTGCCACGCTCCCAGGCTATATAAAATTTAAATTCTTCATAACTCTGAACATATTGGGTCTAAATTAAAGATTTTTGGATATGTGTATATTTTAGTCAAGATGTATATAATTTTGGAAAAGTGGGCGGTGCCACGCCCACATGTTTTGTGTTTTGTTTTGTTTGTACTGTAAATTTCCAGATTGGTTCAGAAGATTGTTGTGCCACGCCCCCAGGCTATATAAAATTTAAATCATTATAACTTTGAATATTTTTGGTCTAAACTAATGATTTTTGGATATGTGTGTCCCTTGGTCAAGAATTATACAATTTGGGAAATGTGGGCGTGGCACCTGTTGATCTGTTTTAAACTTTTCCAATACGTTAAAATCTTCGTTGGGTACGACATATGTACATAGGCTACATTTGTAAATTCTTTGGAAAAGTGGGCAGTTCCAAGACCACAAGCTAAGTAATATTTCAATTCGTTATATCCCTGAATGTATTTGCTTTAGTGACATTTTAACGTTCTTAAATCTTAATCAACGCACTTAATTTTTTTTGTTTGTTATTGCCGTTCATACATATCCAGAGTATTATAGGTAGATATTGGATATAATTAAATAAGTACTAACTATACATCTGCTCAGCAGCGCATAATGGTTTTTGTCATACCCATTGAGTTCAAAAGATCCGTTTTTTGAGTTGGACATCCAAAAAATTTATTTGTTTATACCAAAGACTTTAAAGCCACAAACATTGTATATCCTAAAGCACTGCAATAAATGGAATGTTAAAAGTTAAAGAAAAATATTTGAAAATGTATTTCTAGGGAAGTCACTGGTCAGGCAGAACAACGTCTGCCGGGTCTGCTAGTCTTATATATAAAATTCTCGTGTCACAGTTTTTGAAACCATACTCCTCCGAAACGGCTTAACCGATTCTCATGAAATTTTGTGAGCATATTGAGTAGGTCTGAGAATCGACCAACATCTATTTTACATTATTCTGGGAAGTGGACCAGGGACCGAAATATTCCAAACTTTTCTGTTTATGGTGCGATTTCCTTCAAATTTGGTACAAAGGTACCACTCTACTTTTGTTAAAATTCGGGCTTTCTTTTTTTCCGGGAAGCGGACCAGGGACCGAAATTTTCCAAACTTTTTTATTTATGGTGCGATTTTCTTCAAATTTGGTACAAAGGTACCACTCTACTTTTGTTAAAATTCGGGCTTTCTTTTTTTCCGGGAAGCGGACCAGGGACCGAAATTTGGTATAAATGCAGAATAGCTCCAACTCCCAAATTAAAAAAAAAATGGTGAGGATTGGTAGATATCATTGAGATGAGTATAAATATATAAATTTTTTTTGGTGCAAACAACAACAACAAGAGTTATTAAGGGTCAAAGTTTATTTAAAGCCTGTGGTAGTAGTGGTCCAAAAGGGGAAAGTGGGGTATCAAAAGACGCGTATTGACGAGTAGATTAAGAATCCGAAAGCGGAAATTAAAAATTTTATTTCTCTGAAGAGATATTTGCAATCAAAGTTGCTAGTTTTCATGTGGTTGTTGTAATGTTATTAGGCTGTACATGAAAACGCGCGATTCTTCTCTCGAATAAGCCCTTTTACGCAGAACGGGGCACATCTCACTTAGTGCCCTTTTTACACGCAACTTCAGAAAGGTGTTCTGCACAAAAATACTATGGATCCCGCCCATAGAGTCGGAACGGTGGCATGTTGCCACCGTTCAGGGCAACCACCCGGAGTTGGAATGGCGTAGCCCAGGGTTATTTTTTGAAGCGCGGCCGAAGGCCGCCTACGCGGAAAGGTGTTCTGTACATAAAAAACATGGATCGGGCCCCTAAATCATTATTTGACTCGAAGGCTGCCTATGCAGAAGGACTTTGAATGGTGTATACAAGTTTTCGCACATACGCGGTTTCGCACCGGTTTTGATTGAACTAAGGATATTATATAGTATTTAAAATGAAAGCTTAAATTATTTCCCATGTTACTAAATTATCTTTACACATAGTTAATATAGCAACTAAATTAAAAAAAAATAAGTTTTTTAAAAATTGGAGACATTTTTAAGAAAATTTTATTATTTTAGGAAATTCTTTGCAGTTACATATTTAAGACATATATCAAATAAAAGGTATTGTAATTACCTATCCAACGACGCCAATATTTTGGCAATGGGATTAGTACTTTAGGAGGAATTTAGATACAAAAAAGTTAGTTTTATGAACTTTGACCTTGAATAACTTTTGTTGTTGTTGTTTGCACCAAAAAAGAAATACACCGTTATGTTCGTTATCAAAATACCTATCGATCCCAATATTTTTTTTTTTTTTTAGAGAGTTGGAGCTATTCTGCATTTGTTCCCGAAATTTTCCAAACTTTTTTATTTATGGTGCGATTTTCTTCAAATTTGGTACAAAGGTACCACTCCACTTTTGTTAAAATTCGGGCTTTCTTTTTTTCCGGGAAGCGGACCAGGGACCGAAATTTTCCAAACTTTTTTTTATTTATGGTGCGATTTTCTTCAAATTTGGTACAAAGGTACCACTCTACTTTTGTTAAAATTCGGGCTTTCTTTTTTTCCGGGAAGCGGACCAGGGACCGAAATTTTCCAAACTTTTTTATTTATGGTGCGATTTTCTTTAAATTTGGTACAAAGGTACCACTCTACTTTTGTTAAAATTCGGGGTTTCTTTTTTTCCGGGAATTGGATCAGGGACCGAAATATTCCAAACTTTTTTATTTATCTTGCGATTTTTTCCCTAAATTTGGGCAGAACAACGTCTGCCGGGTCCTTCTAGTATAATATAAAAATTAAATAAATTCAAAAAAAAATACTTCTCGCTCCCTCAAAGCTTAGACATCATGCATTAGCGGGAGTGCAGAATCGAAGTAGGCTATGGTCAGCTGAGTTATAGATGGTGTAACTAACACAACTTACTTTTGTATATATAGATGTACTAAACCTGCAATCGATTGTATGGGAGCTATGCGTTGTTTTGGTCCGAACTTGTTGGTTCCGACAAATGATTAATCCTATGAAAAATGGCGCCTGCTTGCAAAATTTCATCGCGATGTCTCTAAAACTGAGGGACAGACGGCCATGACTAAAGCAACTCAGGTCATCGTCCGGGTGATTTCGGTGCATTTAATAGTGCGTATATATCTTTTCTTTTCATACTTACAAACATCGGACCAAAGTTATAATACCATTTCATGTTCATGAAAGGTATAGTAAGGTACAATACAATTATGTATATACATTAAGGTGCCTCGCCAAAAAAAGTTGCACTGTTTCCACCGGAATTTCAAAATTCACTCGTTTCTAAGGACTCCCCCAAAATATTTCGAATAAATATTAAGATCTACCGGAGCTAAACCGCGTTAAAAAAACGCTAAAAATATCGTTTTTTATGTATAAAAGGTGTATGAAAAAATATTTCTTAATAAAAAGCATCTCAGATGGTAGAGTGCGAAAGGTAAGCATAAAAAAGTTTAAAAATTTTATCAATGCTATTATTGTATAGGTACCTGTGTGCTAATATTCGCAATGTGAAAAATGGGACCAGAAAGGGTTAAATTTTGCAGAAATGGCAACGAAAATAGCTTTCAAATGATATCCTAATCGTCCATATCCGTCAATAATTCGCTGATTTATTAAAGTTTTCCACAAACCTACCCTCGAAATATGACCAAAAACAGCATCATACATCTCAATATTTGGATTGCGTTGATAAAATTTTCAAACTTTTTTATGATAACCTTTTGTACTCCAGCTAATTCATCATCTTAGGTGCTTTTTATTAAAAAATATTTTTTCATACTCCTTTTATACATAAAAAACGATATTATTAGCGTTTTTTTAACGCGGTTTAGCTCCGGTAAATCTTAATATTTTTTCGAAACATTTTGACCAAGGTCTTAAAATACATTGAAGTTTATAATTCCGATGGAAACAGGGTGTCCAATTTTTTTTGTATGGAGCGTGAGGCGATTTAATATACATATGTATGTAAATAATACTGATATTGCGGTTGATTTTATATTTTTGAATACGAGTAATAAAAATACGTTCTTTTCAAAAAGCAAGACTGGGCCATTCACAAAGTAATGTATAGTCGCCTTTTTTTCGCAAAAATATCTAGTACTTGGTCATTAGTAACTGGAATATCGCGATAAATATTAAGTAATGCCATCCCATTGAGTCGGTCCTCTCCAGTATTGTTACGCAAATAGGTCTCCAATCTGCGTAATGTTGAAAATGACCGTTCTCTTGAAGCTACTGTGACTGGAAGTGTAGCACTATGTTATGGCCTACTTCTAACTTATAGTCATTTTCCCTTATTGAATTTGATGGGTATGACTCACTGCGGTTGGATAGGTGACAGTTTAGGTTCACCCTGCGGTTTGACATAAATCGATAGATTCTGGGAAGTGGCGTGATTTTTGCCGACGTGGCAGCACCAAATGTTCCATAAAATGGAAAAAGGCACCAATAACGGAACTTTTAATTTCCAGACAAACAAGTGGTTGGTGTGTTCTCGGTGTGGCCAGAAATAAATAATAGGGTAAACCAGATTGCCGAAAAATTTCATTGAATTAAATGGGCAATTGACGTCAAGCAAATGGTGTTTAATTTCTACGATGGCAATTAAAGTACATATGTAATTCATCAATTAGTAGGGTGGGAGACACATGGAATCCTGTCCTGATTCCTGACCTTGACTCGATGAGTAACTCATCATATCGCCAAAACAAGGTGTATTAGTAATTTGTAAAAAGCATTTGTAAGGTGGGAGTTTAACCATTTTAACGGCGGCAATATTCATGTATTATAGTATTATCCTTGGCAGGGTCGGATAAGGAGTTTCATGTGTCTGCTATCCTAAAACCCAGTAACGTCGGGTTCCGCGGACCACTAAGTGAACACACCAGGCACAAGTTCTAGAACCTTCCTTTTTTCGCGCGCCAACGAAAGCGTGCCTTTAGGGTTCGGACTTAATTAAAATTGTAGTAATTTCAATACTCAATCCACTTTACACAAATCTACTACGCTTTATGTTCCCATTTAATACTACCATAGTATGATTTTTTGTTGATAAGTTAAATTTTTCCCTGACTTCAAACTTTCCCGTAAAATAATTAATCATTGTCAATATTCTGTAACATCCACTTTTGTTCCATACGTGAAAATTCACCTTTAATAAAACTAACTAAAGAACAAAATAGTAGTAGGAGTAAAAGTACTAAATTCCTTTTTCTAAGTCTTAAAATAAAAGTGTAATCACCGAACTTTCAATTTTAAGCAATTTCTTCGGGTCAAATCTCTTAAAATCTACTATCAGGAAGTAAAATCATATCTCCTACTTCAAAAACTTAATAACATATTGTGCTTTTTTTTTTGTTTCGGATTGAGTACTGTACTTTTACTAAATTTGGCAGTACAAAAAGGGTCCCTAAAATAATAACAAAAGTCCGAACCCTGATGGCAACCACCAATCGTTGTGTCATACCTGGCAACGATCACGCCATGTCAGAATGGGTAACGGAATAATTCCATTGCACAGCCGCAGTTGACTGACCAATTTTTTAGCGCGACGACTTTGGCATTCGACCATTCAAATGTGAAAATTTTTCGTTGCAAACGGCCGTGGTGATGTGTCGTGAAAAATTTTAAAGAACAATTATTCAGTTATTGCAACAGCAATTAAAAAGTGTGAAATTTCAACTTTACGGTGTTTTAATGTTTAAATAGAGATGAAGATACAAATATTTGAAAGCGACAACGCTTAATATAGCAGTGAGTTTAGTCTTCACCTTTGGCTGTATTACAGTCAAAGTTTCGTGCATAATTAAAACTTTTTGCAAGGGAAAAATCGGTGTCGACATGTCAATGAAGATCGAGCGATGACACCCGATAGGAGGATGGAAGGCGAGGATTGCGAAGCTGACCCGCAGATCAAGGCGTTGGAGTATAGGCGCAATAGGAAACCGGACTATTCAGGAATCCAGTGTTGGAATTGTCAGGCCATGGGGCATTCGTATATGTATTGTGAGGAACCCATTAGGAACCCTTTTTGCTTTCAGTGCGGGCATAGAGGCGTGTACACCCCTAAATGTCCAAAGGACCATCGCCGGCGGGAAACCAATATTTGAGCGAGAAGATGGGGGAAACTCGTTCGGTGCCATAGCCCCCATATCAGCCAGTGGCCGAGGAGTCGCCTCGAGTGCTGAAACCTTCGCGAGCAGTGAGCGCCATGGAAGTGGTGAACTTCCGAGGTGTAGTAGCACTCTTGCGACGGAACAACCCAACATTATAGTAACTTTTCCTGATAGTTCAGATAGCTCCAATAGTTCAGATGCAGATAATCCAGGGCCGTCCTCTCATATTTCAAAGCCAGTTCACATTTTGAAAAGTCACAGCAGAGATGTTGCTTGTCGAGAGCATTTTCCACCTAGTTTGGAACAGACGGTTACCAGTTACGAGCTAGTTAGGTCAAGAATTTTCAAAAAGAATAAAGAGTCATTCGTATCGGACGATATTGTAAGATGTAAGAAGAGATATAATAATCGAGTACAGGAGCGTAAACTTTTGCAAAGCAATACCTTAGTTCTCACAGAGGATGAAAGGCCTCTGGTGCGGATAAAAATAGAAAACAGTTTTATAGTAGGCTTGCTGGACTCGGGTGCTAACGTCTCTATCCTCGGGAAGGACTGTGAAGAGTTTTTGGATTCGATTGGGTTTAAGTACCACCCACTACAGGCTTTCGTATACACGGCCGGTGGCGCCAAGCAGAAAATACTAGGTTCTGTTTCCTTACCTGTGACTTTTAAAAATATCACCAAAACTATGCGCTTTTACCTTGTTCCTTCGCTTCTCCAAGAAGCGTATTTCGGAGTTGATTTTTGGAGAGCGTTCGCGTTAGCGCCAGATATATTTCCTAGTGTAGCATGTCTAGAGATTAGCGAAGAGATGGAACAGGAACATAATTTCCATGATTTAACAACAAAGCAGAAGGTCGAGCTGCAGAACGTAGTAGAGACGTTTCCGTCATTTGAGAAGTTAGGTCTGGGTCAAACAAAGCTAGTCGAACATCATATTGACACGGGCGACGCGGTTCCAATAAAGTGCAAGCATTTCCCTCTTTCGCCACCGAGGCAAGCCGAAGCTTTTAGTGAGATAGATAGGCTGCTCGAAATGGGAGTTATCGAGGAATCGAACTCTCCGTGGTGTAGTCCTGTGGTGTTGGTCCGGAAACCAGGGAAGGTCCGGCTTTGTATTGATTCTAGAAAAGTCAACGCGGTTACTAAAAAGGACTCATACCCAGTGCCGCATATTAATGGGCTATTGAGTAGGTTGAAGGATACCCACTTCATCAGTGGTATCGGCCTGAAGGACGCGTTTTTCCAAATCAAGTTGACGGAGATCGAAGGAGAAGACAGCGTGCGCAGTTCCGGGGAAGCCTCTCTACCACTTCAAAGTGATGCCATTTGGGTTATGTAACGGACCGCAGACGATGAGCAGGCTGATGGACAAGGCCATTCCTTCGCGTTTACGGAATGTCTTTGTCTACTTGGATGACCTGATGGTATGCAGCACTAACCTTGAGAACCACCTGAGCTTGTTGGCAGAGGTAGCAAAGTGTTTGAGGGACGCGGGCCTTACAATTAACGTAAAGAAGAACAAATTTTGTCAGAAGGAAATTCGATATTTAGGGTACTTGATAGGTAGCGGATGCTTGAAGGTAGACCCAGGGAAGATAGAAGCAGTTAAAAGTTTCACGATCCCGAAGTCTACGCGGCAGGTGCGTAGGTTTGTAGGTATGGCGAATTTGTATAGGGCGTTTATTACAAATTTTGCTGATTTAGCAGGCCCTTTGACCGATTGCCTTCGAAAAAAGCTAGGTCCATTCAAACTTACCCATGAGGCAATAGAGGCTTTCGAAAAGCTGAAGGTAGCCTTGAGCTCCGCTCCTGTCCTGGCCCAACCCGATTTCTCGAAGGAATTTGTTATTCAGTGCGATGCGTCCAAAATAGGTGTGGGTGGTGTGCTATTCCAGGTCGACGACGAGGGCGCTGAGCATCCAATAGCGTTCGTTTCAAAGAAGCTTAACAATGCTCAGCGCAATTATACCTTGACCGAGCTGGAATGCCTGGCAGCCATAGTCAGTGTCAAATGCTTTCGTGCATACATTGAGGGTCTGCCATTTCGTATTATTACAGACCAGTCGAGCCTCAAGTGGTTGATGACTCAAAAGGATTTGAGTGGTAGATTGGCTAGGTGGTCGCTTCTGCTTCAAAGATATGACTTTCAAATGGAACATCGCAGGGGAACCCTGAATATTGTACCGGATGCTCTATCGCGCTTCGATGTAGACGCGCTGACCTATCCGAATACACCTCACGAGATAGATTTAGAGTCGCCAGAATTTGCAAGTGCCGAATACGTGGATCTAGTCCGAACCATTTTGGATAACCAAGAGGCACTACCGGATTTACGTGTAAACGAGGGCGTAGTTTTCAAGAGGGTTAAATTTCGTAAAGGTGTGGAGGACGAGGAACATTCGCTATGGCGGTTATGGTTACCGACTGGGTTGATGAAGGAGGCAATACGACTTGCGCATGATGCGAACAGGAGCTACCACGGAGGATGGCAGAAAACTTTGGAGCGCGTTCGGCAGAAATACTTCTGGCCAAGCCAAGCTAAGGACGTCCGGGAGTATGTACGCAAGTGCGACATTTGCAAAGCGGTAAAAGCAACAAATCAACAAGCCAGGCCACCCATAGCGAATACCTTTACTTCGGAAAGACCATTTCAGCGGTTCTACTGCGATTTCCTGGGGCCATATCCGAGATCGAAGCGGCGAAATCAATTTCTTTTCATTTTATTGGACCATTTTTCAAAGTATGTCTGGTTGAAGCCCATGAAGAGCGCGACGACGGTAAACGTTATGAATTACCTCACTTCTGAAATTTTTCCAACTGTCGACCCCTCAGTATATCCACAGTGACAACGGTAAACAGTTTATGTCAAAGGTCATGAAGCAATGTTTAGAGATTAACGGGGTAACCCACATTAAGACAGGGCTATACTCACCGCAGGCTAACGCATCTGAGCGCGTAAATAGGGAGATTGTTTCAAAAATAAGAGTTTTTCTGAAGGATAAACAGAATCATACTGACTGGGATAGGCATATACCCGAAGTACTATCAATTTTAAGAAGTGACTTTCACACCTCAATTCAGTGCTCTCCAGACCACCAGCAGTGACGATAACGGGGGCCGCCGTCCAACACCAACAACACCAACCACCAGCAGTGACAACACCGAGGGCCGACGTATTATAGGATCGCCGCACAAGCACCAACAACAACAAACACAGTAGCGCCCCACCAACGGCCTACTGCAACAACTGGGTGAGAGCTATCCAATGTAGTTGTAGCTTTTATTTTTTTTTATATACATATGTGCATTTAACTATTTAATTAAATTAGCTAGAATAGGGTTACTTAAAATAAGAGGAAAAAAAAAGTTTCTTGGAATTGAATTAAATTAAGATTTCGTAAAATAGAATAAGAAATAGAAGAAAACAATACTTAGAATAAAATAAAAATAAAAATTAAAATACGTAAAATTAAACAAATTTAAATACAGAAAAGAAAAAAAAAAAGAAAACTTACTAAAATGTAGAAATAGGAGATAGAGACCCCAACGTGAAATAAGTCAGAAAAGTTTTGTAAGATTAACTGAATTGGAATTAATTAAATGAAATAAACTAAAATTAAATCATATTAAAGAAAATATGGAAAAAAAATCTATTTGAAATACATAACATAAAATATAATTAAAAATACCCTAAAATAAAATAAGATGAAATAAAATAAATAAAATAAAATACAAATAAAATAAATAACATAAAATAGAACAAAATATGTAACCGGAGGTAGAACTAAATACATAAAATAAAAATAAAATTAAATACATGAAATAAAATAAATTTAATTAAATACATAAACTAAATACCTAAAAATATATATTTTAATACAACTAATCAAATACATAAATAAATAAACAAACTACAACTATAACAAATTAAAGGCCGCCAATAAAATAACATAATAATAAATAAATAATGAATAAAATAACATAACAATAAATAAATAAAGTAACTTAATTATATAACAATAATAAGGGAAAAGTAAATTAAGCAAACCAAAACAAAAATACATTAACTAAAATTTAATTGATGTAATTTGAGAAGAAAATGGAAAAAACAAATTCAGGATATGTAATTAATTTACATTATTTAAAACAAGAAAAGGATAGGGAAGAAGTAGAAAAATAAAATAAAACGAGGAGTGTATATACATAAACTAAAAATTACTATAATTAATTATTTTTACGACAGTTTTAAAATAATGAATTATAAATAAAAATTATAACTTATATGGGAATGCTGACGTCTCCGTTTAATTAGAAGGCAGTATTATTGTAGGTAAGGGGCCATCGAGATTAGGTGCGTCGATGGCCATGGATGAGGGTGGGCCAAGCACCGGGCGACGCATCGACACCAGCGGCGCCCCCTTATATTGTTCGGCCTTATATTTTTCTTATTTACTGTTTGTTTATTTCTATTTTTCAGCGTGGTAATCGGTCGTTTCCGATTCGTTTGATTTTTCAGGTTATTTTTTATTTACTGGATTTTATTTTGCATTCGTTTTATTTAAATACTTATTCGATTTTTCAGTTGTTTTTCGGTTAATTTTGAATATTTTGTTTCACCCGTTAATTTTTTTTGAATTTACATTTGAATTTAGTTGCCCGTTTTTTTTTGGGTTTCTTGTGCTTTTGAATTTTTGAATGTCAACGGTCTGTCCGTGGCATCCGGGTCTAACCGGATGTTGTTTGAAACGTTATTTTGTCGCGGTTTTTGCGTTTTTCCAAGCGTTCAAAGGCATGATTCAAATTTCTCTGTTTATGGCGCAGGACGGTAAGGTTGGCAAGAGCCCACCCCAGCCGACAATGACTAGCCACAGTGCGACATCAAGATCATGCCGACCGCCTTCCTTACTGCTCCATTTTGACGCGTTTCCATAACAGATGGCGCCCAACGTGGGGCCTGAGGCGCTGGCCTCGGTGACTCCTCTGGTCAGTTTGTGAGGTTTCACCATCTCGTATGTCCCAAGTAGGCAAGCCCAGGATCCGCCACCTACGTTGCGACGGGATGGTGGGACTGATCAGGTTGTCCGGATGGGTCTTCGGGTTCAGTAGCTGAGGGCTCCACGCGACTTCACGTCATGTCCACCGGAAGTTTGCATTTCACCCGGTGAGGTAGTGCTAAACGCAGTTAGTTTTTTTTTGTAATATACATATTTTTTTTGTTCCGGGTCTGTTGTCCGATGTCGGCTTCGGGAAAAATAAATAGAATTTTTTTTTTCTTCGTTTGCCGAACGTGTGTTTTGTTTTGTCTTTTTTTTTTGTAGGCATTTTTTTTTCTTTTGTAGGTATCTCCACTCCTCTAACCAGTCTCAGGCGGCAGCCTTCAGTGGGGTTGCGCAAGTGCCGGTTAATAATTAAATATAAAACAATATTAACAAGTAAGGAAGTCTAAGTTCGGGTGAACCGAACATTAAATACCCAGCGTTAGTTTTCAGAACGAGTTACAAATACCATGACTTTGCAATGATATAGGCCCTAGAATCTTATTTGAAAATTTCTATATCAAAAAAGGGGGCGTGGTTATCATCCCATTTTGCCCATTTTAAACACCAACATGCCTTGGCCAGAAAGTAACCTCATGCGAATATCTCAGTTTTTACGCAAGTTATGTCAATTTATGTGATTTTCGAAGTTTTCGATAAAGAAAAAGGGGGCGTGGTTATCATCCGCTTTCGTCCATTTTCAATAGCAACCTACTTTGGCCAAAAAGTAACCTGTATAACAAATTTAATGCAAAGATCTACATTTTTACTCAAGTTATGTTAATTTATGTGATTTTAAAAATTTTAGATATCGAAAAAGGGGGCGTGGTTATAATTCGATTTCGTCCATTTTCAATAGCAGCCCGCCTTGTCCAGAAAGTAACCAATACACCAAATTCCATGCAAATTGCTCAGTTTTTACGCAAGTTATATCAATTTATGTGATTTTCGAAATTTTCGATATAGGAAAAGGGGGCGTGGTTATTATCCGATTTCGCCCATTTTCAATAGTAACCTACCTTGGCCAGAAAGTAACAAAAATGTCATGCAAATATCTCAATTTTTACTCAAGTTATCGTGTACACGGACGGACAGATGGACAGACGGACGGACATGCCTTAATCAATTCCTCTTTTCAACCTAAGAACTTTCATACATGGAACTCTATACCTAACTCGATTATTTTGCGCCGTTACATAGTACCGTTATGTGAACAAAATTATAATGCCCTTGTACTAGTACTAGTACGCTGGGTATAAAAACGTATGTATGTATATATCTGCCTTTAAAAGTTTGTATTAATTATAACCTAAAACCAAACATAAACAATTTCAAAACGAAAACAAAAAAGGCATTCCACCTGACTAGAAACAAAAAAAGCAACTGAAAATAAATAAAACCATAATATGATATGTATGTGCAGTTGCAACTACTATTCTACTCTAATTTTAAGGGCATACCTAAATTTAGAAATGATTTCATAAAATAAATGTGTGTGTGTACAAATTAACTGCTGCTAAATTCAAAATTTGGTTTTATTCCCCGTTGATGTTTTAGAGCTTTGTGGTTGAGTTGACGTTTTAGAGTAGGCAATGTAAAAAAAAACGGGTTGACGTTTTGGAATGTTGACGTAAACGAGCGTTGCCGTTTTCCCGAGTGCACTGTACTTCTTAGCGTTTCCACGTTTTAAAATTTGATTTTATTTCTTCAGTAATGTCAGTAAATTCGACCACACTGCCTTCAAAGCAATGATGGTCCTGTCTATTGCAGCTTCATTGATCTCTGGAATAATATTTTTATCTTGGAATGCAGATCTCGCCGCTTAAAAAATCTAGATTCTAGCTCCTCAGATTACTTGTCCAAGATTGTTATGTAGATTGATTGTCTATATAGTACCATTCTCCACCATAATTGTCTCAATTTTTCTGACGTCCTGCTCGGCGAGGAACAGTCAGTATGGTGCCAATCGGTTGAGAAATGTGTGTCGCTGATTCGAAAATTTTTCAGAATGTTTCATCTGCTTTGGTACAAATGGCCTTTATTTCGTCATGGAGTAATCGATACCGATACTTTTTTCAATAGTTCTATCACTATACTTACTTATATCTAACTCTACTTTCTGTCAACCAATCTAGTAACTCCTAAGATGATCGACCATAACTGGCCGAACACCGAAGAAGAAACAGCGATAGTCATAAACGAGTATTCGTGCAGCGCGCAACGCAAGCGCTCGTATCCTTTTTAAAATAAATGAATTTAAAAAAATAATTCAACTCTGTAACTTTAAAGTGAACAATTAAACTATTATTTATATCAAAAACAAATATGCTTATAACATTTCTTTGTCTCGTCTCGTTTTGATTGTCTTGCTGGCGTTGCTTCATCGGGTTGTTCACGACTACTAAGATACCTCACGACTACTAAAAAAACTTACAAACGGTATTTTCAATACGTATACAATATGAAACAGTACGTACACAAATAAGAATTATTTTTTCAGTTTATTTGCACTTCATCTTCACTTTTTTAGTTCTAGTTGTTCTAATTAGGAAACTGTCAAAGTTAAATACTTTTTAGCGACGGCCTGTTCAGGTTTGTTGAGCTTACGATTTAGTTTAGCCAATAATCATGACATACATTCAAAAAAGTTAATTATGGCTACCGTGGAGCAAAAAAAATCCTTCGTAATAACTTGAAAGCTTAGCCGAGAAAAATTTAATTATTATCCTTTCTGAAATCCAAATTAGCTCTTGGACATGGACATAATTTCAGCCGAGGTCCCGTGCGCACCTTGCGCAAAGAATTTCACCACTACCCTCAGCGACATCTACAACCTATTATTTTACGTGTGTGTTACTTAATCAATTTCCAAATGTGCAAAAAAAAATTGGACCCTTTACCGAGTCGTGAGTCGGTCTATTTCCTACAAACCGCTTATTTGTCAAACATTTTTATTGAAAAATGAAAAATTAAAAAGGTAAGCGTAACATAATTTTAAAATTTTAATATTTTATAGAATTTGTGGTTTATTTAGAAGGATATCTTCGGCCACCAAACACCAAATAGATACAGCTGCAGGGGGAAGTGAAATAAATAAAAGGTAAGAGTTCATTTAATATATGTATGTATTATAAAAACCAATTATGATAGTGCTGTTTTTCTTGCAGAACTTTGAACGGACGGAACAGACGTCTGGTTGCTGAAAGGTGAAGGCCCACGGACCAGTTTTATGTATTTATAAATTTTGTAGTAGTTTTTAAGATGTTTCATTGTGGCTATCAAAATTGTTAAGGAATGCATTGTTTTCGGAATAATTATTCTTTGGATTGCAGACATTTCGTTTGCAGCCTTTTTTTCATTTTTTTGAATAAGGAATGCAAATTTGCAGTCCTTATTCCTTTTATTATTCCCGAATAATCATTCCTCTTTTTATTCCTTTGTTTTTATTCGCTGTATTTCATGCCTCGGATTGCAAATGTAAGGAATGCATTCCGCATTTCTTTGGAGTGCATGTATCAACGTAGGCATAGTTGTGTATGTCTGGATTGTGCTTTTAGGAATCATCAATCAAATCAAATTTGCATTCCTTATTCCAAAAAATGAAAAAAAGGATGCAATCCAAAGTTGTTATCAGTTGATGGTAATGCATGGATTTAATTGCTACATGAGTGCATTCCTTAACAGCTCTGGTGGCTACTTAGTTTAGTATGTATTTACTGTTTTGTATTAAGTAATTCTTAATCTAATAAACATCTAAATATAAGATAATGCCCATAAAACCAATCTATTTATTTGGAAAAATTGATAGTTTTCATGCATTTGACAATAACCAGTATAACTGGTATTTCATTAACCAGTTCAGCTAATAAAATTAACCATATGTTAGCCACTTCGATAACCAATTCAACAAGTAATTTTCACCACATGTTAGCCAAAACAATAACCAACTGAACGAATATTTTTCACCACAGTTTATCCAAAACACAAACCATTTCATAGCATATTATAAACTACTTGTTAGCCAAAACAATAGCCAGTTTTTGAAAGGGAAATTTTTGAAAGCTGGAAATTTGGGAAACAGTTGTGGTTAAAATCTTCACACGGCCTGAACAAAATTAGCCACTTTTTTCACCGTTTGAAAAATTAATGAAACCAAGTTTTTAGCTACATAGCTGACCGGTATCTGGTTTGTAGGGTTTATTTATTTATTTAATTAGTCAACCAATCAACACTCAGGCAGTCCAACACCGTCTAAGCCATACTCGGCATTTCTGCGAAGTACACTTTTTTGGACATTTTTAAGGACGGCCTAATGTGATTACAACAACCACATGAAAACCTGCAACTTTGATTGCAAATAACCCCTAAAGGAAACAAATACCAAACCATTTCGAAATTACATTGACAGACGGAAAATCCCCGAAAAAGGGCGATATTCCCGATTCTGGCAACACCGCTCTGAAGTGTGATGAATGTCAGTCACAATAGCGTTGCAGTACAAAATGATTTTTTTGTGCATTCACAATGGTTTATTTAAACAAGAAATACCAATAAAGGTAGACAACCAAATGTATGCACTTTAAACGCCCCAGCCCTCCAGTAGCGTCACTGGGGGTATCAAACGAGTAAACACGACCAGCAGTCAAAGTAAAAAAAATTACAACCAGGGGTATTCTGCGATTCACTTTCACTCGGATTTGCTTGCTTACCATAAAATTTACATAGGCTCAACACGCAGTTTCACTCGAAAGTAAATTACAGAAGCTGCCTGAACAACTTTAACATAGTCGGATTATTTTTTTACCCATACATTACATGTCGTTCCAGAAAATTTTAATATCCCATCAGATGATATTGTAGGCAAAGACTATCTCAAGGCCTATACGTGTAATATAAATCATCGTATTTCGTTTTGGGTAAGCAACAAAGAACCGTATATTCCAATTTTACATGCCACAAACGGCGACACATGCATAATACCACCTAGGCGTGAAGTGCGCAGAACCAGATGTGAAGTGTTAGGAAGCTAAAAGTGAAGCTCCTGGTAAAAGTTAAAAAGGAAAAAAAAACACAAAAGAGCGTAAACCCAAACCCAAAATTTATGTCACGTGTTGTTTCGGTAGCGTATTGTTAATCTTGAAAAGCTGTGTTTGCGAACATTGTAGCAAATTTGTATAAAATAAAAATTTTCCTTTAGTTTTTGCTTTTGCATATTGGAAGGATTGCACAAGCGAGTCGGTAAATATAAACTTAATATTTTACAAAGTGTCAAATACAGCTGATCTTGTCACCCAAAATTGGGGCCAGATCGGCGAGGAAAACTGACGTTTGGCAGTGCTGCCAAGGTAGCACTAGGGGTGAGAATAGACAACCTTTTGTCTTTCGGCCACTAGGGGTGGAAATAAATAAAAAAAAAAAAATAATAATAATAATAATAAAATAAAATAAATAAATAAACAAAGCTAAATAAAATAAAATAAAGAATAAAAAAGTATATATAACCAAATAATAATAATACTACTAAAAGTAATAATAATATAATACTAACAACAAACAACATAATAAAATAAATAATTTTAAAGAAAAAACATAAAAATAACTAAAAGTAACTAGTTCAACAATAATAAAAACACTATAAAATACAATAATATAAATAAAAAATTTTGAGTGTCTGCTACCAGGAAGGGGGTCGTTGCGGTATTCGCCAAGGTAGTAGCGGACACCGCGGCGGTCGCCGAAATGGAAGGAGTGCCAGTACGGCTGGTCGGGGCGAATGAAGGGGACGTAGGTAACCCCTTCACGAGGCGGTCGGAACTAGCGCAGTCGCCTCCTCGTTCGGCTCCTCCAATCTCGGTCAGGCCTATGCCAGCGCGAATGGAGTCTGCGCTGGCGCTCGCAGGCAGAGAAGACGACGACCAGGCATTTCACTCGCTTGGAAGGCTCATCGGAGAGCTTAAGGAGGTTATTGGTAGTGGAAAACGTTCCATTAACCAAAACCCGAAAGACCTTGTAAAAGCGATCTCAGTGTCGTACGATGAGGCAGCAGAAACTTTGCTAAGAGAGAAAAGGGGAGTGGACTCCAAGCAGTCTCAGACGTCACCGTCACTGAGCCATCAGCCACAGCAACACACACACACCTTCGCAACAAAAAGAGCCGAAGAAGCAAAAAGATGCGCAAAAAACAGCATCTAAGTACTCTGACGTAGCAGGTCTACAAAACAACGGAACCACCAGGAAAGGAGTGGCATGGCGAACGGTCCAGAGGAAACGCCCGAAGCCCAAGGCTGGCCGACCCGACGACATCGTCATTAGATCAACGGGAGAGTGCTCGTATGCCGATATCCTAAAGGCTGTAAAAACCGAGGAGACTCTGAAAGAAATGAGTACTATGGTACGGAAGATCCGCAAGACTGCGAAAGGTGAGTTACTGTTTCAGGTCACCAAGCAGGCAGAGGGCAACACCGCTAAGCTGCAAGTGGCAGTAGGGCAGGCTTTGTCTGGCAAAGCCGAAGTCAAGTCCCTTACGGAAGAGACCCTTTGCGAGATCCGTGATATGGATGAGGTAACCACGCCAACGGAAGTCTGCGAGGCACTGAACTCGCAGTTTTCAGGTCTGGAAATGCAGCTGTCCAACATCCGATCCATTCGAAAAGCTTACGCCGGAACCCGGACGGCGACAATTTCGATCACTGGAGAAGCGGTCAGAAAGCTACTAGCCAGTAGCAAAGTTAGAATAGGCTGGGTTGTATGCCGTATTCGGGCGAAAATTGAGCCAAAACGCTGCTACAAGTGTATGGACTTCGGGCATATCTCGAGGAATTGCGCCAGCGAAAAAGATGCATAGGGGAAATGCTTCAAATGCGGAGGCGAGGGACACATCGCCAAAACGTGCCCGAACTCGCCAAAGTGCATTCTATGCACTGAAAGGGGGAAACAACTGCCCGGTATACAGAGCGGCGGTCCAGAAACTCAGATCGTTATGAGATTGGTCCAACTCAATTTCAACCTGCGGAGAGAACCCGCTTTACATAGAGCCCGTTCTTAAAGAAAGAGGTTTTGTGTGCGGCAGGATAAGAGATATCTTCGTATATAGCTGCTACATACCACCTAGCACCACGCTAGAAGCTTTTGAAGAAGTAGTTGGTAAAATAGCCACAGATGCAACTAAGAGGCAGCGATTCGTCATAGCTGGCGACTTTAACGCATAGGCTGTCGAATGGGGCTAACTCTCCACTTCTCCGAAAGGGAGAGTTCTTCTCGAAGCATTCGCTTGCTTGGATGTAGCGCTACTTAATACACGTGAGCAACATACATTTTCCAGAAATTGCTTCGGTTCCATAATCGACATTACGTTCGTAAGTGAAAATGTGTTCAGGATGTGCGAGTGGAAGATTAGTGAGTGCTATGCTCAAAGCGATCACTCTGCAATAATATTGGACATCAAAGTAGACTGTGGAAGGACTCCCACCAACCAAACGTTCGTGAGGAGGCGGGGTTGGAAGGTCAACACCTTCGACCCCGATGTGTTCAAGGCAATGCTACCAGCAACTGAGTATACAGGCAGCGCGAATCTTATAGCGACTAAAGTAATGGCCGATATCAAAGGAGCATGCGACGCGTCGATGACCAGAAAGGCCATGCGAAAACAGCAAAGCTCGGAGTATTGGTGGAACGACAGCATACAAATGCTAAGGGGAGAGTGTATCCGGGCGAGGCGGCGCTCCCAAAGATCTCGAGATAGGCCAACCTTTTCAGAGTACAGAGCTGCCTATAAAGATGCACGTCATGCTTTGAAGACGGCAATAGCGAATAGTAAGCGACAATGCTTTCTCAACCTCTGCGATGAGGCTGAAAATTACCCATGGGGTACGGCCATGGTGAACTGTTTGCTCTCAAGGGACGCTTCTACCTTGTGCACCACCTCGTGCAGGGCAGTCTCCGTTGAGCGGCCCTTGAGATATGCATGCTGAGCTGTTGACAGCCCTGAAGTATCCAATTTCTTCCTCATATGGATGTCCAAAAGCCGTTCGAAGGTTTTTAAAACAAACGACGAAAGACTAATAGTTCTGAAGTCCTTGGGGTTTTCATGACCTCTCTTGCCCACCTTTGGGATGAAAACCACCCTCGTCCTCCTCCAGCTTAAAGGCAGATGGTTTAGCCGAATGCATGCCCTGAAGATACACGCCAGCCAGGGTATTACCAGCAAGCTGGTTTTTTGTAACATGGCTGGGAAAATACCATCCGGCCCCGCGGATTTGTACGGTGAGAAACTGTTGATTGCCCATTCAATCTTTTTGGTTGTTATAAGCTCATTTATTAGACAAAGAGACGGCAGTACACCAGTGTACTCCTTACCTTCCATTTGACTAGGCCCACAGCCTGGAAAATGTGTTCCTACAAGAAGATCCACGGTTTCCGCCGAGCTGCATGTCCATGAACCGTCGTCTTTCCGTAAAAACGACGGGCAATCTTTTTCCTTTGAGAGAATTTTCCCAAGTCTCGAAGATTCCTTTGTGGATTCGATGGACGTGCAAAAGTCCTTCCAGGATCCTTCTTTTGCCTTCCGAATCGCTTTTTTATAGCATCTTAGACTATTCTTGTATGGCAGCCAGTTGCCAGTAGAACGGCTCAGGTTGAATAGTCTCCTACACTCTCTCCTGAGTACGAAAAGGTCTGAATTCCACCAGGGAGGATATACTTTTTTGCTAAAACTAGTTGGACAAGCTACCCTTAGAGCCGACCCCATGGCCTTCTCCAGCTCACTACTTTTAGCATCAAGCTCCTCCACTGACAGTAATTCCTGCAAAGGTTGACTACCTAACTTATTGCTCACTACTCTGACGAACCTTCGCCAGTTTGTCCTCCTTGGGTTAAGGTTAGGAATAGGGTTATCTAATTTCAAAATGATATCAAAAAGGATCATCCTGTGGTCAGAAAAGGATTGCCTCTCTGATACCCTCCAATTTTCTACACGAATATTGCTATTTCCCCTTAGTAGCGTAATGTCCAGCACCTCTTCCCACCCCCTAAATGTATCAGTGCTTGGGAAGACAAAAGTAGAAGTACTACCCCGGTTACAAACTACTAAGTTATTACTCAAAATAAAATCGAAAAGTGACTCACCCCTGCTATTAATCTCCGTGCTCCCCCATAGGGAGTGCCTGGAGTTGGCGTCGCATCCAACAATTATATTTCGTGCTCCGACTGTCTGCATCAACCTGCGGATCTCCTCCGGTGGAGCATCCCCCTCATGCGGCATATATGTATGAGGAGGCAATCACCATGCTGACTCCGTCAGCTGCCTCCAGCGAAATTGTGGTCAAATCGGCATAGCTGTGGAAAGAAACAAGAAAAGCATTGTATTTAGATTTTACAAGAATGCATGTCCTAGGCTTACCATCCTCGCGCTTGTAAAAAATGTTGTAGCCCTTTATGGAGAGCCCCTTAATGTTGGTGTTCCACACCCAGGGTTCCTGAACAAGGGCGATGTCTACGTTTTCCTCCACCAGGAAAACGGAAAGGTTGTCCGACGCCAACCGCTAGTGCTGGAGGTTAACTTGGACAACCCTAAGACCCATCCTAACTACTGGGGTCCTGGTTCCTGGTCGACGAGCTGCAGAACCTCCAGGCGCCTGTTGGTGTCGTCGACAGCATTCGGGCCCTCATCATCCTGAGGACCCCGCAATATTTTCACCTTGGCCCGACGAATGCCGAATCTCAAGGCGAATTCCGCCTTCTCCAGCGGACCAATACTCTCCTCATTAATGAGGAGGACGAAGGAGAGGTTGTTCCGCTGAGATGCCTCTGCCTTTATGACCACCCAGTCATCCATAGGCACCTCGCGGTTGTGAGCCTGCAAATATTTTATCAGCGTCCCGCTGTCAATTTTCATGCGCGGGATCCATATCCTCGCTCTTGGTCGCTTTGGTATGTCGGCGGCTTGGATCAGCTTTACCTTTAAGCCGCCCCCAACATCGCCTAGGTCCAGCAGGCACTTCTCCAGGAAGTCCTTTGACTGCTGGTCCTCGCATTTCACCACCCTGTGACCGCGGACAACTTCCGCCGAGTCGAAGGAGGGGAGACTACCATCTGGGTTGGCCATCACGAATTGGATTACCATTTCGGACAGCCTCGCCTCGATCTCTCCCCACTTCTCCAGGACGGACCTGCCGCTGTTGGTGGTCGCATCGACAAGAGCAACCTCCAGGTTGCTCCTTACCGCATCGGCAAATGATTTTGCCCCCACCCGGGCTCCGGCTGAGGTGGAGGCCTCCTCACCGGTGACCCTGCTCCTCTTAGAGGAATTCGAGGCCTCTTCCATAGACCTATTCCTCTTCGAGGTGCTAGGGGCCTCTTGCAGAGGCCTACTCCTTTTAGCGGTGGTAGTCAGAGATGTGGTGTTTAAGTACGCCCGGTACTCATCCACCACAGCTTGGTAAATTTTCCGGTCCTTCGCATCCTTGGGGTGAACCGTACCATTTACCCTGTTCCGTTCTATCTTATCCAAGATAGACAGGGCAAGCTGGTACCGTCTTCTCCGGCCTTCGCAGGTTGGTGATGTTTTGGCGGAGTTCTGCTACCCACCGTAGCTGCCCCGCCAGTCTCTACTGTCTCTTGGCTAGAGAAAAGGAAATCCTAATCCGAGGAATTTTCCTTTTCCCTACGCCGAAGTCCGTCAGTCTGTTCAAGGTCCGTTGTCATCGTTTCTGTCCGTGTTATTGTCCCTGTCCGTATTGTTGTCCCAGTCGTCCCGTCCACACTCCCTATGTCCGCCTGAACTCCTTCGTTCGTCTCTTCCTTTTGTTTTTGTTGCTCTTGTTGTTTTTGTTGTTGGTTTTTGTTCATATTTGGTCCCACGAGTATGCACGGAAAGGGTTGGTCACTCGAGCCGGCATGCGTAGAGGGGACCGTTCGCGGTCAGCTATTCAATAACCGCCCGCTGACCATTCAGCCCTCGGCACGGATACCTTAACACCTTGGCTTAGGGTGGTGTTGGTGCGGCGATCCTCGCATTTCCTTCAGCCGAGAGTGATTCGTACCCAGATGTACTCACCCCTCCCACGACTGCAGCAAATACGAGGCTTTCCTCTTAGTTCGTCTCACATTGAGACCTCCCACTCCAGGAGAAGTTCCAATGCAAAACATAAGCCCCTTCGCCACGTCAAGGCGACCAACGTTGAAGAGGAACCAGACCATACTTTCCTAAAGGTTTTCGATGCGCTGAATTCAAATCTGGACGCAGATTTGCTCTATCACGTCCAAAAAACACCGTTTTTACCTATTTTTGAGGTTATATATATATTTTTTTTTTAAACAAACTTCTTTCTTCTATCTATCTTTTTTTTTCGCTAAGATAGAGCAATTTAAAGTAAAGTTTAGACTTATCGTATGTGTTCTACTGCATCATACCTACGTTAACTCAAATTAGCAAATTTATAAACTTTAAGATGCAAAACGGTATTTTTTGCACTTTTAGGTTAGGATATCTCAAAATCCTGACGTGATAGAGCAATTCTGCGTCCAGATTTAAATTCAGCACATCGAAAACCTTCAGGAAAGTATGGTCTGGTTTATGGTCAAAAATTTTGGTCTCATTTTGTCGGCCTGTGTTATTTAATGCATCAATGAACGTGCTTGGTCGTTCCTCCTTTGGGATTGGAAAATATTTTTCTTTTTTAGGGCTTTACGCTGTTCAAAAGAAATTCAAAAACTCTATATAAAATGACCCTTATGAAACGCTTAAACAAAATTTTATTATCAGAATCTCTTCTACTTTTCTACTGCTAATTTCTGGAAAATTTTTACAAAAATGCGACCTGCGCAAATCTGGCTTTGGCAAGAAATAAATAGTTGCCGCTTTATTTCTTGGAGAAAAATTGAAGTTTCGGAAAAATAAAAACAAATAATATAATAAAATAACATTGAAATTCATATAAAAAGCGGCAAATTGCAATTATTCAACATGCAGAACGGAACGTCTAAATTTCTTGGCTATTCATGACAATTTCATGGTCAAGAAATAATTGAAAATATTTCTTCAGCATTTTCTTTTTAACAGCATACCGGGCTTTTACTTTTAAACTTTTATCTCCTGACAAGTATAAGTACAATCTCATTGTTACTTTCTTTGATAATTCAATACGACTGCGTGGTGTACTGCTTGGTAATTTTTGGTATTTTTTTTTAAATTCGTGGTAATTTTTTGGTTAAACTTATGGCAACCGTGACTTCAATAACGAGAGACACTCATTTTTACGATTTTTGCCCGCTGTATTCATAACTCGAAAAGCAGTTAATTTGAATTTCAACAGACTTGAGTTCGAATCACTCTTGCTATTGTTAACATGCTATGTAGTTGAGGTGGAAAGTTAATCTTATGCAGAGCAAGTCTGATAGTTTTGCGCGAATTTCTTAAAGCGCCAAATGAGTGAACCGTTGCAGAAGTTTAGTTGTGACCAATAACTTCTCTCAGTGTGAAATATTATTTATGTAATTTTATTCTTTCGTGTTTTCATTATTTCTATTAATGCTATTTTCTTAACAGAAGTTTTAAAAGTGAATAGAGTAATTATTCTAGTACAGACATTTAATTTTAAATTTTCGGAAATTTCGGGGAGGGTTTGAACCACCATGAATAAACACCACCTTTAAGAAAAACTGGGCATAACGGAAATGGAGGCTTGGCACCCATACCAATGGCCATTTTTTTTGTTGCGTATCTCTGGTTGTATTAAGGTTATACCACTAAAATTTGGTGAGGGGTTATGTGAATTTACTCCCAACGTCTCCAGGAAAACTGTCGATAACGTAACAGGGGGAGTGCCGCCTCCTATACAACCGAAATTTTCATAGTCCATATCTCTGGAAGTATTTTACCACAGATCCAACTACTATTTACTTGTGAGCGATTACTTTTCCAGATACCCTGAAATAGCACTATTGGAAAATCATACGACAAACTTTGTCATTAAACCAGTGATCGGCACCCCAACACCGTCACAATTGGCCATTGCATTTGTGCGCGACCAAAAACATGCTTGCCACATTGTTTGATTCGTATTTAAAAGTAAAAATGGGGTATTTCTGATATAATATATATTTTGATGCGCATATACACACTTATGTATATGTATAACTATATGGCAGGAAATTTAATGGTAATCCGATGATAATGACCAGATATAGGTTTTTAGGACCTAACAATCCAAAAAAAAAAATAAGTTTAAAATTAGAAAGGTGAAATAACTAAAAGCAATTTATTTAATTCGAAAAATCCAAAATAAAATTATTTCCAGCAATTTGATTTTCAGAAAGACTTTTCATCTCAGCAAGAAATTTCTTTCGATCATATCCCTTATAGGTATATTTCATCATATTCTGCATGAAATGTGTGATAATGACGCTTTTATTAAAACTGCGGTTGCATAAAAACGTTCCGCAAAGTTAGCAACGTGCATTATTGCCTTTTACAGCGAAAAACATTAAGTCACCATCGTTATTACTCATTGTGTTGAACGATTGAAAGTTGAACGCAAGATAAAACAAAATATTCATTTGCAATTCTTTTAATATGAATATGCCTTTTTGGGCATTGCGTAGATTTTCCTCGAATTAACTGGCAAGCATTTGGCAAAATTCTGCAGAAATTTAGCTAACAGCGGATTTAAGCACATCACATCATCTCCCGCTATCCTCAGAGCAATGGATTTATTAAATCAGCAGTAAAGAATACAAAATCCTTGCTGAAAAAGAACCAAGATCCATACCTAGCCCTTTTGGAATATCGGTCCACCCCATTAGCAAATGGCTTATCACCCGCAGAACTTCTAATGGGCAGAAAGATACGTACCACTTTACCGATAGTTGATGAACAGCTCCGAAAAAAATATGACTTGAAGGCCACAATGACTAAAGAACAAAAATCGAAAAAACAGCAAACCGCCAACTACAACAGCAGGCATAACATAATTAGACGAGAAACATTAAAAGATGGCGAATTTGTTTGGATTCGGGATTTAAGCCTTTAAGGTAAAATATTAAAACCTGCGGAAACCCCAAGGCCTTACATAGTTTCCACAGATCGAGGAGAGTTTCGCCGAACTTCCTTCCATCTTACTCCCTCCGGTATGAGAGACATACCTTATGCTCCTGCCAAAGTACAAGACGTGCAAATGATACCACCTGCAGCACTTCCAAGTCCCTCGCCACCAGGCTCGACAGAAACAAATGCTCTAGTAACATCAGAAGGCGACACGGCACCAAACATATCCGGATATGTGACAACAACAAGGCGAATAATTACGTACCCAGATAGGTACAAGGCGATGGACTAACAATCTTGTTTGTATTCCTTAACCATATTCCATTTTATTTTATTCAAGAAATTTTCCTTTCACAACTAATACTGAATTATTAACAAAAAAAAAAAAAAGTCAAAGAGTGAAATAGTGATAGCTATTTTTTGCTATGTAAATACATATGTATATTAGAGTGGCCCTTATTTTGCGAAATCGGAAAGGTCTGGGTGTTCATTCCTGAAATGGTTGTAAGTGAAAAAAAAAATTACTTCCTTAAAATTTCAGCCCGATTGAACAACTCTAACCCGTGCCACAAACGGCCCAAAGTTCGAGCATTGGCAGCATCACTTCTAGTAAGTGCTGCTTGGTTAGTCACGCAAACATTTTGGTGTCCATGGCAAACAGAGGTGCCAGTAAAGAAAAAAAGATCTATCATTGAAAAAAAAAATAAACTAGATGTATCTATATATCCGTTAACCCATTAACGCCCATAGTACCCATACCCACCTCTTCAAATATCGAAAACTGCATTACAAACTTTGAAAATATATAATGTTGCTATAACTATTACATAAACTGCCCTGAACACAAGTGAATTAAATAGTTTCAGACTTACAAATGCCAACCATCACGGTAGTGCATTTTCTTTCGGTGGCTTTTTTCCTGGGAAGGTGAAGCGAAATTCGAATTTGCCAATGTAAACGATGCCGAACTGGCTCATTTGAATTCGCCAAATTTGGGTTAGGATAAGAAATTAACTTTCAGTCGTTGTTTAGTACGCGTTGTTGTCAGACTTTCGTAAGTGCGTGCGTTGAAAAATAAAATGGCTTTTGCTAAATCTTCACGAAGAATTTTGCGCAAAGATACAGGGATATTGTTAATAGGGGCATTTTCTTCCCAAATTATTGGTAACAAATTACCATCAAAAGACAAATACTCAAAGTTTTATTTTTTAACTTAAGAGTTGTAAAATCTAAAATGCGAAACAGTGCAATGTTAACGATTCGAGAAGCTTTGCTGTTTTGGGAAAAAGCAAGAATAAGTACCTAATCAAAGTGAAAATAATTGTATTCGAAAATTGAATCTGTTGTGTGACGAATGGAGGAATATCCAAAAATTTTCTTTCAAACCTCCAGACAAAAAGTCCGTGATGCAAATAGAAAAGAAATCCAAGTTTGTTAGTGAACTTGACGCTCTTTTTGATATCGCTTCGAAAAATGCGTTAAGTTCAATGAAAAATAAAGAGGACATTGAGTTTTTAAAAAAACAGAGGGAAAAGGGATGTCCAGGTTATAAGCACGGAATTGACCATGAACTAGCAAGGGAAGAGCAAGCTGAACTTATTGAAAATAATGTGATGTGGAATCAAATATTGGAGGAGTCAGGTAAGTTGTATCGAGATTTCGTGACAAATAATCGTATTCTGGTTAAGGCGCAATACAATTTTTTAGCTGAAGAAGTTGACCCTGATGATAAAAACTAATATGTATGTGAATGAATATGACACGGGGAGTGCTGATGAACGACTGACTTTATTAAAAAGAGAACAATCGTGAACCTTAAATCTAAACTTATGCTATTATATCGTAAGTGCTAGGGTTGCCATATGCCTACATACATATCACCTTCTTACCCTTTTTATTGAGTATATACATATATATGTATCCTACTAATATTTATGATCGTTGGCAGTTGCAATATTTTCCTTTTTATTATTCTCTCTTTCTTTACTTCTATGGCTCGAAATATTTTCTTTATTCTTATTCTCTCTTTCTTCACCTTTCTTACTCGTTAACACATCTAACAACGTTCGCGGCTTGTATGTAAACATTCGACTTGATGGGCTTTCCATAGTAACCGTAGACGGTGTATTTCGATATTTAAGCAAAAAATTTTGTAGTTTTAACTCCCACGACAAGCTTGTTGTTTTCGGGTCAATAAGACTTTTTTTTAATGCCTGTTTCACAGTCTGCACTGCTCTTTCGGCACTTCCATTCGACTGTGGGTGGTAAGAAGGCGACTTCAATGCCTCTATACCATTTGATTCACAAAAATTTTAAAATGTATTTGAGTTGAAAGGGGGACCATTATCGCTCACTATTTTATGCGGCAACCCAAAAATCGCGAAAATACGTCGCAAACTTTCGCACAGACTTTTGCCATCGGTCCGTTTCATTTCTACTGCCTCTATCCATTTAGAGTACACATCAAATAACACCAAAATTGTTATGTTAGAAATTTTGCAGAAGTCAATATGCACTCTCTGAAACGGACCACTGGCTGGTTCCCATTTAGTTAGCGGAGGGGTTGGATTGTTTTGCACAAGACTGCATGCCTTACATTGAGCCGCCCAGTTCTCTAAGTCTCTATCGATATTTGGCCACCATACATATGATCGCGCTAATGCCTTCATTCTCACTACCCCCACGTGGCCCTCATGCAACAATTCTAATACTGCTCTCACTAAGGATTTCGGGATTAATAAGCGATCCCCATAAAAAATGCACCCATCTTCTGTTCCCAGTGAATCCCGTTTCAAAAAATATGGTTTTAGTTCTGTTTCTATGTTGTCCGGCCAGCCTTTGAATTTAATAATTTTATATAAACTTTGCATGGTTTTATCTTTTCCCATTTCTTGTCTCACGTTATCAATTTTTATGGGGAATTTTTCAATCGACAGATTATTTAAGCTAACTACCTCTTCGTCTACGGGTTTGTCAAGTGGCAGTCTTGATAATCCATCGGCATGTTGCATATCAGAGCCTTTTCGATATCGAATTTGGAAATCGTACATTGATAAGAAAATTGCCCACCTTTGTAAACGATTCGCAGCTACCACTGACATGTCGCTTTTATTTCCAAAAATAGCCCGTAACGGTTGATGGTCCGTTTGTATAATAAATTTCATACCATAAATATATTTGTGAAACTTTTTCACAGCAAAAACAATAGCTAACGCCTCTCTGTGCAGCTGAGAGTAATTTTTCTCCGCATTGGACAATGTGCTGGACGCAAACATAACCGGTTTTTCCTCGCCTCCAATAAGGTGTGACAACACAGCACCCACACCGTATGGACTAGCATCGCATGAAACAACAATTGGCTTGGACGGATCATAGTGTGTAAGAACATCAATGTTGAGAATAAGTTGTTTACTCTTCTCAAAACACGCACTATGTTCTGCTGTCCATTTAAACTCTACCTGTTTTGAATTCAGCGCATACAAGCACGACAGTTCTCTGGACAAATTAGCTATACACTTATGGTAAAAATTGACCATACCTAAATACGACGCCAACTGTGCTTTGTTTTGCGGCTCAGGAGCTTTCAAAACTGCCTCAATCTTTTCCTGACTTGGCGTAATACCATCTTTGTTTATGGTATGCCCTAAATAGCAAAGTTCCTCACAAAAAACATACATTTATTTTGGTTGACTCTTACGTTATGCGTATTTAATTTTTGAGTACCATTGTTAAATTCTTCTCGCATTCCTCCTGTGTAGATCCCCCTACTAAAATGTCATCAAAGTATACGTGCACTTTCTCCAAGCCTTTCAAAATTTCCGACATTAGACCATTAAAGATTTGTGGTGCGGTCTTTAACCCAAAAACTAGTCTTGTATATTGGAAAAGACCCATATCCGTATTTATAGTTAAAAATTCACGTGACCGATCTGACACTTCTACTTGTAAATAAGCACCCATCAAATCGATTTTACAAAACCCCTTCCACCCTGCCATTCCCGCTAAAATATCATCGATTCTCGGGATAGGTATATGCTCCGTTTCCACGTATTTGTTAATCGTGCGTTTACAATTAACACAAAGCCGAATCTGCCCATCTCCTTTGTTTACAATAACTACGGGGCTCGCCCACTTGCTTCTTGTCACTGGAAGCAACACTCCCTCATCACATAACCTTTTGATTTCCTTTTCGAAACGGGCCCGTAACCCAAAGGGAACTGCTGAGGCTTTACAAAAAATCGGGCATGCGTCCTCCTTAGCTACGATCTCGGCTTTGAAATCTTTTATAACCGCATCATTTGACTTCGTAAATACTTTTTTATACTTAGTAATTATACTTGGAACTGTATATTTTATTGAGTGACAAACGTTATCGTATCTTTTGACTTCTAACATTGTACGCCACGATGGTACCAAAACCTCTAGCCACGTTCTACCAAGTAGGGGTGTAAAATCATCGTACGAGTCTAAAACATTTATATACAACTTAAACGAACAGTTTTGTACACTCACGTTTACTTCAATATTACCAACTGTACCTATACAATCCCCAGATATCAATTTCATACTTTTTCTTCCCGACATCAACTTAACATTCTTAAAATATAAATTGTAATGAAGCTTGCTTACAACCGTTTCGCTGGCACCTGTGTCCACTTCAAACTCAATTATCTTCTCATTAATATTTAGTTTCACTTTATGCGGTTTTACATTCTCTACCGATTTACAATTACTCAAATACCTACACTCGTATTCGGTGCTCTCTTCTTCATCACTGCTTTCGATTCCATAGTCAGCCTCCAAATTATTTACGTTGCTCTTCTTTGTTTGTCTGCAATATCGTTGTATATGTCCGAATGCACCGCATCTAAAACATTTGACTCCTCGCCTTCCCCGCCGGTCATCATGTCTTTCGCTGCTGGTATTTCCATCATATTTATCCCTTTTGTTATCGCTACTATTCTTTGCTTGTGGTTGTTTCAAGTCTTTCGTACCTTTCCTATAGGTTTTCACTACATTTATTTGATTCTGTTCGTGTTTCATAGCCACCAAGTTTTTGTTTGTCATCTCCATTGTGGTGGCAATGTTTATCGCTCTTTCAAATGTTTTAAGTTCCGCATCATTTAAAAGCCGATTCTGGATTTTCTCTTCCGAAATTACACACACAAACTGGATTAGAAGAGCTTTATCTTCAAATGTTCCAAACTCACAATACTGAGCAATCTGTTTCAATTCTACAATGTACTCTTGCAGTGGCTCCCCTGTCTTCTGCGACCTTTTAAAGAATTTAAAGCACTCCGCAATCACGTTTTTCTTCGGCATGAAATGCCTTGAAAGTTTTTCAATTACGTCGTCAAATCTTATTGTTGAATCAGTTTCTGTTTTTGGTGCAATTAAATTAACCAATACTTTGTATAAATCTGGCCCTCCTAAGCTCACCAAAATTTAAATTTTTGCGCTATTCTCCACAATGCTGTTAAGCGACAACAGGTGATTGAGCCTTCTAGCGTATAGCGAAAAATCTTCGCCCAAAACGTAAAATTCAATACTTCCTACAAACACTTTGGTTGCCATTATGCTTTGTTCACTTTTAATATATGTGTAATATATTAAATCAACATTCGCTTTCTGGAATTTATGCGCTTGATTTATTTCACACGTGGTAATCTCCTTATTTCTCGTCGCCAATAATATGTATGTGAATGAATATGACACGGGGAGTGCTGATGAACGACTGACTTTATTAAAAAGAGAACAATCGTGAACCTTAAATCTAAACTTATGCTATTATATCGTAAGTGCTAGGGTTGCCATATGCCTACATACATATCAAAAACTAAAGTGAGGTAACCGTTGATGTCAGAAAGCCATTAGATAGAAAAATTTAGAAATATGTTCCACAAAGAATACGCGGCGGAAAGCAGGTAATCAATGAATGTGTGATTTGTGCCGTAGAAAAATTTGAAATAAGTGATCGAGAAGCAATGTACTTAATTTCCGCTATTGCTGTGATTTGGGCCATGATTTGAATACTTTGGTGTTAAATAGAACATCCCTTCAAAACTGCCGGCGGGCACTTCGAAAGAAAAAAGCTGAAAAAATTAAAAAGATGTTCAATACGATTGATCTGAATGCCGCAGTAATTCACTGCGATGGAAAGCGTTTACCTGGACTAATGGGTCGGGAAACAGTTGATAGACTTCCGATTATTTTAACTAATGGGGATATATAACACATTCTACATGTGCCGTCTCTAGAAAATGGTACTGGGAAAATGAAAACAGAAGCGGTCTTTCACGCCTTGACTGACTGGGGTTTGGATAGCTCTGTAAAAGCTTGTTGTGTCGATACAATTGCGACTAACACTGGTGCACTGAATGGAAATTGCGTTTTTCTAGAAGGCCTTCTAGAAAGACAACTTCTTTACCTGCCCTTTAGACATCATATAAGTGAAATATTGTTAAGAGCAGCTTTTGAGTGTAAACTTCCCAAATCGCCTGATCCCAATGTTCCGTTTGTTTAAAAGATTTACTCGGAATGATTATGAAGAATTTTCTGTACTTTGTTTGATTTTCTTAGGAGAATTTCCAAAGAAAAATATTAGCTTTAAATACCCAGGAGCAATGCATCACCCCCGGTGGATGTCCAAGGCCGTTTATACTTTAAAAATATATCTATTTAGAACTGAATTTAAGATGAATGCCTCTACTTCGTCAGCGTTACGTGATCTTTGCGTCTTCATAGTAAAAATTTATGTGAAGTATTGGTTTTTATGTCAAATTTTAACGAAAGCACCACAGGCTGACTTTAAGCTAATTATGGACTTGCATGAATTCAGAAGTGTAGATGAAGAGTTATCGGGTACCGTTTTAGGTAAATTGCTTAATCATCTAAGTCCTGAAGCAATGGCATTTGCCTTATTTGATGATGACATTGACTTTGAAACTAAGGAAAGAATGCGAACAAACCAGAAGATGAAATGCGGCCACCTAAACGAGTAATGATTGGCTTGGTTCAATATTTCAACACGTTTTTGGCACGGGTTAAGGTTGGTAGGTAGGTAGGTGGAATAACTACGACCCAGGTCGCCCAAGTAGCTTTAGAAGCCGTTTTGATGCCATAAAATACTCGTTTAAACCTACTTATGTAGTATGGATATCTGTTACAACCAACCAGAGTTGTTGATAAACTCGAGGATATTTGGGATCCCTATCTCGGATATACGATCCAAGCTAGAGCCGGGCATTCACACAGGGAATGCTTAACGGTCTCCTTGGCATCGCTGTCGTCGCAGCTTCTGCAGTGATCTCGGTGCGGAATTCGAATTTTTTCCGCATGCGTGCCTATCGCCCAGTGACCTGTGAAGACTGCTATGCGGTTGTGAGTGCTGACTCTTGACCTGCTTAGAAGACTCCTCGTCCTCTTTAGTCTGGCCAGGTGGATCTTGCTATTGCACAACTAGTGGTGTTACTCCATCTCAATTGTGCTTTGTTCCGGTAATATTGATGGATGTTTCCCTTGGCTACTGCTAAGGGTACCCCTATATCTACATTGATTACTTACTCATTTTCGTCCGATGAACCGCTGCGTGCCAGCTCATCGGCTTTCTCATTACCTTCGATAGTGACTTTACCAGTTGTGTTCAGGTCCTTGAGTGATCTGCCGGCCTGCAAGATCGCAAGAACCTCAGCTTGAAACACACTGCAATGCGATAGGAGTCTGAATGATACGGCAATGTCCAGGGACCCCGAAAAGACGCCGGCCCCCACCCCTGAATCCATCTTGGACCCGTCGGTGTAGACTTGGATGCCGCTGTCATCTTCGACCCTGCCCCTTTTCCAATCATTCCTACTCGGAGTTGAAGTAATAGTACTACTCTCAAACGCCAGTTTGTGAGGATAGAAGTCGGTTATGGCATTAATAGTGCCAGCTGGAAAATAGTTAAGAATGCTACTGTGACCCTGCTGAGCATCCCTCCAACACCCGGACTCCCTGAGTCTGAGTGCGGTTTGAGCCGATGTACTCAGTATGTGTAAGTCTATTGGAAGAAGGTTCAGAATCGGATCCAAGGCCGCAGTGGGACAAGTGCGCAAGGCTCCGGTGGCACCAACACATGCCGCCCGCTGAACCTTCTGTAGGCTGATGAGGTTATAGTTCTTCCGAAGAGCTTCCCACCATACTACAGATACATAGGTCAGCACAGGCCGCACCACCGCCTCATACAACCAAAGCACCATATTTGGCCTTAGACCCCATTTTTTACCAAACATTGATTTGCAGGCGTAGAAAGCGACACAGGCCTTCCGCACCCGCTCCTCAATACACGCTTTCCAGTTTAGTTTACAGTCAATTATGAGCCCAAGATATTTAGTGGTAGCAGATAGGGATAGCCGCAGGCCATTTAATTTCGGTAGTTCGAAAGTAGGCGGCTTGTACTTCCTTGTGAAGAGTAGTAGATCCGTCTTCTCCGGATTCAGCCTGAGGCCACAATCATGTGCCCACCTACTTAGTCTTGCCAACGTTTTTCCATGGTTTCGCTCATCACGGAAGGGAAGGGACCCGAGACTAGGATCGCCACGTCGTCGGCGTACGCCACGATTTTTGCCCCACTTGTGGTGAGTTTTATTAGTGCGTCGTTCATAGTGAGGAGCCATAGCAGAGGCGATAGCACTCCGCCCTGCGGTGTGCCTCTACATATCTGCTTCCTAACTTTTGCCCCTCCTAGCTCGGCGGATATTTCTCGGTTAAGGAGTAGGGTCGTGATCCAATTCCTTATTGGCTCCTCCATCCCTACCCTTACGAGTGCAGCTGATATCGCATCGGCTCTCACGTTGTTAAAGGCGCCCTCCACATCAACGAACGCGGCCAGAGTAAATTCTTTGTATTATAGTGGCTTCTCGAGTTACGCCACCCTTCTTCTCTGCTCCAGCTCTCCATAACCATCCGGAAAGTGAGCTCCAATTAGGATGTCAAGGGTTTCCGCTGATGACCCTGCCCATGTCCCATCAGAGCGTTTGACGAACGTCTTGTTTGTGTGGCTCCTGGCGAGGATCTTTCCGAGCCTTGCTTAGTCCTTCGTGGACTCGATTGACTCACAGTGTTCCTGCCAGGAGTTCGTTTTCGCTGTTCTTACTGCTTTTTTGTACTCTCTCAAGCAGATCTTATACTCTTGGAAGTTCTTCCTAGAGTAGCAGTCATTAAAGACCCTCCTGAGATTCGACCTTAGGTCGCAAAGGTTCTCATCCCTCCACGGTGGGAAGGTCTTTTTGGTTCTGGATATCGGACAGGCAGCTTTGTAGGCTACCTGAAAGCTTTTCTCTAGAGACCTAACTCGATCGTCCAGGCAGTTGCTAGATTGTATGGATTTTTTATTTCTACTGAGCCTATTAATGACTATCTTGTCAAATAGACCCCACGAAGTTCGCTTCGGGTTCCTATAGGGTTTTCTTATCTCCCTCTCATATAACCATTTCAGGGATGAACAACGAAAAATTTGTTTTCCCCCCATAAATAAAGGCCACTCTAATGTATATTGTACAATGAATTAACTAAGAAATTTTGTGATGACCTAAGTACACATAGATTAACAAGACTCAGAGGGGAGATATTGGATATATATATACATATGTATACAGAAGAGAGAGTTGTTATACATTCTTCTTCCTACTGTTCTTGTACCGATTGCTACCCTGCAGTGAAACACCAAACTAGTATACAACTACAATTTTCTGGTTGAAATCATACTAGTCAGAAAAAGTTTATTCCATACTAGTATTCAACTACAATTTTCATGTTCAAATTGTTCTAGTTTGAAAAAGTTCAAACTGTAATTTCCTTTTATGCATTCTTTTAACTATGAAGTTATTAAAACAAAGTTTGCTTTTAGTTTTTATTTATTTTTTTTAGCTATTATATGCATTTTTCAGTTGCATTGACCTTTTTCAATCAAAATTTTATAATATCCTTCCAATTCTGCTTTAACCTCGTAACGACACTGTATAAGAATATTCCTTCTAATGTGAAAATGCATCGGGAATCTTGGATTGGGAATCAGTATGCAAAACTGAACTATTTAAGTGGTTTTTTTAAGATACAAGGTTACAGCAGAAATGTATGCAACGTTTAAAGAAAATACTGAAATAACAATACCATATTTTTACAATGTAATAATGAGTTTATTTTCGTATTTTTATTATATCTACAGGTTTCGGTCACTTTTTGGATTAGAAAGGTTCAATCTTTTACGAACTAGTTTGATACTAGTCCCACAGGGCTGATATTTTACTAGTTCGTTTCATTCCATTTTGAACTACTATGAAACCGGTATATTTCAACTATATGCAAACTAGTATGTATATACTAGTAGATGAGTGGTATGTTCTGGTCGAAATCTGACAATTGAAATGTCGTAGGACATCAACATTGTAAAAATACCAGTTGTTTATATGAAAATATGACAGTTGGCTGACTAGTTGGGCTTAGTGCACATACTAGTTGTAAAGTAGTTTTCAGCTAGTTGGTTTGATTGCAGGGTAATTATGTATACCAGGGCCGGCAAAACAAATACTAAAACATTTGCATAAGTGCGTAAGTTTTGAGTGATTTTGCGTACAGTGGCTGCAAAGCAAATGCTAATTGATGTGTAAACATCTTTGAAAAGGAAAACAAAGGAAAGGAAAATGAAACACATTAAGGAATAAAATGTAAGGAAAGGTAAGGAAAGAATGAAAGGAAAAGGAAGGAGAGGAAAGAAAAGAAAAGAAAAGAAAAGGGAAGGAAAGAAAAGAAAAGAAAAGAAAAGAAAAGAAAAGAAAAGAAAAGAAAAGAAAAGAAAAGAAAAGAAAAGAAAAGAAAAGAAAAGAGGAGAAAAGAAAAGAAAAGAAAAGAAAAGAAAAGAAAAGAAGAGAAAAGAAAAGAAAAGAAAATAAAAGAAAAGAAAATAAAAGAAAAGAAAAGGAAAGAAAATAAACTAAAAGAAAAGAAAACAAAACAAAATGTACATTGGACGTAAAAGTTCGGTCGCATAGCACGCATTGCAACATATTTTTATTGTATGCGCAAAAATAAGTTTGTGCATTTCCATTTGTCATGACTGTTGCTTGTTGATAGTCATGCGACATAGTCTTGCTTCATTGATAGTTGAACAGCGACTGACAAGCGCAAGCTAAATTTCGTGATCACACATCGTTAGCGTCGGTGTGAAAATAAGAACTCAAAGTGCACAATGTGCACAATGTGCAGCTCTTGGCCGGTCCTGACGTATATCTAACTTGAAATAAACTCAGTTGTTAAGCTGATCTCGGCGTGTGCGTTCACTAGTTGTAGCACTGCTGCCAAAGCTGCTTAATGCCCGTTAGATGAAAGATGGCCGCCACCGCACGATGGCAATGTAATATTAGTTTACATATATGAAAGCCTGGGAGTAAAAACTGAACATACTTTTCATGTAAGTAAAAAAGTATAAAAGAAAAAACTTAGTAACAGGCGTATATAAGTCATTTTCATAACTCCTCCTCTTTCTGTATTCTCTGTAGATGAATTCTAATTCAGCTGTTAATGCAGTCGCTAATGATGGTATAATCAATGACAACGTTTTGCTGAGCTAAGCATGTCGTCCAATGTTCTGCAATAAAATTGTTGTTTTAGCAATAAAATTACTCCTCGAAAGTTCTGGCGACTGTTGTCGAAATGACAGTCCTTGGCCGGATATGAATCTGGTATAGTGCGGTACTCCCTTGCAGTACTGCCCGACTGTCGTGGTAGCGATTCGGTATGACCAATGCAACTTTCTAGGTCATGCCATCCCACCTTCCGAAATTAAAGACAAAATGGGTCATGAGAGGTGAGAGGCATCATATCCGTAGATCAACCATCGAGTTGCACATCAATACCTTTGTGCATATTAGTCGAATCTTAACACCGGTATGCCTACCGCGGGCATATTCTTAATCCCTAACCCGCCGGTCTTATGGCGCTATGCAATTGATAATTGCCGTCATCACTATACAAACAGACGAATGTGTATCTATTGTCTGGTGGTCTTGAGTCGTTATTTAGTGGTATTTGGTAAAATTATATTGTCAAATATTTTGCTCTGCCTAGCACATCTATTACATCCTCTAATCGTGTAAATAAGAACTGGTTGTTCACTAAATTGTTGAACAAATCGGCTGTGGTGCTTAGCTGGAGCGGCCGTGGCTCGAAAGCACCGCGGTCGAATTGGGATTTGAAAAGAAAATAAAAAGAACGATATTCTCGTTATAATGTGGGCGTGTATTTGTTATGAAAGTTATAATTTTACAAGTGAATGTTACCTTAACTATTGGTTGCCGGTGAAAGTCCTGGGGTGGCCGTGATGTGGTTTCTTCAACGTTCGCTGGAAAAGTAGACGGTTGTCCAGTCGCGGACAACCGTTGACCCCCGAATTTCAGCCTCCGGTTTTAAGGGGAGGTGAACCGACACATGCACGCCCACATGCACGCCCACATGCATGTATATTTTTGCTGACAAACATGAATATGCGTGCATGTACATACATGTGGGCGGCTTGGTGTTGGGGTTTTGTATAAACTAAAAAGTGACATTAGGGTGGCACATTTTATAAGACTAACGAGAAGAAAAAAAATTTATTTTTATTTTCGGCTTAATCTAATCTTACATACTAATTGTTAAGGGAGCGTAGCTGGCGCGGCAGTGTGGCCAGTCTACGCAGGTGTGAGTCCCGTGGCTTGTATTTAGCTGGCACGGCTGAGTGGCCAGTCTAAATTTTCGATAGAAAAAGGATTTAGCTGGCACGGCTGAATGGCCAGTCTAAATTGTCGAGTTTATATGAAACTCGTTCGAAAGGGTCGGAACGGCAGTGAGTCCGATACCCCGGGTACTGGCCGGAATGGCCGTGGTTCCGAACCAGGTTCGATGCTTGCGCCGTTATGTGAACGACGCTGGTAAGCGTGGGTGGCGAGAGCGCTATAATCTGGCGAAATTGTACATGATTTTACTTTACTTATGAGGCTAAGGCAACTAAATGATTGGCAGACATCATTTTTGCAAAAGATTGCCGTACGGCACCGTCCCACCGGAACGCATTCAAAGAAAAACTTTATTGCAACTGAGGGGTCACCCTGTAGTGCGTTTTGCTAATTTGGATACATATGTAAATATATGTATTTTGCTACAGTTCACTGGTGCTCACTAGGGCTGCGCACACAGCGACATTTCCGCTTTGGTCGGTATTGACATTCGGTACCGATCCGGGTAGAGAGTGTGAGTGGAGCTCGGTTTTCGGGTTTGTTATGGTTGTTTTGTGGGCAAAACAGTCCTGCCGCTCCGAAAAAACAAACCCAAAATCGAAAAAAAATTCGGCACGGTCGCCGAGGGGCGGGACGAACGTAGATTTCGTCCCCCCTTCGCCCGCAGTAAGCGGTCACGATTTTTTGGCAAGTCGGGTTTTTGGTGCCCGTTGACCATAACCGTAGCATCACTAGCGCGCTGGCGTGATCATCAGCAAACATACACGGAGAAAACTGTTGTGCATTATTTATGCACAAGCTGTTCATAACTATAAAATGTTTAGATACATTTTTGAATATGCAACTTTGCGCATAAATTTAGCCCAATAATCATGAATTCTGCACAATCTATTGAAATTGTGCATAAGTTATACACAAAAAATGTGCACAGTTTGTGAACACTGTTCATAGCTTAATTATTTGAAATTCAAACACAATTGATCATAATATGTGAATATTGTGCATAATATTTGACTATAAACACTTATTGTTCATAAGTTGTGTGTATTTATGCATAGATTATGAACAATCTATTGAAATTGTGCATAAGTTATACACAAAAAATGTTCATAGCTTAATTATTTGAAAATCAAACACAATTGATCATAATCGCCCCTATTACGGTTGTCAATACTTTTAAGTATTGACTTTTTGTTGACGAATCGGTATCGCCATTGTCAATTTCGATAACTATTGACAGCTGTTGAAACTATTTTGGTATTTACGACAACAATAGTGATATTCTATTGACGGGAGTTAACATAAAACTTGTCAACACAGATTTTGGTGACGACAAGCGCTCAATAAAATATTCTGCTGTAAAAATTTGGTAAAATAATTCTGAATTATACCTTTTTACACACTTTATTTGTTTAGTTTTTATTTAATTCAGGAAAATGTAGAGAAAAATGAAAATAACAAACAATAACCAAGTTGCGCAGCATATTTTAGAACTAGAAAAAAATGGTTCAAGGTGTTCTCAAAAGTGGAAGTTGCATTGTTTAAAGATTAGTTTTCAAAAACAGAATAAATATTTTTGTTTTATGCAGAAAATACTGAAGTATTTTATATTTTTTAATAAAAACAACCAAAAACGAATTACAAAAATCTTTAATTTGTTGCCGTATTTGCGAAGCTTCCATGTTTTGCAAGTCGTCAGATAAATCAACTTCAAACCCGTCTTGAACATTTTCAGCTTCGGATGATGAATTGAAGCTTGATGACTCTAACGTCAATACAACGATTATGTAAGGCAGCGTCCTTACCTCCGTAACAATAACCTGGAGGGGGAAATCCGATATTTTGTTTCAGTGAAAAGTTATTAGTGAAAAACCGACCCGGGTCAGATCTCCAATTCGGGGCGTAATCCATGGTATTTATGTGCATAACACCTTTCCGCATTGGCCGCGCTTAAAAAAAACCCTGGGCTACGCCATTCCAACTCCGGGTGGTTGCCTGAACCGTGACAACGTGCCACGGTACGCACACTTTTTTACTTTTTTGGCTTAGCCTAATGTGCCATTACAACAACCACATGAAAATGACAGAAAAATTGTGAACTTTAACTGCAAATATCTCGCAAAATTCTTAAAATATCTGATTTCCCTCCAGATTATTGTTACGGAGGTGAAGACGCGTCGCTTGATACCTCTACCTAGATTTTTGGACGTGTATTAACACTTGACGTTCGATGGAAAGTATTACCGAAGGTTTAACGGCGATTTTCGTTGCTTTTTCCGGCTTATAATGTAAAAAAACATCTTTAAACAAAAGTTTAAATCTTAAGCAGAATTATATGTGCAACAAATTGTAAATAAACAACTGTCAAAAGTATAAGGATCGTAGTTTTGCTATTAAATTATCGATAACACGTCAACGTCAATACATTGACGAAGTAAATACCACTTTTGCATTGACGCGACTTTGATATTGATGTTGACATTAATACGACGTGACATTTGATCTTGACAACCGTAATAGGGGTGAATATGTGAACATTGTGCATAACATTTGACTATAAACACTTATTGTTCATAAGTTGTGTGCATTTATGCATAGATTATGAACAATCTATTGAAATTGTGCATAAGTTATACACAAAAAATGTGCACAGGTTGTGAACACTGTTCATATCGGATATATAACAAATTGTTAATATTTCAGAATTTACATAATTTCTGGGATTCCGTAGTTGGAATTAAAATTTGCGCTATTTACAATGCAAACAATGAATTGGGTGCATCAGACAGAGACACTTTGATTTTAAATATAGTCAGAGATCATTTAGAGAAAGACGTGCCAATGAATTATGCTATCTACATTAATATAACAGGAGATATAGTAAAACGATTTTCATCAGAAAAAAAGTACAAAACTAGGAAAAATACATATACAACTGTTTGATCCTTTTTTACTGTTTGCAGGAATATTATTTTCAAAAGGAAAACTGTGCAACAAATATCGTTCGATGGCCAGAGCCTTTAGAAAATACGGGTTTTTTACACAATATCTCCGCGTAAGCACAAATTATATAAAATAAACACGTTATGAAAATGTTGCTCATAACCTATGCTCAGTTGTTCATAGTCTATGCCAGTTGTTCAGAACGTATGCCTATTTGTTCATAACCTATGCCCAGATGTTCATAGTCTATGCCAGTTGTTCAGAACGTATGCCCAGTTGTTCATAACCTATGCCCAGATGTTCATAGTCTATGCCAGTTGTTCAGAACGTATGCCCAGTTGTTCATAACCTATGCCCAGATGTTCATAGTCTATGCCAGTTGTTCAGAACGTATGCCTATTTGTTCAGAACGTATGCCCAGTTGTTCATAATCTATGCCCTTGTTCATAAAACATGCTCATAGTGTTGAACTTAAGTTATGGACAAGTGTGCATGGATTATGAACAACTGTTCTTGGTCATTTTTCGTGAACGATTTGTGCATAAGTTGTGCCCATACCGCATAATTTCTGCACAGAATTCTCTCCGTGTATTTACATATATGTGGAGTTTATTCCTTTCAGGAGTAAAACGATTTAGTCGATGCTGTTAATGTTTAGTTTTATTTACGGAGCACCCGAGGGGCGCACACTATTTTAATAAGATGCCTAAAGCACACATTTGTCACAATTTAGTTGTTTTATTGCGTTACAGGTTAAAGTCTTTTAGTCAAATTATATTTAGTTCTTTTACACGGCTTCGCTTAGTGGCGAACTTCTCTCGGCGACGGTGGACGACAGACTTCACAGTTTTTCATAGCCGTTAGTTTAAGTCAGCCATCGTGTTTGACGGCGTTCGTTCAGTTCGGCAAGTAGAGTTGCAACTAGGTTAACCTGGAGGGTTGGCGCTGCCACCCGATCCTACATTCGGCCCTCCTGACCGTTCATTCGGCTCGAATGACGACGCACTTGGTGATTCAGCTGTAGGTTCCCACTTTTTCATAAACTCGGCGACCGTTATAGTACTACGCGGACCTTCGTGGTCCCCTACCTTGCGGACTTCGTACCTGTCTCGAGCCAGAACTCTAGTAATCTTGTACGGGCCTAGGAACTTCCCTTTCAACTTAAGCCCCGAACCGTATTGAGTGCGCTTGATGGCGACGATCTCATCTACCTGGTACTTAGTCACTTCCTTGCGAGACCTATCGAACGACCTGCGATTTTCTTGTTGGATTTTCGCAATGTTCTCCTGCGCTACCTTTCTAGCTTCCTCTCGTTCACTATCCAAATCTCTAATTGCCTCTTCTTCCAAGAACTCCTGCAGCTCAGGGATAACCCCCAACCGCATCTCAACCCCGGTGAGTAACCTAAACGGCGACACCCTAGTGCTACGAGGCGGAGTACTGTTAATGGTTTGCTGTACCCTTTCGAGGTGTTTGTACCACTGGGAGGGATTACCAGCGCACAACTTCGACAACATAGGAATAATGATTTTATGGACTCGCTCCGCCTGCCCGTTTCCACGAGGGACACCGGTTGCCACTAAGAGGTGCTGTATCCCCTCACGTTCGCAATATTCCTTGAAAGCGTTAGAAGTGAACGCCGAACCCCGGTCCGAGATGATTCGCTTCGGATTTCCGAATGTCGCCGCTTGCCATTTGAGCTGGTTTATAACTCCCTCAGCTGCAGTGTTTTTGGATGCATAAAGCCACACAAACTTAGAAAATGCATCAATGACAACAAAGATATAAGTATAGTGCTCCGACGTCAACTCCATAGGCCCGAGGTGGTCAATATGGTACGTCCCTAGGGGTTTATCTTCTTTCCCTATCGGTGCTAAGAACCCTTCCTTCTTCCCTAATTTAGCCTCCGCTACGATGCACTCGACACAAATCTTTGCTATCCTAGATGCTTTATTTGACAACTGCGGGATATAAAAGGTTTTTTCTACAGCTTCCTGGGTTTTTTTGGCCGAGAAGTGACCCTGGTTATGAGCGACTTTAATAATTTCTTCTTCCATCACGGTGGGTACAACGATGAGTTCCTTTATGGGGTCTTTATACAGCACCCCGTGCTTTATATAAAAGTCTTCATATTCGTCCTTCTGAAGTACCTTCGTAACCGCCTTAATCCATGCATCGGTCATTTGTGCTTGTCGCAGCCGGTGTTGCAGCGAATCCTCTAGCATAAGGCAGGAGACACGGCTCAGGGCGTCCACATGCCTCATCTTACTCACGCTCCGGTGCTCGATCTCGTACGAGAAATCCTGAAGGAATAACGCCCAACGCGATACTCTCAAGGGGACATCCTGTTTACGCATAGTCATCGTGAAGGCGTTGCAGTCGGTTACGATCTTAAATTTCAATCCCAACAAGTACACGCGCCATTTTTTAAGGGCTCCAACTATGGCTAGCACTTCCAACTCGTAGGAGTGGTACTTCTCCTCGGTTTCCGTCGTTTTCCTGCTCATCTACTGTATGGGGTGAAATTGTTGGTCGTCGACGTCCTTTTGAAGAAGGACCGCCCCATAGCCGTACATGGACGCATCTGTATGCAGCTCGGTTACCGCTTTGGGGTTGTACAACCGCAAAACGGGGGCGTTCACCAGGGCTGTTTTTAGCTGCTGTTCTTCCTTCATGACGATCTTCGTGTCGCGTCGTAAAAGATCCGACAGTGGTTTAGCGACCACTGCGTACCCTTCAATGAAGCGCCTAAAATACGAGGTCAACCCCAGAAAACGCTGCACCGCCTTTCGGTCACGAGGGGCTGGGAAGTTTTTCACGGCCCTTGTTTTTGCTTCAGACGGCTTGATAGTTCCCTTTTGTATAACATACCATAAAAACTCAACGGTAGTCTGAAGGAACTGGCATTTCTCCCACTTAAACCGCAGGTTGTACTCTTCGGCCCTGCCCAGAACTGCCCTCAACTTTTGGATTCCCTCATCTACATCCTTAGCGGGAATAATGAGGTCATCCATATACGCGACGACAGTTCCGTCCCGTACCATGTCGCGGAAAACCGCGGAAATGAAGCGGGAGAAAACGGCTGGGGAATTCGATATTCCGAAAGGGACGTAAAGAAACTCATACTGGTCATCATGAGTTACGAAAGATGTAAATTTCCTCGAGCTGGGCTCGACTGGTACGTGGAAGAAACCGTTTACTAAGTCAAGGGTGGTGAAAACACTTGCTGCATGCAACCTCTCTACAACATCGTCAATTAGTGGCATTGGGAAATTGTCCCTAACGATTTTTTCGTTCAGTCGCCTATAGTCGCAACAAAGCCGCTTGCCTCCGTCCTTTTTCGACACCAACACGATAGGTGAGACATACTCCGACTTGCTACGTTGGCCAATTCCTTCAGCCAACCACAAAGACACCTGATCATCAACAGTACGTCTGTCGGCGTACGACATTCGCTTCGGATTACAATAAACTGGCACGTCGTCACTTAACAGTATTTTCATTTCAACTGGAGATCGTTGCGTCTTCCTTGGTTCATAATTATTCACCAGTGCCTGTACCGTACTTGCCTTCTCCCAGCTGAGGTGTGATGCCCTAATATCTCGCTCATTACTATCTGCCGCTGCTGATGCACACAGTTCCCCAAATTCCTGCCAAAACTCTGACCCCGTGGACGTCTTTTGTTCGCCTGGTGTATCCGTATCTTTCACCCTTGGTTTGAACTCTACGAGGTCCTCGCTGACCACCAGGGTTACCTGTTGCAGGATATCATTCCCGATCACTGCTGCATACTTCATGTCCCTCTCCCTGGTTACGTGGAACCTAACTTGCAACACGATTCCATCGACCGTGACTGGCTTAACGAAGCTGCCCAATGTTGTTAGACCACCCTCTCCCACACCCACTAGGCGACGCCGATCCTTGTCTAACTCGATATCTACATCTAACCTAAGCAGTGTGTCATAGCGCATTAAACAGAGATCACATCCTGTGTCGATCAACGCCGAAAAAGTTACACTATCGCAGATCATATCTACGAAGACACATCTACCTGCCCGACTAAGTTTACGACAAACTTCCTCACCCAACGTGTTTGCATTGTGGCTCTCCATTTTAATTGCGGCTGGCGCGCTCGGACAGTCAACGGATCGATGCCCAGGTTTTCCACATTTAAAACACTTGAAGGGTTCCTTTCAATCTTTAGCTAGGTGAGAAGTGCTACTGCATTTGAAACATTTCTTGCCTCCTTCTCTACGCGTCCCATGGTTCACCGATGTCTTATCTCCTACCTGTTGTCGGTTCGGGTTAGAGGTGGTAGCTAAATGGCGACTCGACCTAACTTTTTCGTACACTAAAATTTGTTGTTTGAGCTCCGCAATGGACTTCGCTAAATAGAGATTAACCTTATTTTGTTTGGAGTCGGGGATGCCTTCGATAAAGTATTCGACGAGACTAGCCTCGTCGAGCCCTATTGGTTTGCCTATCTCCATCAAAGAGTATAGGTATTCCCGATAATCTTCGTTGCTACGCTTGTGCCTATTCATCAAGGCTCTATGAACTTCTATCGATGACACCCTCGTACCAAACTCAGCCTTTAGTGCGTGCACCAACGAACTCTTGTGACACCTCGCTGGCTACGGACAAACATTTTTCCCGCTCCCTTTAAAAGTTGCTTTGCGTAGATGAACTTTTTGAGCTCGTTCCACTGCACAGCACTAGCTTTTTGTTCGAAGTCCTCCAACCATTCTTCTATTTGTGGCGAACCCGACCCACTGAAATGTGTTAACGACTCCTCTATGTCACGCAAGGTAAAGGGGGTACGATTTGGTAAACTTTTTGGTATTGCCCTTAATGGGGACGAACCTGCGTTATCGTAAACGGAACCTACATCATCATCACCGGCTGCGTCGTCACTCTTCCCGTCAACGTTGAGACCAAAATGCTCTAGGAGACGATCCTGCAGGGTGACTTTCCGACCTGTAGTGGCTAGACCTAGCTCCAATAGCTTTTGTCTTAGTCCTACAACATTCAAATCTAAAATTTCTGTGCGGTCCATCGTCGACCGTTTCCGTTCACAATATCAAAAGGTACAGGTTACTTCAGTTTACAATTTTAATTTTGGGGAAAAACACTAGCTTATCTGGCCATCTGCCTGTGTATTGAATATACATACATAAATCTTTTCTTGTTTAGCAAACTAAATTTGTCGATTATTTGGTTTTCACAAAGATTCTGAACAAAATATAATATTCAAAACAAATATTACAACTTACATACATATAAACGTTTACATATACATGGATTTAATTCAGTACCAGGGTGGTCATACCTTGTTTCAGCTGAATGCAAAATGTTATCACCTCTATTGCCAAATACTGCTGGTAACACTGGTATACTTTGTTGAATGTTGCTCTGCTGGTAGCTGTTCTGCTGGTAGCTGCTCTGCTGGTAGCTCTTCTGCTGGTAGCTGCTCTGCTGCTAATGTAGGTTTGCTTCTTAACCGCTTCGTCAACTGGCCTATTCGTTACCCGGTACAGCTTCTCAGTTTTGCTCGTATGCTTCCCGTTATAGCGGTACTTTCGGTGCTTGGGTAGCTGCCTTGTATCTCCGTGGTACAGTACAGCCGTCACCGAGGTAGTTATATTTTTTATAAATTACTTTTATTAAAAGTCTTTAGCGATATTCAGTTTAAAGATTAAAAGTTTTTCCATTCGCGTTCGTAGACCATCATGTATCGAATCGAGCGTGATACAATGCGTCTGTACACGTTTTATGCACGCTTTTCTCAAAGCCACTTATAGTCTTGCTTTGTTTTTTCGAAATTTTCACCGATTTGAATATTTATCACTTGTAGACGTTTTTATTTCGGTAATGATCCCGATTCTGGCACCATTTGTGGAGTTTATTCCTTTCAGGAGTAAAACGATTTAGTCGATGCTGTTAATGTTTAGTTTTATTTACGGAGCACCCGAGGGGCGCACACTATTTTAATAAGATGCCTAAAGCACACATTTGTCACAATTTAGTTGTTTTATTGCGTTACAGGTTAAAGTCTTTTAGTCAAATTATATTTAGTTCTTTTACACGGCTTCGCTTAGTGGCGAACTTCTGTCGGCGACGGTGGACGACAGACTTCACAGTTTTTCATAGCCGTTAGTTTAAGTCAGCCATCGTGTTTGACGGCGTTCGTTCAGTTCGGCAAGTAGAGTTGCAACTAGGTTAACCTGGAGGGTTGGCGCTGCCACCCGATCCTACATATATGTATGGCGCTAGCGTTGAGCGACGGTTCAATCGAACCACACATCCATATATATGTTTACTCACGCTTTGCTAGTGAGTGGTCAGCAGAGCCCGCGACCGAAAAATATGTCGTACATACATATTTACATTTACTTACAATGGTAGGTACAGAATAAGTGCGAAACAAAGAAAATTCATTGTTATAATTGTTTCCGGAACGCGTGGTCTCCAGCAGTAGGATAGGTAAGTAAATTTGTAATTATTGTTGAAAATTTTATGCCTAACCTAATCTTTCCTTTATTTTCAGATTATGATGGGCATATGGAGGCAGGTATGGTGGATCGCATGGACATCTGGACAGGATTAGGTAAGTTTTATTAGCGCTGCCCGAAATACTGTGTCGATTCGGTAGCAGCGCAGTTGCATTTACCCACCAAAAAATGTGTCGCACTAAATGAAATTTTTTTGATATCTTAAATGTTTCTTTTCTTTGCAGGTTTTCATGCTGGTTGTAACCTTGGTCGTATATGAACAACAATTAACATACCATAGTGCGCATACCTTGTCCCGAAATAAGGCTATTCATCTAATTTTAATTTCACCGCTGCTTCTAATAATGGCAATGCATAATAAAAGGCCTGGGCATAATAAAGGCGTATATCTACGCGAACCAAAGCACCGTAGGAAAGCTAAGAAAGTTGCATCCGATGTCAAGATCCTATATCACTTAAAGGACATTCGGGTTTTACTCCATGAGCCTATCGTTTGGACTCTGCGTGATTATAAAATTTTTTCCAAGAAAGCTGGTCGAGACAGCTGTAAAAGATCTTCGAACTTTAAAGCGTCGACTCTCGTTATTCCCTGAGTTACGTAGTGATCATATTGTTGAAGAGCGTTACCCCCCACATTTGTAGACGCAATCAAAGATGTAGATGATTGCTTGACACTATTGCTTTTCTTTAGTTCATTTCCGTCATTACATTCAATTCCTCGGGACCAGTCATTTCTATGCCGCCGCCTTACCATGGAATTCTTACACTACATTTTAGGCAGTAAATCTATTCGTAAGGTGTTTGTCTGCATTAAGGCTGTTTATTTTCAAGCAGACATTAAAGGACGGAATGTTAGCTGGATAATGCCTCATAGTTATCCATTCAATCCGCACTCAAAAGCTGAAATCGACTTCAAACTCATGTCTATTTTTGTGAATTATGTATACGGATTTAATTCTTCGGAGTATGCGTATTTTGCGCGAGTTCAGAACAAATCACATTTAGCTGATGAAGCTGGCTATGTGTCGCGGTTGGCACGTATATGGGTTGCGGACCCAAATTACGATACTTATACTGAAGTGACAATTCAGTGCCTATCAACCAGGCATGATATTGACTATAATCTAAATAATTCTGCAGTTTCCATATATAGCCTGAAGTATATTGAAGAGGTATTTACAAGGCGAATTAATAGAAGGTGGAAGCCAGGCGAATTACAAACACACATCCATACATTTTCAATGTACTTTGTTTTTGTAATTCGTGGGACTAATGTCAAAATCGTATGGCGGCTGAATGTGTAGTGTCAAAATTTGAGAAAAAAGTAGCTATCAGCTGATGGGATAATGCCACCTTGTATTAATTCGCCTTGGGTATTTAATGAGAATATACACATGTGTTTCAATGGCAATATCACAGACCGTAATTTGGTCTATGTCTCTGGAACTATTGACGACGGACACTGTCCAGTTGCTGGTACCATAGGCAACTTTCAAGACATTTGCACTGTGGGTTTAAACATTAGTGGATATTTTGGAACTACATCTCACGCGCTTAATATGGAACCACAAGTTGATCGTTATACGAGTACATCGGTAAAGTGGTCCATATTGCGGTACCACTACGTGCTAAGTACATGCGCAGTAAGTTGTTGCTAGTAGGAATTAGAGGTATTAATATGTATTTTCATTCGACCTTGCCCCTTTTAAAAATAGTAACGCGATTTCAAACCCAGTTTAGGATTAGTGTTTTACCCGACCGTCCGCCAGTCCGTCCGCATGCACTTTAATATCCATGATAGTGCACAAAATTAGGTCCTGAATATGTATGAGATACTATGTACTAGGTAGTGGATATTTTCGCGTTATGCTAACTATCTCGGTTTCTTTGGAGGCGTTGTGGCTCTGCCAACAAATCAATTTCAGGGGTTAATGGGATGAGAGGTGGGCTTGACTCCGTTATTTCAGTACTGCGTGAGTTTTCGCATGGCAAGAGTTCCTTCTCTTGGATATTGAACATTTTCGGTAATTGTATGGTTAAATTGCGGTATGATGGAGTAAGTGTCCTCCAGGGCGAGTGACCTTGGTAATTTATATAAACATGTTTATGTATTAGTATTTTGGGGTATGTATACGAGGGTGGGTCCATCTGCTGCCGACTTGTCGTGGCAGGTGGATTAATTTTCGGTGGCAGAAAGGTTCGCCTTTCTGCGTTAGGTTCTCTCTGGCCTCGGTTTCGAGTGAAATTAGGTTTTCTGTTGCAGAATGGCTCGACTTTCTGCGTTAGGCTTTCTTGTGTCCTCGTTAAGGGTGACGAGTGAAGGGTGGAAGTTTGGGATATGGGAGATGGTAGGGTCTTGGTTGGAGGTGGAGTGGATGGTTAGGATGAGGTAGCGGGCCTCTCGCCATCCATTCCTTCCATAGGGAGCAGAATCAATTTGACCAACGGTCTTCTGATCTGCCCTTTTTCGGTTACGAGGTCCACTACACGCACTCGGTTATCTTCGCCGGGGTGTACGTGGGTAACTCGACCGAGCCTCCATTCATTCGGAGTCAAGTTGTCTTCTTTGATGACAGCAAGATCTCCCACCTTAATGTTTTGTTTCGGATGCTTCCACTTCACTCGTTTTTGAAGTTCGGATAAGTATTCCACTTTGCATCGCCTGCAGAAGTTGTTGCTTTGATATTGCGTAGGCCTGCGCTCTCGTTTCCTCCACGGAAGTATGGTATTCGTGTTCTTGTGCTGGCCATTGTGAGTTGTCTTCTTGTAACCAAGAAGGTCCCTGCCACCACAAAGAATTGTAAAACGACACTATATTTCTGGTTGGATTGGGTGCGTCTACACGCCCGGTAAGTATCCAACCGAACACCGTTTCTTGAGCCAGAAGTGTACTTAGTACATTCTTTTTTAGTCCGCTCAGTATTATTTGCGGATATATATCTCCGCCAAGTATAAGATCTACTTCTTCATTAACGTAGAATCTCTTATCTGCGAAGACTAAGTCTGGGAATGCCTGCATAGTCGTTGCGTCGATATGGCAGGATGGCAGATTCCCAGTTAGTTTGACTAGAATTAGCACAGAAGTTGTTAGGCTAAAGCAAGGGTCCACTGGTGAACGGAGTTCAATGTGGGAAGCCTCCTTGACTTGAGCCGACACAGCATTAGTGATACCCGAAACTTGGGCATGCATACTTTTTGCTGGTAAATTGATTCGGCGTTTTAGTCGTTCTGTCATGAACGAGCATTCTGAGCCAGAATCGATAAGTGCTCTTGCTGGGAAGTCTGTACCATTATGATGAATGGTGCCTCGAGCTGTCCCTAGCAGCACACCTGCACTTGAATGTACATGGCAGGATTTTACATTTCGGTTAGAATCCGAGCTTGATTTTGAAACTTCCCGTCCCTGTTGTGCCTGTTGGGAAGTAGAGGCAGCATTATCAGCATTGTACTGATTCGGGCTGCTAGTTGCCTGCGTCTGTAGAGACTCCGCATGCATGAGCGTATGATGTCGAGAGTGGCATTTGTTGCAGTCGTACGAACTGCTGCACTTCGACACTGTATGTCCTGGGGATAGGCAGTTTAGGCAGCCCTTGGTGGATTTAACAAAATTAATTCTCTCCACCGGCGTTAATTTTAAAAAACGGGGACAATTTCTCAATCTGTGGGAGTTTGCTTTGCATTTTGTGCACAATAACTTTGTGACATTTGCTTGGTATGCATCAAGCCTTTTTGCAGGAGTTTCGTTGGCAGGTCGCATACTCTGCGGTTTCTGCGCTTTCGAAGAAGCCCCTATGAACCCAGACACTGTTTCAAGTGTCTGGAAGCGGTTGGACAAAAATTTGTCCATATCCTCCCACATGGATATTTCCACTTTATGGTCTATAGCTGAGATCACACGATTGGTCAAATGTACCGATTTTTGACAAAATTTTTCTGTACAAATTTGTACAAAATAAATTTTGTGTACCGATACAATTTCCAGTGTTCACACGATTGGCGTATTTGAGCCAGAATTTTTCTGTACTGATTTGTACACTTCAATAATATGACAGATATTTGTGCAACCCTGTCACATGATTGGGTTTGTCATCTTGAATACAGTAGACAGCTGATAAGCTTTGTATACATATTACATATATTTGAACGTAATTTTATAATTTTTAAATAAAAATGATTTCTTCATCAAGAAAAAGGAAAATAGTGGCAATTATGTGTATTTGTGTACACCTAATTAATAAAAAGAAAGAAATAAAAGAAAAACGAACATTGAAGAAGCGAAGTGTTTGGGTGCTGGATTGACTTCAGAGGAGAAGTGCTGACTCTGCGCGAGTTTCGTGAAGTGAACAATCAAAAATATTTGTTTAAAAATTATCTTCGCATGGACGAAGCCACTTTTAATTATATTCTTAAATTAGTCTCTCCAAACATAAAAAAAAAGTGACACCAATATGCGCAAAGCAATACCAGCCAATGAACGTTTGGCGGCTACACTTCGCTTCCTTGCCTCTGGAGACAGCTTCAAAAGTTTATCCGTTGACTTTCGCATTGCCACCAATAGATGTAGTGACTTGTTTAATAACGGACAAATGGAATAAATGCACCACTGCTCGCATCAATTGTTTTTGCAGATATCAGTGCTGCCAAGTTTAATAATTATTTATTATTATTAGTTTAATAATCAAACTAAACAGTAAATAATGAAATTCCAGCCAGGTGTAAAGTATTCCTAGGATTCAATGTCGTTTAATAATGATAAATCAAAATAAGTCCTTTAATCGAATTAAATTAAATTAAGTATTAATCCTAGGGTATTATTTCGAAACATATTAATCCTAAAAAATACTCATTATCTGTATGAAACAAACTAAATACATAATAATAAAAATAAAAAAAAACATAATTTTGGCTTTATTTGAATTGATTGGCCACTGTGATTGGTACTGCAGTGGCAGATAAAATTATCGGTACATTTGTCCATTTTTTGTATTTACTTGATTTGTACAACAGTTCACATGATTGGTACAACAGAGCCGTATTTTATCGGTCTATCTGCACAAAAATTTTGTTAATTTGCCTTATGCCAAATATTTTCTGGCTGTCACACGATCTGTACATATAAATGACAAAAAATTGGTACATTTGACCAATCGTGTGATCTCAGCTTATGTTTTGCTCCCATAGACCAAGCGCACTTTCCGGCAATTTAGTCGAACACAAGTAAGTAATAATTGCGTCCCAGTTCGAAGTGTCAATTTTATGACTTCGCAAGTGGACATTTTTTCACTATATCCTTTGCCTCACCTTGTGTCTTGTTGTTGAGGTGGAAAAGTTTCTCAACAGGTGTTAGGCGCTTATTTAAGATATAAATGGCAGTGAACATGTCACGAAATGTTGGCCATGACAAGTAATCGCCCTTGAAAGCTTCAGTATCGCAAGGAGGCAGGCGGATCCTGTGCTCAAATTCTGGCTTTTCTTCCGTTTTGGAATCGGGTTTTGTGAACGTCGCTTGGCGTGTAGCCATGTCTGACATGCAGCGTAAATATATGGCGTATGCCTTTTTGAATTTTAGTTTAACTGATACAATGTCAGACGCTTCCAGCTTGTTCGAGTTTAAAAGTCATCTTGGGTCGTTCTCGTCTTCCTCCACATTGACTTCAAGACCTCTTGTTGAAGGCCAAGAGTGAACTTGGTGTGGGCTGAATCATCTATTTCATTATAGTCAGCTTCGAATTCGCTGATCGTGTCAGCCAACCTAATGAAACTGTCCATATTTTGGATTTTGAGGAATTAGAATCACAACCAAACTTGAAAAATAGCTTGAGGTACGAGAAATGCTCAATCGTACAATATAATTCTTAAAAAAGGGTAAAGGCCGTATGTACGCCAGGAAAATCAAACAAACCAATTCAATAATTTTTTTTAATAAATGAACTCAGAGTCTTTAATATCTTATTAAATTTTATTTATTTATTACAGACTTGGCCGTATCGTGTGAATAATTTGTTAAAACTCGACAATAAATTCAAATTTATACTATTTGATTAACTCGCCACCCACACGCTATCGGGGATATGTTTATATATATACATATGTATACGTGTGTATATGTGTTGCCGCAATAACAAAAGTAAAAAAAGTGGAAAACTGAGACGAAACGAACAACCGAAAGGCTACGTGAATTTAACGTGAAAGTGAGGTTATGTTACCTCTACAATTGCAATGTTAATTATTTAGAAAAATTTTAAATAATGCACTCAGTAAACAAGTTCACTTTTCGCACTTATGTTTTGAGCGGGCGACACTTTTTAAATATAAATATTTGTGGCAATTCGTTTAGCAAAAAATAGCAACACCAAAAAACAAGTGGCAAGAAATATACAACTTACGTGCTTTGATGTGGTGATCGGCAGAGTATGTTGTATGTATGTATTATTGTTGTGGTAGCTTCCTTGCGGCAGTGGTTATTTGGCTGTGTGTGGCTGAGTGGATTTATCCAACGTTGAATTAGTAAAATTAAATATTATGTGATGAGATGTTGAAATCTTCGATGTTTTTTGTTGTTGTTGTGGACTGTATAGGCTGTATCCGTTTCTACGGTGAGATGGACCATGAACAAATCGGCTGTGGTGCTTAGCTGGAGCGGCCGTGGCTCGAAAGCACCGCGGTCGGATTGGGATTTGAAAAGAAAATAAAAAGAATTGTATTCTCGTTATAATGTGGCCGTGTATTTGTTATGAAAGTTATAATTTTACAAGTGAATGTTACCTTAACTATTGGTTGCCGGTGAAAGTCCTGGGGTGGCCGTGATGTGGTTTCTTCAACGTTCGCTGGAGAAGTAGACGGTTGTCCAGTCGCGGACAACCGTTGAACCCCGAATTTCAGCCTCCGGTTTTAAGGGGAGGTGAACCGACACATTCACACCCACATGCATGTATGTGTTTGCTGACAAACATGAATATGCGTGCATGTACATACATGTGGACGGCTTGGTGTTGGATTTTGTATGAACTAAAAAGTGACATTAGGGTGGCACATTTTATAGGACTTTAGGCATCGGGCCTAAACACTTGTCATTTATTTTTCATAAAACGACACCGTCGCGAGTACTCATAGGAGAGACCAATGGAGGTTCTAAATATATGAAACTTTTCTATTGTTATTATTTTGTATTTGATTAGATATATTTAATGGGCCATTTGCCATAAGAGAGAAATGATAAACAACTGGCAGTTTCGAAATGTCTCTAGGTAAACTTATCAGTAGAACTCTGAGTGATAGCTCAGAGAAGCGTGGGCAGGGGTACTGTGGGTCGTGGTAGTGAACTAATTAATTCATGACCTTGATAAAAGTGGTGACCTTGCAGATGACTTAGCTTTTCTTGCAGATGCGAATTTCTGGAAACCGTACCGGACATACTTCAGGATTACCTGGGCATGGTATCTCGGTGGTCCAGATCCTGCAAGTTTTCTACGCTGGCAGAGCAGAACCACTTCAAGATTCCCTCGATAAAGAGAGTAACGCTTGAACTGTCTGCCAGGGTTGAGTATCTCGGTAATATTCTTGATAGTAAAATATCATCGAAGTTCAATGTTGAGGAAAGACCAACGAAGTCTGGTTTGCTCTGTACTGCTGTCATGGGAAGATTTTGAACCGTTGGACAATTTTTGCCCAGGGAGGTTCAAGGCTATAGTAAGCCGTGGTTAAGCCGACCAGTTTCAATGCGGCCTGGCCGAAAGCGGTGACATGGCTCATACAGCAACATTGCTGGAAAAGGTCCAACGCATCCCTTCGAACAACACCTCCACTAGCTCTAAGGAGCTCTTGACCTCACTGGCTGTGACTTCGAATTATTTTGCAATTAAGACCATCTGAGTGCCGGGGTACAACGACATCCCTGGAAACTTCAGAACGGATATCCCGGCCCAGGGGGCAACGCTTGTGGGATTCCGTTGGCTACTTGCAGTCTTCTTCTGGGCAGATGGACAAGCCCCGGGCTGGCACAACCTCTTGTCATGTCTTGAAGTCCTTCTAGCCAGAAATAAACTCCAAGATGCTGGCGGAACTATCAAGGCTTACGAAGACACATCTTTTAATGGTGGTGGGAGTGCTGACTGGGCACTGACCGAAGGGGATGCATGCGGTACGGTTCAACATCGTACAAAACCAAGACTGTGTTAGCTGCATGGGGGATGACGAGATTTAAACACCAATTATGCTAAGCTGCCAGGACAAGGTTTAAGTACTTCGGACGAGATGTATTTCACCATCCGAAGAAGCTCTCTCGGTTCGTCAAATAAAGAAATGTGTTAGATTTCGTATCACCGTTAGCTAACGTGGTGGCACAACGGACAATGAAAGTGTCCAAGTTTGTGACCCATCTGGGATATCGCCACCGTATATAACCTATCCCAACCTTCATTACATATTTTGTATCGAAGCGTGGGGCGAACCCACTAGTATAAGCTAGTATATACATATAATAAAAAAACAACCATTTTAAAAGTTTCAAATGAATCGGCGAATTTAGAGACTTTTTGTTGACTGGATTAATGAATAAAACTAGACGGACCCGTGACTTTTATGCGGAGAACTTCACAAGCGCTTATTTTTAACAACTTAGTTTTATAAAATATGATTAACAAAACCACTGCGCCAAGAAACACATGGTTTCGCATGTAGAGCTAAGCCCAATTTGATAATATTGATTCTATATGTGAGCAGAAAACGAATACAAATACAGTAATCAGTAATAATATATAATATTATTAGGTTTACCTATTGATAGATGATACGCTGGGAACATTATCTTGGGAACATATGAATTCAGCTAACAGTCTATCACGTATCTCCCAAGCAAACATTGTTGGATTTTCTCTTTTGTATTTAGCGATCGCATCCACAACTGGTGGAGTGGCTACTTTAGGTTTTGACCCACCTATAACACCAGCTTTAAAACTCCCAGTCTCATAATACCTTGAAAAATTAATAAATTGTACACAGCAAAATAAGCTTTTAATTTCGAAAGTAGGGTAGTGATTTTTTTATAGTTTAGAATGAATACTTTCTCTTTCTATATCATTGTGACAAAACATAATCGTCTAAGTCAAGACAAGTGGTTTTGTTAAATAAACTTTTGTTTGTCGAAGATAGTAGGAATGAATTTTAATATTCTATATTTATTATTGTTCATATAAGTTCGATTGATTTTGAATGATCATTTGGAAAATGCATTCGAGACTTAAAACGTTTTCTACAAACTCTGTTATTGCCTGCTTTTTGGCTTAGTCGTTGATTACTTGTGACCACAGATACGCGAGTATATAATAAATGAAGTAGAAAGTATTTCTTATGGAATTACTCTCGAAAAAATTAAAGGTCATCCTTCGTTTTACTTTTATTTAGTTCGGTTTACCTACTATGGTTGTGGAATAAAAGTATTTAGGGGTGTTGCACGGAAAGTGTGTGAATAAATTCCAAATGAAAATCATAAAGTTTGGTGTTGCCATCTGTGCCTACAAATACATTTCGATTTCGTGGCATACTCGTACACAAGTATTTACCTTTTCAACATAAAATATTTTCATCCATCAAATTTCCAGTAAAAGGGCAAATCGCTTTTTCAATTAGAAGGGAGAATATATTGAGAAAAAACAAACGATGTTTCTCATTTTTATTTTGTCTGTCTTTATTTTTTGCTATTTTCTATTAAAACTTATACATTTTATTTTCACTTGCAACGAAAATACGTTTCCTTTTGATGTGTAAAAATTAGTTCGAAAGTTATACTTTTATTAAGTCGGTTTTTTATATCTTTCATGAACACGAAATGGTATTAAAACTTTGGTCCGATGTTTGTAAGTATGAGACGAAGAAGAGATAGACGCACTATTAAGTACACCGAAATCACCAGGACGATGAGCTGAGGCGATTTAGCCATGTCCGTCTGTCCACAATCGATTGTTCGGATAAATGTGTTCTGAAGAGTCAGGGCCGTGCGCAGGAATAAGCCCTGGGGGGGGGGGGGGGGGGGGGGGGTGGGGGGGGGGTTGTTATTTTGATTTGCATTCGCATACATTTTTCGCTAAGATAAACATATTTGCTGAAACAGATACCCAGACCCATACATAATAAATTTAAATGTTCTTTAACTTTTCTGAAACTGCATACTCTGATGCCTAAAATTATACCCAAGAAAAATTTTTGGTTGTACAAATTTGATGTATTTGATAGAGAATTTTTGATATCCCAGCCAACCAGAGGAGTCCGCAAGGTGCTCCGTTGAGACTCCCAAAGGGGAGCGCTCACCCTCCTAAAGAGGCTCCTAACGGAGCATATCCGACGGAGAAAAGTGCCTTTTGAAATGTATGCAAAAAGTGCTCCTTTAGGACTCCTCAAATGAGCATTTTCGGAGTCCCAAAACGCTCCTGCAGATAATCCGCAAAGACTTCGTGTGGACTCCTCATTTTCAATTTCACTATCACTATCTACTGTATTAATACACTAATAGACTTTGCTATGAAATAAAATTTGCGGAATTCCACCTAGTACCAAGCGCCTTTGCCCTACTTGAGTCCTCGAATTCGAGGAAATCTTCGCTCAGCAGGTGAGCTTTTGGAATATCCTGCAGGATTTCATTGCTATTGGAAGTCCATTTTCGTAAGGGAAATGCAGCTGCAAAACCCTTGAAATTTCATCTCTTGCTCTGATCGCAGAAGCAACAGTATGTCCTCCTGGAAGGACGTCGTGGACATACATATTTTTCCGTAAAATATTTCAGGCAATAGGATGTGAATTTTCTGAGTCCTCAGCTGGTTCAAGTAAAGTCCTTATCGCTATATAAGGAGCACAATTGATACCAAAAGTAACCGTTTTAAGTTCATACAGACTGATGGGATCATCTGTACTTGAACGGAAGGCTTTTCGTTGGTATCTGGTTTGGTTTCCGTCCACTAGGATTTGTCTATACATCTTCTCAATATCGCTATTTTGAAGACGTATCTGAAGAGTGGCCAGCGGAGAATAAGAGACGGTAAGTCAGTCTGAAGCACTGGACTCGGAAGGAGCACATCTTTCAGACTAACCCCATTTGATGACCGCGAAGAAGCATTGAAAACTACGCTACGTCAAGCGCTCATGGAGTTAACAAAAACGGTAGGTGGTCTAGCTGCCGTACGTAATGCAGGCGGACAAGGTAATAAGCAGAGTTGTCATGGTCAGCAACAGGAAACGACACAAGGGCAGGTAGACGAAGTGCGTGAACCGCCATGTCAAGCTACGTCAGCACTTCAACGACCAGGCAGTGTACACGAAATCAGTTAACTTTTATCAACGTTTGATCCACTGAAGGGCAGCATTAGATCTGATGTGTTTGTCGATAAGATAGAGCAACTACAAAATATACATGGTTGGTCGGACAAGGAAATCCTTGTAGCAGCGCAGATGAATCTAAGAGGTGTTGCGAAGACCTGGTTAGATTTACAACAAGTCTTCAAGTCATGGATAGAATTCGTGCAAGTTTTAATGAACGATTTTCCAAAGAAAGTTATATCAGCGCAAGTGCATCGTAATACTACTACGCAATGCTGTCTTTGGGTAGACAAGGCAACATGCATCATATCCGGGTTAAACGATGCTAACTTGTCACGCACACTTTTGGCATAAGGCTAGATGCATGCCATTCTCTTTTACGACTAAAGCAAACATATCGTCTGAACCACCAGCAACGAAGACTGAGTCTGACAAAAAGTCGATGAAATGTTATAACTGCAACGTTTTAGGCCACATCTCACTACTGGCGAGAGGAGAGATATCGGGCGATATGACTCCCCTACGGCAGCTGGCTTGCCAGGCTTTAGTTTTGGGACCACCTTTGCTTGTCTCCATCGTTCAGGAATAACAAAGGGGGAAAGGGAAAGGTTGAAAATTTGTGTAAGGTATCTTATGCCTTCGTCGCCGAGGTGTTTCAGCATCAGCATGGAAATGCCATCGGGGCCGATATATTTGGTGTTCTTAGATCTCCGAATAGCCTCATGAACTTCTGTTGTGTAGATGGCAATGGGCGCATCGCTGTTTTTGTGTTTGTGCGCTTCCCTGGTGGCTCGGCGAATCTCTTTGTTCAACGGAGGATGCATTACAAATTGTCGGCAGAAGGCGCTCGCGCATCTTTTTGGCTTCGACTGAACCTTATCACCGAAGGCGATGGAAATTTTGTCGTTAGGTTTAGTCGGGTTGGACAAAGATTTCACCGTCGACCATAATTTGCCAACTCCAGCCGAGAGGTTGCAAGACCTTAGGTGCTCCTCCCACTTAGCGCGTTTGTGTTGATCTACTAAGAGTCTGATTTCCGCATTAAGATCCCTTATTTTAGGATCCGAAGGGTCAAGGCGTCTAATATGGTCACTTCATTTGCCAGGGCCGCTGCCTCTGCGGGGAAGAATGGAAGCACTTCCTTTATTCTACCTGACGGAATGTGTTGATGGGAGGCTGAAATTAGGGCCATACGAAACGCCTTTTCCCCTTCTCGTACGTCAGACGGGGTAGGAAGAGCAGCGAAGGCGCTCTCTGTGGTGTTGAGAAAACCTTCCCAGTCGGCTTTATTGAAGTTAGTGTATGTGCGTTTCTCAGCGGTGACAAAGTCGGTGGGGCGATCGATAGAGATCACTATAGGTAGGTGGTCTGAAGCAAGCGTCAGCATCGGTCGTCATTCAAAGCAGTTTATTAGGCCAGCGCTGACTATGGTGATGTCTGGCGAGCTAGAGCAGTTTACC